>CM075003.1:29274032-29321963 GCA_037576675.1 Pangasius sanitwongsei | reverse complement strand
TGTTATCCTGCTATGCTGAGCCAAGGCAACGTAATCTCGTTCTGTATACATCTACTGTATATTTGAATGACAATAAAATCTGTCTAAGTCTAAGTCTAAGTCTAAAAGTTGCTGTCTCGCTGTACTGCCAAATGTAAACAGTGCTACCAGAGACGCGAGATTTGCACTGTTTCAAAACGGAAATACGTCACAGCCCTGTGCTTAAGTAACACTTTTGAAAACAATTTGAAAAAAAAAAAAGTTAGATATATTTGAAATATCAGATATTATATTTAAAAAAGTGTAGTCATATTACAATGCCTTTTGAGTAAGTTCTGATCCTGAAATATGTTAATTTATTGAACAGTTAGCCAACAAACTACACCTAAGCTGGTAAAGTAACGTAACTGCTCATAAGGCCTTGAGACGTGAAAAGAGGGACGTTACATCATTGCAGGGCTATCAATTACCTTACGAGCTATGCAGAGCAGGAAAAATGCGGATAACGTGCCACGCGTGTGGACGGCAGCACTGAGACCGGGAACTGTTGATTGCAATGTGATGTTTTTGTGTGTAAACGATGAATAAAACTGCAGAGATTGATGCCTCTCTGTATCAGTCAATATTTTGCAAAGGGTCAACTGATTTTCCTACCCACTTTAAACTGCAGTGTTCCATATTTTGTCCTTCTATTTTGGAGTATGACAGCTGTCTTACGCAATGTAATGTTGCAGCTGAACATTCATGTGGCACTGCATCAGCAACGACAAAAAACGGATTGCTTTCTGTTTGTTTTTCTGCCCTTTCTGTCCTCTTGCCATCGGAGCATCTATTTATAGACTGACTGTGAAATGAACAAGCGAATTACGAAAAAGAACAATTTCATCCAGAGAGAGAGAGAGAGAGAGAGAGAGAGAGAGAGATGGCAGAGTGAGAAAGATCTATCTATCTATCTATCTATCTATCTATCTATCTATCTATCTATCTTTTAAAATCTTTAGATAAATCCAATCTTTAGATAAATCTTTCTCGGTTTAACAATGTGTCAAAGTAGCAACAAATAAAGAGAAGCTTTTTCGACATAAAACTCATGCACCTAATATGTGTCGCCCTTGTTACCTTCATATATATAGCGCTTTTTAAAAACATTTGCACTCGTTAATGGCTGAAGTATAAATGGCTACAGATCATGCAAAATATAATCAAATCAACTCAGACTTAAGGGTAAGTGCACACTGTCTGCAGTGCTTGGTTTTATTTGTTACCAAGCCACTGTAACGGGTGAGTGAACAAACACCAGATGTGTTATTTTAATCTTTTAATGCAGTCCGGCTGCTACTTGTTTCAAGAGCGCTGACAAAAGCGCTTGGGAAAACCTCTGCCAGAAGGTTTTTATTTTGTTGTTTTGATTGTTTATACCTTTACAATCATCCAGATTTGGTCACACGTTATAAAGACCAGAGATACTGCTAGAAATAGCTTTTCATGCATGATTTTACGGGAGGAAAATATAGCAGATTCCTCATTGCACGCAGGTGGCCACTCGGCTGACGTATGTCGATGATATGCACTTCTTTGTTCCTTTATAAGGATGTGTTGAATGCAGTAACGAAATAAACGAAATGCAGGTGTATTGGACCAGCAATGCAGAACAGAAATGCATGGGACCAAAACTAAGAAGCCCAGGAGCATTTTAATGTTTCATGCTTTGGGAAGAGGATACAGTTGATATCAGTGGTTGACTTCCTGAGTGCTGATCTACTGTCTTCAGTAAAGACAACTTCTTTCCTAAACTTAAGACAGTTGTCAGCAGTCAGCTCCATCTATTCCTCATGCTTGAGGTGTGCAAGTTTTTCTGCTCCGCTTTGACATCCTCTTTCAATCTTGATATGGATCCACTATCAGGAAAGACGGTATATAACCCCCCAGCTGCTGTCTAATGCCTTTATACACACACTCCAGTGATGCAGAGGGTCATCAGGAAGTCTGACAGCCAAAAACAATCCAGAAAAAAAAGATGAGCATTGGCTCAGACAGAGACAGTGAAAAGAGTATCTCGCTATTTCAGAAAAGTGAAGCTTTTTGTTTATTCTCATTCCTTCACTGTAACAAGCTGCATTTTTTTTTTTGTCATCAGAAAAAAAAGAGAAAAAAAAATTCCCTGGTGAGGGAACAACTGTTTATAGCTGCTATGACGTACGTGAGAACAGGAACTAAATTGTTTCACAGATGTTCCACAACCTTCCACAAGCAACTAAAAACGGATGAAAAGCACAATGTGTCTTTTGTTAATAAATACATCAATGCAGCCTCAGTCAAATTGCTGTGGTATAAGAGGAATAAACACTTCAGGAAATAACAACTTCAGGGTTCTAGAAGTAACGCCATGTCATCACAGCACCCTGTTATTGATTATTTTTTCTATAACAGCATGGCTCATCGTGTTTTATTCCGTTCATAGCGTATGCACTTCCCGCTCTTCTCTGACAGCCCTGTCCTGCTCAGGCTACAAGTGCTTTGGCATCAGTGCAAGTTGTGAGTGGAGTGTGTGAAAGTGAGTGATTGCTCTGCTCTCAGACACTCTATAGTCACTCGGGCGTGGGACGAGTTCCAGCTTAGGGTGCTGCCAAGCTAAACCCACAGAGCCAGGACCAGACTTTTCTTCATCTGTCTCAAACTCTTCCACCTCTGTACTAGGTCAGGGGACTGGCGTTGAAAAAGTAGCTGGCACATTCATAGTCCTCGTCTGCTGGAAATTTCCACCCCAACAATTCCCAAACACCTATAGATCCTTGAACACATTAACACTGATGTGACTGTTATGATCCATGTGAAGAGAGCAGGATGAATGGAGGCAGCTTCTTTATTGCTAGCACATCACACTTCACTGCAGGTGATCGATGCTAATGCTTAGCCAAAAAGATACGACTTCCGCAGGGGCTCTTCCTGTGTTAGGAATGAGCACTAGACTGTGCTTTAATCACAGCTCAAAGCTTGCAGCTTTTTTCTATAGTCATCCATCAGCTGTCAGAAGAGTAGCAGTAAATGACAGCGTCCATCTTCACAACACGCGCAGCATCCAGGCCATTTGTCTTCATTCAGCATTCCAGTCCAGTTAATCTGCTCCATCACAGATGCCACAGCAGCAGCAGCAGCAGCAGGCCTCGGCCATATTAAAATGCCTGTCAGCAGAAAAGCTCATAATTGCCTCATGTTGATCAAATCAGATCATGGATATCTCAAGGACCACCCAAGGCTCCCCACATATTAGGTTATAAACATGCTAAAGTCAGCTGCTACTAATGTATTGCTTGTCTCGCATAGAACACATCACGGACATTATGAGTACGCCATTAACTTGATGCAAGAGTTTTAGTAATCATTAGTGCTACAAATTAGCCACAGGACGGTTGGATAAAAACTAGTAACGATACAGTTTTCAATAGAAAGTTGCAGCAATAATCTATATTTAACTGGTGGTGGTGGTGGTGGGGGGTGTTTGGGGGAGATGGGGTGTGTTTGAGTGACAATGAAGTTGTGATTTGATGATGGTTGGAGGGTGGGGTAGATGGGGGAGCATGCTTTTGTGAAATACAGTATGATTTTTAAACGCAATTTAAAATTACTAGCTACCAAATCAATTATAAAACAAATAGCAGCTGTGATTTGAACTGGAGAGTCGTACTGAATGCAGGACAGTCGCTAATGCAATAAAAAAAATGCTAGATTTGTCATTGGCAAAATAAATAAAGTCACTAAAAAGGTCTAAAAAAAATCTCCAAAGGTTGGTAACACTGGGTGTCACGACACAATGACTAGTTCACAATCATTGTACACAATCCAAATAGTATGGCCTGATCTTCAAAACATGTATCTACAAGTCAAGTCATCCATCTTTTCCTCAAGATTAATGGACAATGATGGTAATAATGATGCTGACCTCAGCATTAACAGTTCCTCTCTATTTTTTTTTAATACAAAATGCCCTAAACGCCAGACACTAGGAGGATAAATGATGAATTGACAATCATCTTATACAAAGTAGCAGATTACAGTGTGATAATGGCCCAGTATTTGATAAATGGCAATAATTACAAGCAGTGTCTGGCACTATGCATTCCGAATATTTAACTGCATATTAATGTGTGTGAAAACTGCAGCAGGTGATATAGTGCATACATTAAATCTTAATGTAGTGCTCACAAGAAACACTAGGCTCAGACTTTTCAAGTTTGTACTGTAAGTACATGTTAATGTAAGAACGTACTAACGCGAAAAAATGCCAGGTATGCAGCAGTGCTCGATGTTAAGACACATTATAAATAACCATTTACTTTCGGATCAAAGGTAAAACCATTATTACACACGTGTTCACTCGATGCAGTCAGATCTGCACGTATTTACTGGAGCAGATTGGTAGTATTGAATGGTATGTTCCTAGCATTAAAACAACAAAACAAACTTGGTATTTTCACAATAGTTACTATTTACTTAGATATTCAAATTGCAACGTATACACTAAGTACTACTTATAAATATTCTGGGTAATTATGGCATCGTAGCACCAAGTACTACTGTACAAACCAGGAACTTTTCACATGAGTAACTATACGCAAAATATGGACCAGGAATTACTGTAATAGCCCTCATACGTTTCTGTTAAATCCTGGTTACTCATCATAGTAATACAGGGATAAAGGGATACCAGTGTATCATCCTCAGCACACTGGATCATTAATTGCATTACATTTACCACAATAAATTATTGCTTTATTTACTGGATGATTTGCCCTCAAATAAAACCATTAAGTCTGTCAGTTTCTGTAATTAGCATATCTGGCAGTTAGACTGCTCTCAGTAGCGAGTCTACATCAGTAATAGATATTTTTGGAAACCTATTTAGGGAGACAGATTGTGCGTAATTTTGTGTCTTTTTTTGTGACATTTAATAATAACACGAGCAATATGCTGGTGAGCTTGTATTTACCCAGAAGTACAGAATATAGCACTTCAAGAAAGAAAATAGCTCAATGCTCAGAAAATGAAGTGAGATCTTGTGAGACTAGAACTGGTGCTGGATATGTATGCTATCACAAAATAACCTCTGTGTAAAGACTAAACTAAAAAAAGACTCGAGTGCACTGTCATTCACCCTTCCTAAAGTTTGAATATTTATGATATCAAGATGGACACAAGATTTTGTTCCCCAACGGTGCAATAGCTAAATTTGTATCATTATCTGACAGGATCAGAATGGACAAGTGTTATTTTAGACACTGTTGAATAATTAAGGAAGGGTGAGACAAATCTGTAGACAAATGGCCAGTTCAACTCCGGTACGTTCAGTCAAATGAGTTGAGTTAAACATAAATTAAATAAGAAATAAGGACACACGGCTGCACAGACGTCTCCAGCGTCTTAAAGCTTCAGGGTCCCTGGTTTGATCCTGAGCTCAAGGACCTGTCTGTGTTGAGTTTCACATGTTCTTTCCTGTATCTGCATGGGTTTTCTCCAGGTTCTCTGGCTCCTCCCACCTCCCAAAAACACACTGTAAGGTGTATAAGCTATGCTAAATTGCCGCTAGGTGTAAATGAGTGTGTGCGTGGTGCCTGTGATGGACTGGCGTCCCATACACCCAGTGTTCCTGGGATGGACTCCGGATCCAGCGCCACCCTGACCAGGATATCGCTCTTACTGAATATGAATGAATGAAGCGGGCAAATCTCACAAGTCAGACTTCTAGAGAATCTGGTTGTTTTCATCACTTATCATGGCTTAGAACTGCCTACTACTCCCTAGATGTGTTTATGTAACGTAATATAAAACCACAAAGCTAAAGTTAACATTAATGATTCAAGGTTGATTAGCTGTCATTAAGGATTTAGTAGATTACATTATAAAATTCTTGTAGGCTAATGTAAATATAGTTGTTGAAGGGGTAGCTGGAATCATTATGATCCAGTTTTTCATTTTGATTTGCAAAGCGTTATGATGTATCGGGGCAGTTGTAGGGCCGGTTTTTGACTTGGATTGCTCAGGGGTTAAGATTCTGCCCTAATCACTAGACGGTTGAGAGTTCAAATCCCAGAATTGCCAAAGATCCGCTGTTGAGCAAAATCCTGTCTTTGACTGCTCACACGTGTAATTGTTTTTGGGAAAAATCCAATGCCTGCCATATGTAGAAATGTGAATTACAGTATATATGCGTTCTGCTTTACTTTCATACAGCTGTTTGCCATGTCTTGATTATTGCCGGTCTTCGTAAGATATGTTTCATTTTTGGATTATTAAACGATTTTAAATGCATTTATGCCCACTTTATTTATCTATTCCTGTGAAACAAGTGACAACAGTTTGTGATCTTATAACCTCTGAAAGCCTCACCTGTGTAACAAATCAAACCTCCTGCGTTCATCACAATCATGAGCTGACGTAACACTTTAAAGGAGATGAGATATCGCAGCTAGGCGTTTGTCAGATGGGTCTTTGTTAAGCTGTAGCCTCCAGCTCTTTCTCAAAACCAGTCTTTGCTTCAGTGCTGATTTTACATGGAAATATTTTGAAGATTTATATACATGCCTCCAAGCTGCTGCTGCATTCGTACTTGAATTAAACTGGATCACATCACTGAGGAGAAAATCAAATATGCAAATTTTCCACTGGATTCAGCTCATTTGCTGTACTGGCTGAATAAACGGACTAAATGAGAATTTCTTCTCTCATTGTTGTGCTGAGAATCAAAGACAAGTGACAAAATTTAGCAATAAATTCGCTCAGTGACAATTGGTCATGATTTTAAAGGGGAGGAGTTCCACTGACTATGTACTTCACATGTGTGTGAAAAACATCAAAGCAAATGGAGATCAAATTTAGGGGGTGTGTCACTCTGTGCAATCACATGACACAAATGTCACTGATTGGCTGAATGAACCTACAGTTTGTGTTAAAAAGAAATCAGCCGCAGCCTCCCTTTTCGCTCCATCATACCATTTTCTGTGTCTTTCGTACTACTATTGGTGGTGCTATTGCACTCAAATCCACAAGATCGGATATGGATACCAAAAATGAAATCTTATATTGATGTGTTTTTATGTTTGGAAGACAGCAGGGTTTAGCCCTGCTAGCACATTTAACACAAGCAGCCCTTGATTGCACTAATAATGGGAAAGTCCAACCAAGTCATGCTAACAGTGAAGGGAAGTGGATGGTGCTTCTTGCATGCCATCATGCTGATGAAAATAACATGCTGCTGACAAAGTAGACTGACTCTTAGCAACGGTGGTGTTGTTGGCTATGTGTTTAACATTCATTAATAACAGTTCTCTGTGTCACAGTGCTTCAGCACTTTTACTCCTGCTGCACGAGCTCAAGAGACGTAGATCTGATACCTGGATGGAGGGAAAGATGCAGCAGAATTATTTGCTAGATTAGTGAGGAAAGCAGTAGCTCAGATAAGAGGAGAGAAAGAGTGGAAGGTCAGGAGAGGACACATACACACTATGGTCATGCTGAGCCTTGGCTTTTGCGGTGTCAACAAGTACTTCTCGATTTATGCCTCCTCCATGCTTCTCGTTCTGGCTTTGACTCTCTCCAACTGTTCTTTGTCGTTTATCTGTTGCTTTCTCTCCATCTCTTTATTTTTCCCTTTCTCCAATTTCCAATCTCACTCACAAACTTTTCCAACTTCAACGTTTCAGTTTCTCTCCATCGATATCTATCTCTTCCGTCTTATCTATATAGCAAGTCCTCCCACTCCTTCTCTCTCACTTTTTCACTTTTTCTGTATCCATCTCTTTTTTTTTTCTTCTCCACCTTTGCTCACTCTAGCTCAGTCCTCCGCTCATGCCCTCGCTGAGCATACCCAGTTTTTGGCCCTTTGCCCCAGACTGACCCGTGGCCTGTCAGCTACATAAAACTCGAACCCTTTAGATCTCTGGCCGCTTGTGAGGGTCCAGACAACCGCAGCGCACAGTGCTATATTTATATTTAAGACATTCAAAAGCGCCCTCCTGTTGTTCCAGATAACACTTTGAAAGCAGATCTACATCACAGCCGTACAGTTTTGCTCTCACAGCGGTACACTAGCCCGGTCCGTCTAATGCAGGCTTCATCTGTGGCTTAGAGCAGGAAATGTAATGTATCTCAGACATATCGAAGAAGCATGAGTTCAGGAAATGTTAATTAGAAGGTTATTTATAGGACAGAATCAATATCAAAACATTGGGTTGAAGTAAATGGAGGGAGTTGTGTTTCACAGTGGCCTTATGTAAGACATATCGTTCTAACGGACCACAGATACAGGAAGTGGAAAAAGCTCTTGCGTGATCTCTTGTACAATCCAAGCTGCGCAGTTGAGGGTTAAAGGTAGAGGTGTACATCAGGACTGGGATCCCAAGAGGAAAAAAGTCATGACAGTAGGCATTTTTACTTTCTTGTAGAAAGGCCACATTTATTACCATTAGAGTGTGGTGCTGTTTGATGCATTTATTCATTCATCACCAGAAGCTACTTTATCCTGGTCACGGTGGAATAAATGACTCATTTGTTTTTATTTTTAGAACTATTTTTAGATGTTCATCAGAAAATATTACAGGCAGCTGCAAGCAACAGTAAGTGTGGGAGTGAGTGGGATTGGTCAAACGTTCTGAAGGAGTATGTGGGATTGGTCACACGTTCTGTAGAAGTGGGCGGAATTAGTCAAACTTTCTGAAAGAGTGGGTGGGATTGGTCAAATCTTTCAGAGGACTGGGTGAGATTAGTCAGTTAGTAACTGTGTTAGTAACTGTGGGAGTGAGTGGGATTGGTCAAACGTTCTGCAGGTCTGCATGGGATTGGTGAAACTTTCTGAAGGAGTATGTGGGATTGGTTACACATTCTGTAGAATTGGGCAGGATTAGTAAAACTTTCTGAAAGATTGGGTGAGATTAGCCAAATTTTCTGAAGGAGTGAGTGGGATTGGTCAAATTTTTTGAAGGAGCAGGTGGGATTGGTCAAATTTTCTGAATGAGTGCGCACGATTAGTCCAGCTTTCTGCAGGAGTGAGTGGGATTGGTCAGAGTTTTTGTAGGAGTGGGCAGGATATAAGAGTGGGCAGGAATGTAATTATAAAAAAAAAAAAAAAAACAGTCCAGTGCGCACCACTAGTTAAGGATCTCGCTGGCTCTCTACCAGTCCTGGGACATGAATTTATTAGAGATTTCTAAACGTGCTAATTGTTTGTTTAATCTTTTCAAGGGATGCAACATTCGTGCTCAATTTTACATTTTGCATCTATTTTGCAGTGGATGGACAAGGTTAAAGTATGTGATTACATAGGTTTATTATCTAGCCCTTTCTTCCTGGCTTTCTCAATTTGAAACATGTCCCACATTTTTCCTTTTCTCTCTCTCATATTGAAACTGAGTGGATTACAAGTGGCAAGCTTTTGAGCCCCTGAATCCATCCTGCATCCCTTCAGATGGTGGAAAGTTTGTCAACTGGGAAATTGTAGAGAGCCATCGCCATCTGTGCCGTCCTCACCTTAACCAGACTTCAGAGATACCACTGAAAGCATGACTCTCCATATCTATCAGTTTAATCAGTGCTATCCAGAGGTGTAGCTGGAGGGCGATTATAGTTTTGAACTCTCCTGTAATATTCGTGACAGTGTTTAGGTGGCTCACGTAACACACACATAAAGGGCACCTTATAATAAATGTGTTTTGGATAGTAATTTGGCTATAATTAGTCATCATTAGAATGCCTCCATATTTACCTGCTCCAGTTGTCAAAGGAAAACATCTAAACCAAACTAAACAAACTACACTTGTTATTTCATGATAGTATGTCATTATTTTAACTTAATACTTCATTATTTTGACCTAATAACTCATTACTTCAAGATATTATGAATATTAAGCTCAATATTAATATCAATAGTAAAATTATTTTGACCTTATATCTCATTATTTCATGATAATATTTTGTTCTTCCGACTTAATTCCTCATTATGTCATTATTTCAAGATATAGTGTCATTATTGGGACTTAATATCTTGTTATATGATTATAGTATGTTGCAATTTTAATGTAATATCTCAGACTCGTTATATAGACTTGTTATTTCGAGATGTCATTATTTTGAGTCATCATGTTTTTATGGTAGTATGTTGTTATTTTAACCTAATGCCTTGTTATTCTGACTTAATAACTCAGTATTTCAAGATATTATATCAATATTTTTGACTTATTATCTCATTATTTTGACATCACTTATTTCAAGATACAGTTTTACATCATTATTGTGTGTTATCTGATTATTTCAAGACTTTGTCATTATTTCTACTTAACATCTCATTATTTTTGAAGTAATAAGCTGGTATTTCAAGATATTATTTCATTTCTTCGACTTAATATTTCGTTATCTGAAAATAGTTTTTATGTTATCTCATTTTTGGTTTAGAATCTTGTTATTTCAAGATAATGTTATATGAGGATGTTATTTTGACTTACCCCATTATTTCAAATTAGCTGCTCATGAATTCAAGTTACTATCTCATTATTTCAAAGTTTTTAGACTTGTATCACACGTCTAACTTCACAAACTCCTAACTAACATTGTGAGACGACCTTGCCGACGACCTTGGGTACATCTTCCCGAGCTGTTTCCTGAGTATGCATGACTTTTTCCTGTGTCTGTGTTTTTGATGTCCTTTTGTTTTACTTTCAAAGAAAAAATGATAAGGCTGATATGATATGTAACATGTATTACAGAATTTGCCAATATGGACCACTGCCTAGAGAAATATTCAGATGAGATTTCTTTCGAACTCTTTAATTAGGTAATTACCGTGTGGCCTTAAATGATAACGATCAGCCGCTTATGACTTTTTAAAACATTTAAATTGTTTGGGGTGATTAGTTTCACAAACACTGGATCTCATTTTGCACTTTTACATAAACGCCTCCAGCTAAAAATGCCCAAATGAATTCCCGGCACACAACAGCATCTATCTGTCACACTGCATTAACTAGAGCACAAATGCAATTTTTAGGCTAATAAAGTAATCTGCACCCAAATTAAAAGGAATCTATTAGAATAGTCCTTAATTAATATGGAGTTCAGTCTCGAGTCCCGCTGAGTGTCCAAATAGTTTCCAATCTTGTCTCCATCCTTGATGTGAATAGAGAGTAGAATATTATCTTCCAAACTGTAAAAGTGGGGCTGTTGTCCCATGTTGGTCTGGCACTTCACCTAAATGCCGAGCTGTCGTTCCAGGAGAACTCGGAGAGTTATGAAGAGCGCCAGGAATAGACTCCTCTTAAAAGTTTCACTTTTAAAAGTTTGGTCTCTATAAGCGTCCTAGAGTTTGCTCCTTCATTAAACCAGACCATCAGGGAGTGCTGGAGTGTTTGCTCTTAACTCGCTGATACAGACATGTTCATGACCTCCTTATCTTACTGTTAATACTAACGACAGTGCAGTATCTTGACTAACACATGAGCTTAGTTTAGTCTTCGTTATAATTTTGTTGCCTATAATAATGTCTGTAACTTTTATGTCATATGTGATAATAATAATGTCATGCAACAGACTAACAACAAGCTACAATCTATTTTATATAAAGAATAAAACACTTCATGTCCTGCTGTTCTCGGAAAATAATCAGTGATGAGATGACGTACTTTTTACCCATTTATAACTACAATAAATGTTATGGAATGTCCATGAAACACATTAGTTCCCCTTGTTAACAATGATAACAATAACTTCCTTTTATCACAGCCCCCGGTTGCTGATTATTAAAGGTCTGATCAATCAGGATGATGCTCTGTTATTACAGGTTGTCGAGCAGATTATCATGGAATATGTCATCATGGACTCAGGGTGTGCTGACAAAAGTTGTCAAATCAGACAAAAGACCCTAAAAAGTCATATTTTAGCCTGCCATCTTTCTCCAGTGGAGATTCACCACTGATTTGCACGCTACCATTGATTTCTCCAGATCTGAGCTCTGTGCAGATCTCTGTTTGATCTTGTAATTGAGAGAGTTCCTCTGCTCATTTGAGCTTACGCCTAAAACAATGCTAACACTCTCCCTGGGGAAAGTGATGGGAGGCTGAATGTTCCTCTCTAATGTTCATTTTGCTTTGATCAGGCTGCATGTATGCGTACATTCAAACCCTTAAGTTCATCTTCTGTTTGCCTCTCAGTGCCTCCCCATCCTGGGTCACGGCTTCGTCCTGGACAAATACAAATGCCAGTGCAAGAGCGGCTTCTACAACCCCAGCAGAGTAGCTATCAACGGCGTCAAGAGTAAGTCCTCAGACAAACACCTTAAACTGAACTGATTTTACAGGTATTATTAGTAAACCAAACCACTAATTCACACAGGATTGACTCGCTATACTGTATGCACTATGCCTAATGACTAACACTAAAATACAACACAAATGCATACAACATACAAAGTGAAGAAATAAAATTATGTGTATTTATGACTGCAATATTGCAAAAAGAGTCAATATGTAATTGTTATACTGTATATGGTAATTAGAATGGGGCAAACATCATCATTATTGTTATCTGTGTGTTACGCTTATGGGAATGATGGAATTGAGGTTGCTGGAAGCAGGTGCAAGAGAGAGATCAGTGCATATTTCACATTTCAGAGCATGTGTATTTTCATGAAAAGGAACTAAAAGAAAATAATACTGAATGAACTATTTGACACACAGGCCCAGCAGGATGCTGTCAGCAGGATTCTAGCACTTGCTCTCATCTGGCATTCAACAGTTCACTGTAAGACACACTGCGTATACATATATTAGTGTCCCATTAATCACACACAGGTGTAGCCACTCACTCATTACCTGCTTGTCCTCTGCTCCTCCTTCCCCCCAAAAATTCACAAATAGGACGCTTTAAATTGTGCACATAATTTGGGGCACAGTCACCATGAGGGCAAAAAATTGAGCTTACAATATTGTAACGGGTTCGCACAATTGAATTCATTCATTTTTTCATCTTCAGTAAGAAGCTATTCTGGTCAGAGTCTCAGTGGATCTAGAGCCAATCCCAGGAACACTGGGTGCGAGAAGGGACTACATGGTGGAAGGAACACCAGTACAGAACCTAGAATAACTAGTCAGAAGACCCAGTGATTCACTGTGCTGCCTCTAGGACAGATAAAATACTCCTGCACTTTTCACACTATTGAATAAGATGCTCAGATTGGCTGTGGTGCGGCCTACCAAAGACGGTTTATACGGAAAGTGATGCAGAAAGTAAAGCACCAGGCAGAAAGATAAAGGAAATGGGCCACGCTGACAAATGGTGGCTTACGAGTTAGCCTGAGATTTCTAGTTTCAAAAAAAAACAAACTCCATCTCTCTTACTCAAAGATTTAGGATGCAGTGATGGTTTAAAGACTTTAGAGATTTCATGGGACCAGCCTGACAGAATGGTGTTATTCTTAGACGCTCTTGCAAACTCTCTCCTCTGCTCGGTTCTCTCCTTCGAGCACCACACTAGCTCTTTACTAAAAGTACCTTTCCTCATCACCACAACATCACCTGACTTCGATTATTACTTAGTTTGAAGAATCATAAACTCTGGTTCATATTGTACACAGTAAGTACTGTTTCATAGCTGCTATAACACGATAACAGGAACTAAATTGTTTCACGGGTGTTCGACAACATTAAATGTAACCAAAAGTACGACGTCATTCTTTAAACACATGTAAAAAATTGTTGTCAATAGCAAATCGGTGTTGTAAGAGAAATAAAATGCTTTGAGACACAATCTTATAGGAAAATAATCAACCTCAGGGTGGTAACAGTAACATCAGCTGCATCACACCTCCCTATTGTTGATCATTTTCCTATAAGAACATGACACGGGATGTTCTATTCCTTACTTATTAAATTACTTGTAGGTAAATTACTTGCTTCCATTTGATTTATCCATTCAAACTGAGTAATTGAGCTAATTGAAAACTAAAACTAAAAATCCATGTTGTATACAGTAAATACTCCTCTCTTTGTATTTGCAGAGCCATTCCTAAACTGCTACACTTTGCTTCACTAGCAGCTTGTTCAGTTTTTATCATAAAATTGAACATTATAATGAAGTGTTTGTCATGATTAGATAGATATTCTTTTGACTGATATAGTCTAGTTTGAATATGAACGGCTACTACGTTCAAGTTCACAGACTTAAATATTAATAATGGCACCCAGTGACAGTTTTAATGTAGCTTTAAGTTATAATTAAAAGCCTACATCTTACCCCAACATCTGCTGTAAACAAGACTACTCTATAATTCTGTTCAAAATAAAGTTCATGTTTACTGACTATAAATGTGTTTTAATTTTTTTTTAATTTAATGAGAAATCTAATGATTTCTTTATATAGGAAGTGTTTTTTTTATTTATTTATGTGAATGATTTATGTGAAGTGACATGTAGCTAAGTGTGGTGACCCATACTCGGAATTTGTGCTCTGCATTTAACCCATCCAAGTGCACACACACAGTAGTGAACACACACACACACACACACCGTGAACACACACCCGGAGCAGTGGGCAGCTTTTTTAGCTGCGGCGCCCGGGGAGCAGTTGGGGGTTCGGTGCCTTGCTCAAGGGTCTCACCCCAGTCGTGGTATTGAGGGTGGAAGAGAGCGCTGGTCATTCACCTACAATCCCTGCTGGACCTGAGACTCGAACCAACGACCTTCAGGTTCACCTTCGGGTTACAAGTCTGACTCTCGAACCATTAGGCCACGACTGCCCCCGGTAGTTTATGAGCATATCAGCGAATGGGATCGTGGGAAATAGGATATTTTTACATCAGGCAGCCCAACAAACATTAACATAGGTCAAAATTATTACTATTAATGTAATACTATACTTTATTCTGTCGTTACTCAATGCAGATTAAGTTTCATTTATCTTTTGTCGCTGTGGTTTGTTACTAAAATACTGTTTTTGCAAGAGAGCAGCACATACAAGAGATGGATCATTTGTGTTGACTCTAAAGCAGTGTTTATTTGGTCTAACGCGACAGGCAGATGCTAACCGCTTCCCTGTCGGAGCGTGTTCCTGATTGGTTGTTGATGTTGAAATATGTCACTTTGTGCGACAAAGTTTTGATCTACAATCACTTTGCGCCCTACTAGTTGTAGGTGGTACCAGTGTACCTGGTGGTGTGTTCCTTTCTATATTCAAGAGATGTTGGAGAGTGGAAACACACTTGTACTTACTTTCTTACAGAGCAGAGAAAGAGGACAGAGAGTGATGACAGGAAGGCTGAGAGAGAAAGAGAAATAAAGAGAGCAGTAATATGATAAGAAGTAGTGAGTGTAGTGTATTAAGGAAACTTTCAGCAGTAGTGTGAATCTCTTCAAACTAACAGGAAAAAAAAAACTTTCGTTGGTTTTGGTTTTTTTTTGTCTTAGCATGCTCGACCTTCATCATGTCTGTCGTGTCTGTTGAATCGAATTGTAGTGACAGATTCTCAGTGAAACATCTACCACGACACAGCAAGAGGAAAAACAAATGAACCTAAACCCTTGTTTTTAGAAGCGGCTTTGCTGAGAGCAGAGGCTTCGTTCCAGCCCTAAGCACAGTTTCATCCAGGATTACTTCAGATGTGATTAATGGAGTCATATGGAGAAATAACTGAAGTCTGGAGAATAAAAACCACACCTTAAGCTCCTCCTTCTTTCTAGTTAACCTCTCCCAGAACTCCAGCCCAGAGTTCTCTCCTCTTTTTACAGCTCCAAAAACCCTCTCCATGTCATTTAGGAACAAAGCATTCACTCATTCTAATATGTTATTGTTTCTGGTTGATGCTCCACATAATCTAAAACTAACTTATAATAATTAAAAAAAATTATTTAGCATTTATGGAAGGAGTCTCCAGTGTCAGAGCTTTGAGGAGTTTATGCTTTACATTTTCTCAGTAACATAACAAGCTGCTTTTTTTGTATTCAAGAGAAAGAAAAAAGAGAGGCTGGTGAGGGAACGACTATTTATAGATGCTATAATGTAAGTAAGAACAGGAACTAAGTTGTAACTATGTAATGTAACAATAAACAGATAAAAAGTATGACATGTCATTTTTTTTTTTTTTCCTAAATAGAAAAATTGTTAGTGTTGACAAATTGCCGTGGCGTAAGAGGAATAAAACATTTGGGACCTGCTGTTATGGGAAGATAATCAGCTTGGGGGTGGTTCCAGTGACTCAATAACCCCGTCACTGGTTATTTCTCGATACCAGCCTGACACAGCGTGTTGCTTTTCTTACTTATTAACTTACTGTAAGGAAAATGACTTGCTTCCACTCAATTGAACTGGATGATCTAACTTAATCAGATGTTCTTTGACCTTATACGATAATGAGAAAATATTTCTACTTCTAAAGAAAAAAAAAATCCACATTCCAGATGCAAATAACTGAGAAACCCGTGAGAAGCGCTGCGGTATAAAATTGAACTACGGTCACGCTGAGATACTGTAACACTCAGACACTGTAATTCTGCCGCACTGTGATACACTAACGCTGAAACTGATACTGTAGCACTCTCTAGCACTATCCCAGTGTCTCTACATTTCTACATTTTCAAACAGTGAAATATGAATCATAAATTGTTATATAAGCAGTAAACACATCCCGTTACCATCCTGAAGTGGGTTCATTTTGTATAACTGCATGGTCTGAAGTGTGCTACTCCGCTTATACCACACTGATTTGCCAAAGATGACAATATTTCATTTATTAATGAAAGACACATTGCATGTTTGGTAGTTACCTTCATCTGAGAGACACCTTCGTTTCTGTTCTCGCTTACAGTACATTATCGCGAAGGCAAATAATTGTTCCTTCACCAGGATCTCCGTTTTTTTTCACTCTTTAACTTAACGAGACAAAAAACAAACAGAACGAAAACACAGCTTGTCATGTTACTGAGAAACAGGGACGTGAAAACTCCTCTGTCCTGAGGGCTGTTACAAAGCGCTGACACCTACGACTCCTTCCTTCCTTTGTTTGTTTTCCTTCATTTTTAAAAAAAAAAAATCAGTTTATTATTAGGCTTAGATTATGCGGAGCATCCACCGTCCAAGTCCCTGTGAAGGAGCTGTTACTATAGAAACGATAACATATTAACGTGAGCGCATTAATATAAACCTGTTGTTCATGTTACGTGCTGTTATACACGAATTATGTACACCTTCTGACCAATCAGATTCGAGAATTCAACAGAGAAACTGGATATGCTGGAGATTTAACTACTGCTGGAGAGAGAGAGGAAAAGAGGCAAAAAGGCGAAGGTGGAAAGAAGAACGAATGACTGTGAGCTAAATTATTTAGCTGGAGTAAAAATAATGCTTTCAGGGCATCTGTTCAAGAACATGCTACTTCTAAATGTAGAGTGCATAGGTTTTTAAAAATGTAAAGGTTAGGGAAAGCTATTTTGCCTTTGTATTGATAAAAGTCCTCAGTGTGGTCTAAACATTTTAAAAAAAAATGGAAATATCCTCCAGTTGCACTTTTCTTGACTATGAGAGTAGCGTGAGATTTTTTTTTTTTCTTTTCCTCTTTAGGGAAGGCTGTGAGCACACAGGACCCTGCGGGTTCCAGCCTGTGTCTGCCCTGTCAGGAGGGCTGCGTGCACTGTAAGGACGATACGCCGTGTGTGGCTCACGGTGAAGGATATCTCCGTATCGCCGTGCTGGCCTTTCAGGGCATCTGCATGCTGCTGGACTTCATCAGCATGGTGCTGCTTTACCACTTCCGCAGGAACAAGGTGAGCGACGGTGGACGTGGTGTAACTGAAATACAGTAACACAATAACAGAGTGCACTATATGCAGTGAGACTATAACGTACATCAATACTATTCTATGGTCGAATAATGGTGCACTTGAGTCCTGGACTCTTTAACTTGAGGCTCGACATGGCCTTTTTTTTTTTTTTTTTTTTTTTTTACACATTTTGTACAAACTGTAAACAGGCTGCGTTAAAATGACACTGAAAAAATGACCTATCTTAGTGGAAATCTCTTAAATATGGTTGTATCTCTAGAATATTTCTTATAATAAGATTACAATAAATCAAATATAAGACTATTAAACCTATTTACTAATTTCAAGCATGAAATTTCTAAAAAGAAGCAGAATTATCTGTCAATAGAATACAAAAATTTAAAGCTTGACAATGTCCATCAATTTTTAAAATATTTGATTTATAATATTTTCATAATAAGAAATATTAGATAAATTTGCCCATATTCAAGATATTTTCACTTGATATTTTTTTTTTTCAACATAAATGCTTCTGTTCACACATGAGCCTCCTGAAAGTCCTGTATCTCCTCAGTCTTCCCGGGATTGAAGCTCGGTTGAATTTCTTGTGAAAAGGCACGTGTGTGGTCGAACAGTAGTTGCAGTGCTTATTTTAGCCAATTTAATTCTGTGGCTTCAGCACACACTTCTTTTTATTGCTGTTCATTTGCAGACTGTATCATCCGGTGAGATTTCTGTAGTGCGTAAATTGAGTTATACGGTATTTTGGGAAAACTGTTAATATTAATAAGCTGACTCACTATCAAATTAGAGTAAAGTCGTAACCTCTGAGCTAGCCGTGTGGAAAATGGTGCAAACGTACGCAGTCGGTTTCTTGAAAATTAGCTCGGAAATTCTCCACAGGCTGGAGCAGAGCAGGAGCGGCAACGCACACCGCAGTTACCAATGCCGGTCAGCGGCTCATGTAATGATTCCCATCGATTTGGTGTGACCTTTCAGTGCATTAGACCATAAAAATCCAAGGGCCTTTAATATTTGATGAGTAGCCTTGTGTGCTTTTGCTGATTATGTTGTTTAGTTTAATAGCCTTGTGAGTTTACAGTGTGCTTTTTGCTCATGGCTTTGCTCATATTCTGCAGCAGAACGAATGGTTCACTTCAGGTCACCTCTTACGTTCGGATGTAACTGCAGACCCCATTACGCAGAGATGGTTAATACTACACGGAAATTACAGCTTCATCTTCATAATCTCAGGCTTAAGGATACAGTCAAGCTGAGTAAAAAAAAAAAAAAAAATCCCAAAGCCTAAAAGGTTCTACGCAGAAAGATTAGAAGATAGACAGAGATGGCACCTGTCCAGTGTCCTGTAGGTATCAGGCTGATATCAGCAGAACATATTGGATTAGATATCGACGGCAAAACTATGAACAAATTTGATCCGGTTTTGTAACAGACCTGACCAGTGCTTGTAGTGTGATGCTACATAGGACATGAAATAAATACATTAGCCACCTAAGTTAATGTAAGAACTTAGCTATTTAGCAATATTGTGGTGGAATTACAGTTACATTACAGTTCTTCTTATTATTATTTGTGATTTTGCACAAATTCATGCTGATTCTTTTTTTTTTAACAAATTTAATTGGTTCTATTTTCACAAAATATAAAATATAATCTACACCGTGACCCATACACAGTATGTACATCGAATAATACATAGTAGAGCGGTTCGTTCAAGTTTAGGACCTAAGTGAAGTGCTTGAATAAAAAATGACTTATTTTTTAAGCCTAGCAGTTTAAAAACTAGATAGAGATCAGATTGGTATGATACTCAATGTTTTGTTTCAGTAAGAGAAGAGAAAAAGTTGTCTCGAGCCAACTCTATAGACAGACCACTAATAAAAAAGTAAATAAATAAATAACCAAATAAACCTAAGGCAAAGTTTAAACTTTGAATTTTGTTTTGCAGAAAAAAACTCTCTGAATGAAAATGCATGTGTATTACAGTATTCTTAAACATTTCTATCCAATTTACAACAAATGAGGGTGATACGGTTGTATTTCATTAGATTTTATATGCATTAATTTATAAGAAAATCTTTACAACATTTAATACCTATTACATAATACTAATAGTTACTAATCTGTAAGACCTTTTTTTTTTTTTTTACATTTAAAAAAAAAATACTCTTTGCTGAGGTGGAAAACATAGCATTGTCACCAGTATGAGAAGATAAAACAAAATAAATAAAAAAAAATTCCTCAAGGGTTAATATGGTACTGCATTATTAAGTTATACAAAGAAACTGTAAGGGTACCGCCACAGGGACGAACAGAAGAGCACTTTGGTGGGCTGTATGAAACTTTTTGGGTTTTTAAAGAATGTACGAAAACCTACTTTTGTCAGATATCTAGCCAAACATCGCCCACTACCTGAGTCAAGGTTTTTAATAGAGGAGGAGTGCTATTTGAACGTAAAATATAGCCCTGCTGAAAATGATCAAATAATATAAGATGCTAGTAATGGGGGAAAAGGATATCTTAACTTATAAAAACATATTATATTATATTATATTATATTGTATTATTATTATTTTATGATTAACCCTCACAAGTAAACATACGGACCCGGGAAATATCTTAGGGCGATTAAAACCTGAAATCCCCCACCGAGCTATGCTTCTATGTACATAGCTTCCGAGTGTGTTTGATTTATATAATGCTGATGTTTTTCAGTATATTCACAAAACCAAGGTGATGCAAGCGCATCGTGTCTGTTTTGCTGACTTTTCCGAAGTTCACTTGGAAGATGGGAAATATTTTGATGGGAATACCTAGTGTGCCTCCTCCAGACTCACAGTGGCTTGTGTTAGTCGAGACTGATCGTGTATTAATCCTTTAATCCCGACATTCCCAGGAACTCCGTCGTTATGTGGGCGATGTGTGTTTCGCTAATGTCAGCATTTCGAACCACTCTGGATGTGTGGTGATTTGGGGAAGATCTACTGTATTCATCCAGCTAAGGGATGAAGTCTAAACAAAGAGGACAGCTTTCAGATTGCGCTTTCATTTATTTATTTATTTTTCCTAGTTTAGTCACTGCTCTTGGGGTCTCTATTGGTTGTTTGATTGCAGAGTGCCTGGCAGGTCTTCCACACCTGTTACTGATGAAAAGCCTTATTTTTCCTTTCTTATTTCCCTTCCTCTGCCTTCACAACTAATGCATGCATTGAGTGTCAGAAGAATAGCTTTTTTTTCCCCCTGTGTCTGAAATAGACCATAATCTGGAGTCGAGTGCTCAGCGGTTATTTTTGGTGCTATTTTCTCATGAAACACGGCTGTGCGTCGAGAAAAATCTATTCACATGCATCACTGCTTGCCCTCCAGTCGCTTCTGCTCAATCATATTATTCGGGAGCTCTCGCATAAAAGGGTACGTCTTATTCACAGAGAAGGCATTAGCCTGTGAGAGGTACATTAGGGGTCTGTAAGGAGTAGTGAAGAAGAAATGTACTGTATAGGAGGATATCTAAATCTCGGTTCTGTGGATGTCATCATTTGCATTTTTATTTAATGAAGACGTATTTAATGAAGTTCTCACCGATCTGAGATGTAACAGAATACGAATATATTATTTGGATTGAGTAAATGTTCAAAACAGATACAAATACAGATATGAATATATTCACACTATTTATTTATTTATTTATTTACTTATTTTAGAACAAAAGGTTTTTAGACGAGAGGTATGTATTGGGCTGGTATTCCATTTTTACTTTCATGCACGCGAGTTTTCTGACTAAGAAAGACCACAATCATGAACATAAACATGAATGTGTGACACTTGATGTGCTTACAGTATTCATCCTTGGTAACTGCCTGGTCAGGGTAACAGTGTAGTTTCATGTTTAGTTCATGTTAAAAACAAATATACAGTATATATATATATATATATATACATATATATATATATATATATATATATATATATATATATATAACTGCATGAGCAAAATAATTTAAAAAAACATTCCCATGCACTTCTCTAGTTGAGACCAATTATGAACTGAAGTGATGAAGCTGAGGTTGAGGAACTGTCAGAGCTAGAACTGATACACCATGGTGACAGTGGTCTAGGTGATTGGGGTTTAAGCCGCGCCCACTTCCGTTGTAAATCCAAATACCACTATAGGTATGGATATTTGTAGCACTGTAGCACAGATTCTGACAGTGTCACTGAGTTATAATCCTACTGCTCTCATTGTGCATCTGATGGCAAACTAGGATAATTTATAGTCATGTGATAAAAGATACACTAGACACAGTATAACACATGACCATATAGAAGTGTGGGTTTTCTGAGTTCAGATTTATTATAATGTCAATGGATCTACTCTGGATGAAATTATCTCATAACCACAAGCTCAGTGCCTCATCATTGACACTTGAAAGGGCCCAACACATCGGAGAACACTGGTACTCATACTCATATTACTTTCAATGCAGTGAACACAGACCATGCTCCTGTTTTCTGTTTTATATCTTCTGTTTCTGTCTTGTCTGCTTTGATTTCTGCACCATTGTAATAGAGGTCTTGTATTCAATACACCACCTGGAAAATACATAGAATAAATGCATCTCAAATGAGTCATGCGTTTCCTGTCCTTCTTTTGTCTTCCAGAGCATCAGGGCTTCGGGTCTGGTTCTGCTGGAAGCCATCTTGTTTGGAGCACTGCTTCTCTACTTCCCTGTAAGTCTCCTGTCCTTTAACTTCGCTTTGGTTGACTTGATGTAATTCCTTGGCAGTAGGTATGATGTATGAGCAGGGAATTCAGGTCAATAAGAAGCTGTGCTGAAATCATAACTACGAGATTTTTGAATGAAAGAAATAATTAAGAGGCAAAACTGTCACCTCCATTTGCAATTATGGTGAATATCTCATATTCTGCTTAAATATGAGATAATAGCATGGATAGGAATTACATCATAATCTGATACGGTTTGAGACACTAGTTTAGAAGGCAATTGTCTCATAACCTCATGGACGATGAGATAATGGAGGAACACTAATTAGCAGACTCTGAGATAATAGGAGTGGCACTAATGTATGAGATACTAAACAGCATTGCATTTGTCTCATAGTCTGTTAAAATATGAGATAATGTTAAATGGTAATGATCTAAAAGTCTACTAAAGTATGAGATAATGGTTGATGGTAATTATCTCATACTGTGTATTGCTGAGATAATTGGAGTGATGGTAGTTATCTCCTAATCCAGGGAACAGTAGATATCTCATAGTGTCCTAAAATATAAGGAGTAAATGCCTCATAATCTGATAATTTGCTGAACTAAAAATTAATGGTGATGTTAATTATATCATAATTTGTTAAACTATGAGATAATTGGTGAACGGTAACTGACAGTCTGATTATGTTTGTGATTATAAGATTGTGTAATTTCAACATAATTTATTAAACGATGAGATAATGGGTAGATAGTAATTATCTTGTAATTATCTGTCTGCTAAACTATGAGATAATTGTGGTTGGCAGTAAATAAGGGTCTGCTAATGTAGGAGGTTATAAGGAGGTGTAATTTATCTCATAATTTGTTAAACTATGAGATAATGCGTGTGTCGTATTTACGATCTCATAATTTGTCAAACTATGAGATAATGGGTGGATCGTACATGTCCAAGTTGTTACTATAGAAACAATAACGTAGTAGAACCAGTGATTTGTCTTTCAGCCAGAAATCTTGTCAGAGCTGCTGCTAACACTGGTATAAGTAGTGTATAGAATGTGCACTATGTAGGATACAGTATAAAAGCTAGTAGTTTAGAGTCTCATGTCCAGACCGAGAACATGGTGGAGATATGGATAATAACCGAGCTCTGGGTTGTTTTGTGTTCCCTCCACAGGCTAATTCTCTTGTCCCCTTTAGCACTTATCCCTAGGTGACATTCTATGTGACAGCAATACACTTTTCAAACCACAGATAGTGATCTGTTGAGGCAAACCTCCCGGTGAAAATGACGAGCTGTTGAGACACAGTTGTATTAATTCGAAGTGCCCATCAGTACAGAGTATCTTGATACCAAGGTCCAGTGTTAAGACAAGATACTCAATAATCGCAATTAAACAGCAATTCTGTGAGCTGTGGGCCTAATGCTGGGGGGGAGATGTAATTAAACCGATTGATTTGGAGGCTAGAAAGCAGCAAATAAATTAGGTGAAGGAATCTCTGTTCGATTGATGTGGGCCTTCTTATAACATGGCACATCTAAAAATATTCCCGCTTCATTTATTTCCTTTACGAGTCACATGAGCAAAGCCAGGTTGTCGTAATTGTCTTCTTTGGACACAGGCTGCAGTAGTGACGTCTTATTTTGATTCAGGCGTGTATCTGTGTCACCGCTTTCTGCTTAGCCCATGTAAGAGGCCAGAGGCAAGATGTCTTACATGTTCATGGGCCAATAAATATGCACACTCAAAGCCCATCACAAGAGAGAGACAGAGAGAGAGAGAGAGAGAGATGGGGAGGAGGCTTTCCCTATCTGCTCATGCTCTATGACTTCCAGTCTAAAAATAGCATCGACAGCACGCTCCCTCACTCCGTCTGAATCCCTCTCTATCCGTGTCTTCATATGTCTTTATATATCTTGAATTCTTTCTCTTCCTGCTTTAAATAATTCCAAGCTTGGCATTATGATTAGAAGAATAATACACTTCTCTCTCTCTTTATTCTGCCCTTCTGTTCATAGTGTCACATGTTATAACTTCACTCCTTCCTGGCGTCTGCAATGAGACAGGGGCACACACACACACACAGATTGGAGGTTTATCCATGGCACGCCAGTTTTTCATTGAGAGAGAGAGACAGAGAGAGAGAGAGAGAGAGAGAGAGTGTGTGTGTGTGCGTCTCTTGAGCATTGGCTGTAAGTGGTTTCTCTCGAGTGATTAAATCCAAACCTCAGTTTGCATGTGTGTTTCTCAGAATTGTTTTCAGTCCTCTCGTTTCGGGGGCACGGTGGCTTAGTGGTTAGCCTCGCAGCTCCGTGGCTGGGGGTTCGATTCCTGCCTCCGCCCTCAGAGTTTGCATGTTCTCCCCATTCTTCGGGAGTTGCCTCTGGGTACTCCGGTTTCCTCCCCTAGTCCAAAGACATGCGTTGTAAGCTGATTGGCATCTCCAAATTGTCCGTAGAGTGTGAGTGTGAGTGTGTGCGATTGTGCCCTGTGATGGGTTGCCACCCCGTCTGGGGTGTCCCCCGTCTTCCCCGAGTTCCCTGGGATCGGCTCCAGGCTCCCCGCGACCCTGTGCAGGATAAGCCGTACAGAAAATGGATGGATCGTCCTCTAGTTCTTTGGTAAAGTTAAAAAATAACTAATGTGAGCTTTAGGGCTTGACAATTAATTGTTCTTACAGTCATGCTCAAACTTTTTGCCATCCTGAATTAATTGAATATCATGAATATACAGCCATAAGGAATAAATCAGTGATGGAGTGGTTTGATGAAGAAGAGACCACCCTGTTACCACCCTGAAATTGGTTATTTTTTCAATAACACCACATTCCAAGGTGTTTTATTCCAGTTCCTGCTCTTACTTACATTGTAGCAGCTATAAACAGTCGTGCCCTGACCAGCATCTCTTTTTTTTTTCTTTATTGGAGTTAATAAGACAAAAACACAGCTTGAACGGAAACTCTTCTGTCTTGAAGGCAGCAAAACGCCAACCAACAAATTAGCACCAGTTTCACTAAACATATTTAAACATAATAAATGCATTGCCCATAGGTGTGAATGAGTTTCCAGTGTTCATGGGATAGGCTTTGGATCCACCACCAGCCTCATGAGGATAAAGCGCCTACTGAAAGTGAAAAATGATTCAGGGTGGAGTTTTCCTTTTACTGTCTCAAGAACTCTTGAATAACCTTTTTCTCCCTAATAACAGAGCCACTTCAGACTCCTCCCGTTGTTCTCACTCTCTTCTCTCAGACTCCAGTCTGTGTGTGTGTGTGTGTGTGTGTGTGAAACTCTCACACCAGGTAAATGCCCCGTTTCTTCCCCGCCACTTCTCCTTCTGGTGACCTCCTCTTCCTGCCCCTTCCTCAGCAGCGCTGCTCATCAGGAGGTTAATGAGAAACAGTGTGGCCCTGTTCTAAAGTGCCTCCACCGGCCCTGAATGACACGCTGCCTTTTGTTTTTGTTCAGCCCACATTTCAGCTGCTGCCGCCCCTCCACTTTTAAGTGGATTAGAGAACTCCCGTAGATCTGCGGTCTGTCTGACCAAAACTTCTGCTCTGATTGCTTTCCATATGTTAGCGAGGACTCAGCAGGACGCCTGGGTGTGAATCTCAGCATGGCAGACTGACGCTGAGTGCTGGACGGTGGAAAAAAGAAAGAGAGAGAGAGTAGGTGGATGCAATTGAGAGGTTTTGGCCTCAGGTTTTCTTGTAAAGCTGGTTTTACTCTGCGCGATTTCAGCAGCCTTTCAAGGATATTACTCATCACACTGTATGAGATGATCCCAATAACAACTTAGCTGAATTCTGTAACAGACTGTGTGATAAACTTCTTCTCTCCTTCTCCTTCTCCAGATAGAGCTCGACTTCTTTTTTTTTTTGTGATGTATACCTCAACCCTGAGTTCAGCACGTGACGTCAAATTAACATGGCTGCTCACAGCATGAACAGTAAACAAAGTAGCACGTCTTTAGGCATAAATGACTTGTACTGTATTTACAAGTATTTACTTTAGTTCAATTAACATACAGACTATTTGCTTGTTAAATCTGTATCACTGGCTATACAGTTTGCTGTATTGAGGAGGAAAATACGCATCACTCATCACAGTTAGCCGACTAGTCTGTTGCTAACAAAACACGAAAATGGAGGCGTCCATGATTTTTTCCCACTTTATAGCTCAAGGTTGAAAACAACATAATTTCGAGTTCTGAATTTCTACTTCTGAGTTAAATCGAACGCAGCATTTGACCAAAATCATGTTGCCAAAATCAGACATGACTCAAGCTGAAACACTTGGATGCCAGGGAAGGTTAGTTGTACACACAGCTTGTGTATTTATGTTTTTCCAATAATCACGTCTGGAACAGGAAGCCTGGTCAAACAACCTGACAAACTCAGTCATCATAAACAAATCCATAATGATCCACAAACAGACACACAAAGCTCAGGAGCAGAAAATAATTAACTGGAAGCAAACACGCAGTACAGCACTGTTCAGTAACACACACAGAAACGGTCGTACATAGACGCTGAGAAAACAGCACTAGGACACAGGTGAAAGAAAGCGGATATTCATTCTGCACACGCTTTTAATTAAAGGTAATTTAGACAGAATGTAGTCTGAGCACTGAGCTGAGCAGGTTAGGGTTAAAGGTCTTGCTGAAAGAAAGACAGTAAGCTTCATGCTTCCGGACACTGTCAGTTTACAGTATTCAATTCTATGTGCTGCATCAAGTGCTATTTTGCAGGCTTGCAGCCAATCAAAACACGAGAAACATATTTGTATTATTAAACTGAGAAATTTGCAATGATCACATGAATAATATGTTTATCTCAACTATCTTTTGTACATCCTGTTCATTACGATCAGCCTTAATATATTCACTATTTATTACACTATTATTAGATGGTGTCAGGGTTGTGCCAAAGGGGGCAGAACTACACTACCCATCAGCCCCAGCACATCACATGGCCTCGCTAATCACTCTCAACTGTGTCTTGTTATGGCTTGTTAGTGCCACTATAAGTTCTAGTTTTCACTGTCTCACTGTCAGGCTTTTGTTGTAGTTGTTGTTTGTTGTGTATGCCACATTATTGCTTATAGTCTTTATGTCTCTTGCCTCGTATCCACAGTTCATGTTTATGGTTCTTGTTTTCACAAGGTTTAGGCTTATTTGAATCTTTGCCTCCTTCTCATTTGTATATCTAATACTATTTTTGTGTTGTTTCTTGCTTTTATACTGTGTCAAATTACAATTGACAGCAAAGAAAAAAATGTGCGAAGGAAAAATTTGCATTATCTATCTATTGATTTCTTTCAGGGTTAAAGGAAATGCTTGTCTTTAAAGGTGATGTTCTAGATGCAGCTGAAAAACTCCTGTCCTAAAAACCACAGAAGCAAAAATCTGGCAACCTCAGAGATGTCAACTGCATGTGGGTGATTTTGATAGTTGGACCACCCAGAAATTCAATTCAATTCAAGTCTTTTTTTGCACTGAATAGTGAAATTCTTCCTTTGCACTTCAAACTAGCCGTCAATAAAAGCTGAGCAAACACTATACAGTTTAAATACATAAAAAAAAAAAAACTGACAAGAAAATAAGCAACATGTAAAAGTGCATTCGGTGAGATCTGTCAAAATGTCACATGATTAGGTCTCCAAAAATTAAGCAGATGGAGTTGAATAAGATTTATTTACTTCTTGAATCCTTGACCGTTCATATAAAGCTCCACCCCCAGAACCTACGGTGGTTCGACTACATTTT
This sequence comes from Pangasius sanitwongsei, assembly GCA_037576675.1. Taxonomy (NCBI): domain Eukaryota; kingdom Metazoa; phylum Chordata; class Actinopteri; order Siluriformes; family Pangasiidae; genus Pangasius; species Pangasius sanitwongsei. The sequence continues at coordinate 29,293,683 of CM075003.1, read as the reverse complement.
AGCATTAGCAAAGACTGACATGACATCACTTTTTAAGCACACTTAGACATCTAGCTGCTTGAAAGTTGAATTATGACACTTTATACAATTTATAAGGATGTTCACGAGTGCTGTCGCTGTGTACTCGATTTATTATGTAAAGCTGACCAGTCGTACAGTTCAACACTTTATACAGATTGAGCCAGAAGGCAGTTTTCCAAACAGGCTTTCTGAGTGCTGAGGACATGGCTTAGACCATTATTTTTCATATTCTATATATTTTTCCACATTTTTTTGTATGAGTAAGAAATAAAACAAAATCAGATATTGCATCTTTAAAGATTTAAAGAAGACATTTTAGCAGTAGTGTTAAGCACCTGTGTAAACTTTGAACTTAAATGCCGATTTTGAATAGAAGCAAACCTTTTTCATCAAACATGGCTGACACGATAAACATCTGGGGCAAGTAAAAAAAAAAAACAGTTAAATTAGAAATTAGATTTAAATTAGATTTCTTCTTTTTGCTGCATTTCCTTTAACCAATGAGCTACATCCATCCATTCTCCATACCACTTATCCTATACAGGGTTGCAGGGGAGCCTGAAACCTAACCCAGGGGACATGGGGCACAAGGCAGGGGACACCCTGGACAGGGTTCCAACCCCTCACAGGGCATAATTGCACAAACACAACCATTCACGCACCACAGACAATTTGGAAATGCTAGTCAGCCTACAACACACGTCCTTGGATCGGGGAGGAAACCCTGAAGCGCATGCAGAACATAGAGAACATGCAAGCTCTGCATGGAAGTGGGATTCGATCCCTCAACCCCGGAGGTGCAAGGCAAGCGTGCTGGAATATCAAGGAATAAACTAGTACTGGAACACACAAAAAAAATGAGCAGAGAAAAGTTTGCTAGCGCAACATGTATTAGTTTTTGCATCATATCCAGGCTATGGTAATTCTAACTCTTCTTCATGACACAGAACAATAAGGTTAAAGGTAAAAGCAGCCTAATTTTACTGTAATTAATACACAGGTCCTTATTTCCTGTTTACTGCCTGCTATGGCTCCATAGTCCCCCAACAGAGGAATACTTTGCTTAATTAAAGGTGGCATTATAGAGGATCGATTTTCTTGAATGCAGAAAAATTGAAGTGGAGCACAGAGAGGAGGATACGTTGAAGAGGATATTTGCACGAAAGTGAATTTAATGGATACACCAGTAATACATGCATTATCAGTAGGGCTTATTATAATTAATATGTATATTATAGTGAATGTTTTCCATAAATTCATACCACAAATTGTAAATACTGTATATGTTTGAATCCAGTTGCACCCAGACTCGCTGATGTGGTTTAGGACACAATAGGACTTTCTTTAAACAATAAACACGAACAGTTTTTTTTTTAACTACAGCTAGCAGATCGTGACGGACAAAACATGAAGAGAGCTCGGCAGAAAATGAGACTTAGCAATGGTAGCCCTTTGGTTTTTAGGTGCTTTATTTTGAGGTTCTTTCATTATTAGCACTCTTTTCATGACAAATTGGCTAGCTGTGCACCTACTGTGGTGGAGTGTGGAGCCGATTTCCTCATCTTGTGCTTACATCTTGTTGTATAATTCTGTATAGCCATGTGAGTTACACTCTGGGGATGTTTGGAGAGTTTGCTTCAGTCATCTCAAACAGGACATAAACATAACGTATACAAAAAAACTGCTACTGCATCAATGCACGTTCACACACAGACCTGCAGCCATTCACATTCAGCACATGGCTCCTATCTCTATTAACCTGATGCACCTCCATGAGTGTGTGTGCCATCTCCATGGACCACGTGAAGACAGAACAGGGATTCGAGAGACTTGTCTATATGCTATTCTTATGGCAAGATCGTGTGACTCTACCAAGAACAAAATGCATGTAATTTACACCAAACTCAACCCAGGGGACAAAAGTCATTCCCACACAGTCTAGTGCCACAAAGTGGCAACAGACACATGGTTAGCAAATTACGAGGTGTAATGGACTTGTGGAAAAACACTGTAAGATAGAGGCTGAGTGAGATGAGAGTGACGTTATTGTGACAGCCAGCATCCCAGACTTGCTTTTTCACATTTTCACATTATCACCCAGAAGATTAATGTTAGTACTGCCTGAAAATGGTTCGATCATTTGACCTGAGTGACGCACACTCTCGGCTGTTTTTTTTTCCTCCTTTTTTTCGGTTGTAGCAGAGAGAAGAGAAATTGCTATTAAACTCTTGACGTGACCTTTCATGGATCAGTCTACGTTATCTCTTGACGTCATTGCCTGCTAGTAAGACGCATTTTATTATTCCTGTCATTTCATGTTTTGCTTAAATGTGAAAGAAGCCCAGAGGTTAGCATGCATCCAGATGACTGCGATGACTATGTGCTTCACGAAAGATCCACGTCTGAATAGAGCTGAGTGGATATGGTCTTTGATCTCACAGTAGTGCTGCTTTTCCAGCAGCGATTTTTGAGGAAATGGCCGGAATGCCATGTGTAATCGAGTGGCCCTGCTGATGACCACAATGGCTTTCATCTATCTATAAGCTCCATAAGCATCCATGCAGCAGAGACCTCTTATTAGCCATTGCTGTGGTAATACGTTTTTTTTTTTTTCCTTGGGGTCTATAATATTTACAATAGTTACCACTGTATGCACTGTATATCTATCCTAAGACCAGGGGCTACATGAGAAAACCGAAGTAGATACACAACTGAACGTGTTCGAGATAACAGACACTGGAAATTGGTTTGTGTTAATTCTGTATTTATATATTTATATATTTCTGAACTGACAGGAAAGTTACAGTAGCTCAATTAACCACTCTTTACAACCGTGATGCGCAGACAAGCATCTCAGAACGCACAACATGTCGAACCTTGAGGAGGATGAGCTACAACAGCAGAAGACGACATCACGACAATGAGGGTCAGCCAAGAACAGGAATCTGAGGCTACAGTGGGCACAGACCACTATATAGCTAGCATAGCATCTTTATCTTCAAGCAGCCCTGTGCTCTTTAGCTTCAGAGTCTATATCTGAGCAAGACTTTGATTTATTTCCACAGGCTGTGTGTCGTTCAAGTGCTCAAGGTTTCCAGGTGGATTTCAAGAAGTAGATCACCTACACAATGCTAATCGGAATCCTTTCTACAGTTAGTCAGTTTCATGGTGTCTGTTCTTTCAGCACTCATCTCATAGTCTAATGCTAATGCAAAAAATAGAAGTAAAATAATAAACTGCTCCATGTTTTGCATCAACGACATCACTAAAAAGCCAATATGTCTGATACAATACGTCTATCACAGCAAACTAATGGAGCTAATTCAATCAGAACTATATAATCTGATTCAGTATAATGTGATTGTCACACATCACAAATGTGAATATGATCTACTTAACAAAATTATAATACCAAATGGCATTATCAATTAAAAAGTAACTGTAAGGAACAGCATTTACAGTCAGCCACGTTTTTTAACATTTAGACTATATCTGTCATATCTCTATCTGCTTAGTGCAGAAAATCTGAAAAAGATTTGATTTGATTCATACTACTCTAATACACAGTATGTTTTGGCAGGGACGCTGGGATAAACGTAGAAGACTTATAAACTCTAGAAGACTGTATTAAAAGTGCTTTTCTTGCTTTTTATAGCAGTTTTTTTTTCTTCCATTTTTGCAAGGGTGTTCTGCGCTCATGTCCTGCCATTCCAAAGCAAACATCAAATCTCAGATTTTTGTTGTTCCCCAGGCTGTGGTGATGGAATTAAAAAAAAAAAAAAACTGCTTGGGTTTTCAGATAAAAAAACTGTGCTTGGTATGCTTTTGATATCTGAAGGACAGGTGACTCATGCATCATTAACTGCACAGTCCAACTCAGGACAATGCTTACCTTCTAATTCCAGGCAGACTTGGCTAATTTGTGAGAAGGGTCATAGAAAGCTATTTGTGTTCAAAATGGCATATTGTTGGCCTCCTGAATGGTGCAGCAGAAAAACCAATTGTTCAAAGGCAGCCTGTTGAACAACAGACGTTGTGAACAACATGAATATTTCCAGTTTTCAAAGAGACCAAGACATAGGGGTTCATCTCAGGTTGAATTTCCCAGCTACAGTTACCACCTTGATAGGCACAGGTAGCCTTCCAGGTACAGCTTCTTGCAGCTGTCTTTATGACTGAGGGCTTGAACATGGTCCATTCAGACTCTCAGATCTTCTTAGCTCAATAGCTTCTGTGGTTTAGCCGGTAAATCTGGCTGGCATCTGAACCAGGCTTCAAGTCTGATGATACACACAATTGATCACTGACCTTTGGATCAAGGTGCTCTGATAACAAGTACACCTTGTGTTTGAACACACTTGTGATTTGCACAGTAGTCTAATAAAATTTCACCAATGTGGTTCAGATTTTGGAGGCCATTCCTTCCTCATGTGCCTCCAAGTGTCTCAATTATTCCCACCTTTATCCCCAGCTTTAAATTCTCCCAGTAGCACTATGGCATTGCACTTGATCCCCACTCCTTATCTTGCAAGTGGTGATCTCGAATTTTCAGGCTGAACCAGACCAGGTTCTGTGGGTGGCCTGGTCGCAAGACACTCACCTGTGGACACCGCCTTCAGACCTAGCTTTACTGGTGGTTTCCAGGAACCTTAATCCAGACAGGGTACACTTAGTCTTTTTTGTACCCTCCATGGGGGTATTTAGGATCACTCATCATCTGATCTCTCACCTCAGACCTATTCACCAAGGGTGGCCATACTGGGAGCATTAAACTCTGAATGCACACATTTTACAAAACAATTAAGGCTAAAGCAGTGTATACTTGGACTGCATACTACTGAACCAAATAGTATGTAGTATATAGTATATACTGGCACAGTGTAAAGTGCACTCCTGCTGCCTGAGATAGTACCTGATCCTGACACATTTCTGCTCCTGTCTCTCATCTTGCCCTCTGGACCTGCCGGATTCATCCTGATACTACTTCTCCTTTGAGTTTTCACTTATGACTCATCTGAACTTGCGCTTGAAATGTGCTTGCTTCAGTTAATAAGATCACCTGGATACTGTAGATTTGTACCTAAGAACTGCCTAAGATAACTAAGAGTTTGCCCTGTGCTAATTTCAGGACACTTATTCAACTGCTCATGCTGAACATCCTTTCATCACACTTATTACTGTTTATCTTTACTCTTCTATACCTGTATACTGTAGTGATTTATAATCCCACTACCCGATGTCAATCAAGAGCATGGGTTCCTTTTTGAGTCTGGCTCCTCTCAAGGTTCCTTCCTCGTGTCATCTCAGGGAGTTTAGCTTGCTCATTAGGGATCTAAATCTACATATAGATTTCAGTAAATCTGGTTTGTGACAATGTCTATTGATAAAACCAGCATACAAGTAAAATTGAATTGAATTGAATATGCCAGTATGACATTTGAAACACAGCCATGATTTTTTTTTGTTTTGTGGTTAGTGGTAGGTAGGGGAGGGATAGGATGATTGACAGTTAATGATGATGCACTGTGATGAATAAGTCCATTCAGCTGTCGTTATGGTGAATGGAGTCACTCTGCATCTCCATGCTTTCAGAGCCCAGCTGTGCTGTCTGGCTTCACACTGACTCATGAGGCAGCACACACTCGGCTGAGCACAGGCTCAGTGAGCTAGCTAGAAACTGAGGGTTGTGACTGCATGCTGCTTTTTTTTAAATTAGCAGAAAAGAACTGAACATGCTGTATTTCTTGAATAAATTCAATTCAATTCAATTCAATTTATTTCTATAGTGCCTTTAACAGTAGATATTGTCACAAAGCAGCTTTAGATCTCCAGTGAACAAGCGATAGTGGGAAAAAAAAAAGAAAAAAAAAAAATCTCCCTGAGATGACATGAAGAAGAAACCTTGAGGGGAACCAGACTCAAAACAGAACCAGTGCCCTTCTGGCTGACACCGGATAGTGTGATTATAAATCAATGCAGTATGCAGGTGTAGAAGAGTAAAGACAGTACTGAGTGTGTTTACAGGATGTTCAGTATGAGCAGATTGTGAACAAGAGTCCTGGGATGAGCACCGGACAGTCTTTCTGATTACAGCTGCAGCTCTTTGATACTGAATCCAGGTGAGATTATCCACTAGAGCAAGGGAGAGACTTGGGCATAAACTGATTTTGAGAAGTGCAAATCCATCTATATGTCATCTGTTCTGTTAGACACTGCTTGAAAGAAGCCTTTCATTTGCGAACCAGATGCTAAATATTTCTGAGGATTAGAACTGCAGTCTGGATTATTAGTCATGCAGCACACCATGAAACACTCACAGTGATATGTACGCAATGACACACAGACAAATGTGTAGTCTGAAAAAGGAAATGCATAATGTGGATGATTTACTGTTGAGACAGTGTGATTATTGGCTTTCTCACCCTCAGATTCTCACTCTCTCTTTCACATTCTCCTTTTCGCCTCTGCTTTTCTGTTCCTCTCTGCAGCTCTTCCTCGCTATTCAAGACTTGAATGACAGCACTAATAGAGTGATGGTGAACTCTATCGCACGGGTCCGACAGGGTCGCGTTATTTGAATGCCTTTACCACCATGATTGACTGCAGTGTTATCATAAAGCGCTGCCTTGGCTCTTCTGTGATGTGTGTGTGTGCGCGTGTGTGTGTACTTTCACATTCACATGCTATCTGTTAGGTTTGTGCCTGAGATATTTTCTTGTTTTTTTTTTTTTTTTTTTTGCACAAAGCCTGAGAAATGTATGGAAAAAAAGCGGATTATGTAATTGGGTGCCTTCTTTGAAAGCAGTGAGGAAAGCCTTTCTCAGAGAAGGCCTGAAGGAGGAGAGGCATTAGGCACAGCTTTACCCCAGTGTTATGTAAGAGGAAATAATAAAAACTCCTTTATGTGGCTCTGGCCTGTCAGTGACCTACACTCCAGGGAGCTCCTAATGGACCATACGCATGTACGTGTTTGCACAGTTGTAGTAGAGTTGTGGAACATACTGTTCTCTCACGTGGACACTACAGAGGGCAGTAAATGGAGGCCAGAGCTCATATGAGTGGTGTGGAACCTACTGCTCTCTCAGGTGTACTATATATAGGGCAGTATGTGGAGTTTTCGGATAAATTGGTGAAGGCCATGAGTCCTCTGAGGGTTGTGGAACATGATGTTGTCTCAGGTTTACAGTCCACAGGGCAATATCTGGAGGCTAAAGTTCAAATTTAAGCAAGGGAACATAACATTCTTATATGGAATATAATGTGTATACCTAGTAGGTATACACTTCTGAGGCCAGGATGTGGAAATTAGAGGACATATGAAGTTTGAAATACTGTTCTTTCTGTATTACATGCTGAGAAGCAGTACGTGGAGATTATATGAAGGCTATGGACCATGATGTTCTCTCAGGTTTACTCTTCAGATGGCAGTATGTGGAGGCTAATGTTCATATTTGCCTGACGGAGCATAACGTTCTTCCACATTTAGACTCCCAAGACCAGTATGAGAAGACCAGAGGTCACATGAAGGTTGAAATCCTGTTCTCTCTGTTGTAGAAGCCTTGTGAGTCGTATGAAGTCAAACGATGCTCATGGACCATGATGTCCTCTCAGGTTCACTCTCCAGGTGGATCTAGAGTCAGAGGTTGTAACATTCTGTCTTTCTGGGTTTGTATAGGCCCGTGATCATATGTGGTTGTGGAATATAATGTTGTCTCAGGTTTTCTCCAGAAGGCTCTATCTGGAGAACAAAGCTCTTATGATGGTGTGGAACGTAATGTTCTCTTGACTTTTCACTACAGAGAGTACTGCACACTCTTTACTCGGTGTTTCCATTTCCAAAATGCTATATTAGAACTATGGATTATAATACTCTTTTGTGTTTACCCTCCAGAGGGCAGTACGTGGAGGCCAAATGGAATATGCATGTTGGAGAACATTCTGCTAGCTTGGGTTTGTGTAGCCCAGAGGTCAAACCAGGGCAGGGGAACATAGGTTACTCTTGGGTTTATGCTACAGAGGGCAGTGTGTGCAAGGCAGAGGTCATATTGGAAAATACAGTTCTTTCTCTTTACCTTTCAAAGGTCATACAAGGTTGAAGAACATTAACTGGGTTTACAGTACAGATGGCAGTATGTCGAGGCCAGAGATCATATGAGGGTCAAGGAACATACTATTTTGGTGTAACGCTTCAGCAGGCAGTATGTGGAGGCAAAGATCAACCACAGGTATATCCAGATAAAGGTCACTGGACCTCAGGAGAACGTGGAACAAGGGAACTTGAGCTGTGCACTAGAAACAAAAAAATAATTCTCAGAAAGCAGTTGAGATACAGACAAACAAACAGGCAAATCTACACAGACTATGACTACAGAATGAGACACAGGGGAGACAAACCAGACACAGCAAGACTAATCCTGAGGGACAGCTGGTAACAGTATCAAAGGGTGTGGAGCAGGAGGAGCTGGCACAGAAGCTGGAGACACCATGAAGCAAACAAGAGCTAATGACATGTTAACTCAAGGGTGTCCGATCTTATCCACAAAGAGCTGGCGTACCTGCAGCCAAACCGACTGGACAACCCTGCTTCACCTGATTCTCACTTCTGTGTCATTCTAATCACATTAATGTGTCACTAAGCATGTTTCCATGCAAACTATTATCCTGGGTATTATCTGTTTTTTTAGAGTTTCTGGAAGAGGAAGAGATCCTGTCCTAAAAACAGGGGGCGTCTTCATTCTGGTTTCGAGATATCCAAATATGCCCTCTAGGGTTTTTCAGAAAAAACAACAACACTACAGCAACTTCAGCACTGTAAGCACTTTATTCAGATTTCTATCCACAGTTTGCTGTTTGCACAGGAATCACAGGACCACTTGCTGAAGTTGTTACTCAAAAACAAAGTACATGATGGTAGCAAACTGTGAAGAAATCTACAGAAAGCTCTACCTCCAACCCATTCACTTGAGTACAGTTTCAAGTACTCTGCACTTCAGATGAACAAAATAACAGATGCTAATCTTGCTAATAGCAACCAAAACCTGCAAGCATTAGCTTCCATCTGTTAAATGTACTTTTGACATTTTAATACTTAGCAATGATTTTAAAACAAAAAATTGCTTTAGATTTATTATAATCGGCAGACCATCTTTAATAATTTTTCTATATACCTTATAAATGACACATATGCTAGCTTTGGTCTTTTACAATGACTAGGAGATTATGTAGAATACTTAGGATTAAGCAATCAGGCATGCCATGTTACATTTTATTCAACTATTGTTTTGGATTTTCCAGGTTTAAATATTGGCCGTGAAAAGCACACTTGCATGCTCAGTTGAGTTTAAATGAGGTGTATTAGCTAGCTACATTAGCTAGCTTGGACCGAGAAGGGTTGCAGTGGAGAAGACAGGTTTCGTTTGATTTCGAAATGATTACCAAATATGATTAGAAGATGTATGCATGTAAACACATGCAGAGGTGCTGCATGCTAACTCACGCCGCTATTACGTACCTAGCTGAAATGAGAGCCATACCCTGGGATTTGCAGGCATGTACCATTTAAGTGCAGGTAATAAGCTCCTTCCTATTGATGTACTTTTGAGAAGTAGCTACAGTGGCAATCCCCCCACCATCACCAGGTTTCTGTATGTTCTCTTAGGAACCATGCTGATATTCCAGCACTTAGCATTGATTATTAATAGAGTGTTTAAAAAACGAGATGGAGAGACGGATCTACGCATAGCAGCCTTTACTGCCATTGCCGCCTTTACTCTGTACCCTTCCTCTTCCCAGTAATGATGGTGTAGAGAGAGCAGCCAAGCCTGCACTGCTTCTCTAATAGCTTTCTCCGAAACCAGAGATGTGTAGACCTGAGTGTGTGTGTGTGTGTGTCTGCTTACTGATAGTAATGTGAGGGCTGGCTGCACGGTATCTTACTGCATATGCATAATGACTCAACACCTTATTTCGCAAATACTGTATCATGATCATTCTTATAAGATTTTGGGAACCTGATCACATTTTCTTTGACACACAGAGGCTAAGGTTTTGGATGCACATGCTTGAAATACCGAACCTCATTTGTCACGCTGAATGGGAACAAATGTATTCGTAAAATTATTCACAGGAGCATTTTCACACGGAAAGTGGTGTGTTCAGTATTCCTGAAGTTAGTGAAAAATTTTTTTGCATCCTACAAGAGCTCCGGAGTTTGTGTAAATGTTGCGTATAAGGAGACCCACTAACGTGAACCTCGATTGATCAGCTTCGAGTCGTATCATTGTCGATGAGATGCTGCGATTTTTATAAACGGATTACGCTGTCAAGCGTAAATCACGGAGTTATTTCAGTTACAAACCAAGTTAATGAACATATCGTGAGGCTCATGCGTGTCATAATGATGACTTGAAAGAAAGCAATCCAAAGCATATTCATAAATCATGACACATAAAATGAGGTAAACAATTACAAAAGTAATGGCACCCTATAAAAGGAGGAAGCATTAGTGTTTGTCTGTGGAAGCTGATGCGCTGCAGTAGCCGAGCTGCATTACTGGAATATTTAGCACATGCTGCGTTTAGGAGGCACTCTTTCACAGTTTAGTCATCATTTTGCCATTTTCAGCTCTCTGCCTTTTATGGAGTTCGGTGGGAGTGGCTAAGTATATATCCATTGTGCTATGGAGACACTTGCAGACCTTCCAACTCTTACGCATTTCACATAGAAGCTCTGCATTTGTCTTCTTTTTTTTCCTCCAAGGAAAACGGCACGTGAGCCAATAGACATATGAACCTGAAGTGATTGAGAGGTGGGCAAGTGTTTTGAACTCTCTGATATCACCTGACACCCTGGAAGCCCCACCCCCTTCCTCCATCTCACATTAGCTATCTCTCACCTCGCCTTGATTTTCTCGCTGTGAATGACATGATGCCCTCACTTTCTGTCACGGTAAATGGAGAATGTTTTGAGTTCATTAATGTGGAATATAATCTATCAGTGCATGTCTGACTTTGCTAACATTAGACAAGTATATAATTAACATCAGTTAACCATATTTATTAGAGACGCCATTGAAAAAAATTCTTCCAAAATGGTAGAAAATGGCAGTACTCAAAATGTACTGTGTCTCAGCCTCCAGCACCTCCACAGTTATAGGCAGTGTTGGTCATGTAATAAATATTTAAGCGATATACACCAGGACAGATATTCTTAAGGTCTAGATGTGGTGGCTGTAAATTCACAGTGAAGCACTGACACATATTTTTTAAATATTTTGCGCCACTTTTCAGTTATTACGGGAGGTCATCCAGCTCTTACTATGTCTCTGGATCGAGAACCGGCTCTAGGATCAAACTGTACATCTTGACTTTTGGCAGTCATCCATTTCTCCTTTCCTTTTTTAATGCGTCAATACACACAAGCACCTGATGGACCTAAATATAGACTCTGTACTACATCAGAGGAAGTCAGCTAGGATCATTAGGATGTAACTAATGGCCTAATGTTTCAGTAGAGAAAATGGCTCCAGGCAAATGTAGGAAATGTCAATCTGAGACTCTGTCTCACTCGTTCCTTATACTGTGTCTTCCTCTGTGCTGCCTTGATTTTGTTAAATGCCTGATCTTTCATGAGAGCAGAGTTTTGGGGGATGCTTTAGTACCTATTTAAATAAGTCGTGCTTTTTAAATAGGTTCTCTTTAAATGTGACATGCTTGATATTGGATGTGTTGCTCACCAGTCTTAAAACTTATAGGAGTAAATTCTAATCTTTTTTTTTTATGCTGATACTGCAATATGTATCTTTATACCAGCACTAAAACTGTATAATAGTATTAGCAATTTATAATAGTTGGAAAAAAAAAAACTAAAATGCACAATAACCACACACAAAAATTCAAACACTACTGTAAGTGCTCTCTCGTTTCTAATCGTCTCCTGCCCAAACCAAAATGGAACCAAGTATTAATCAAGTTTAAAATGCCGCACAATAAAAACCACACAATCTTTAAAAAAGAAGTGTGAGACAAGCGACTGTTCTGGGAGTTTTAAGTAAGTTATTGTGTGTTATGAATCCCCTCAATGCATGGAACATTTCCTGGTCCCGTCTCCACCCCTTTTCTGTCATTTGTACTTCCAGCTATTTTGTGTTAGTTCATCATTAGTTTGCCTTTTTATACCCTCTTGTGCCTCTGTTTATTTGCGAAGTCTTGTTGTTGTTAACGTGCCTTATTGAGCCTTAGTTTTAATTCTTTCCCCCGGCTTTTCCCCCTGAGTTCCTGTTTCTCGAACACACTGTAAAACATGATAGCCCCATTAAGTTATGTGAACTTATTTCTTCTCTTTAACTCCAATTGTCATGACATGTTTTGGATACTGAACTCAAATTTATAAGTTTTCAAAAATGAAACTTAACGTAATAAAGTAATCTATTGTCTTGCCCTGATGTTGATTTGAAGCAAGGGTTGTCTTCAAGTTGAGTTTACTCAGGTTTTTAAGGCAGCAGATGAACTTTCATGTCTAAGTTTAACCAACTTGAAATGCCTTTCAGTGTATAGATTACTCTCGTCTAACGTTGCCTGCCTGTGTTCGGACCCAAAATGAACAACGTGCTGATTTTTCACGCCTGAGTCCTGCCTCAGCATACCACACGTTACAGCATACTACACGTTCCTAGGTTTAGCCTACTGCACATACATGTTGTGGTCATGTGACCTGCTAATGATCAAACACTTGATCAACTTGCACAGCAACCGCTTATTAGAAGAGACAAAACAATTTATATTAAAATGTGTGTGCAATACATGTTGTGATGAATTTCCTGGTTACACAATTGCACTATTTGTCCATGTAGTGCACAGTTACAGAAGGGATTTATTTATAATCGCACTATCCAGTGTCACCCAGATGAGGATGGGTTCCCTTTTGAGTCGGGTTCCTCGCAAGTTTTCTTCCTCATATCGTCTCAGCGAGTTGTTCCTCACCACCGTCGCGTCTGGCTCGCTCATTAGGGATAAATTCACATATTTACAATTTATTTTGGTTTTAATTTGAATGTATTTATTTCTGTAAAGCTGCTTTGTGACAATACCCATTGTTAAAAGCGCTATACAAATAAAATTGAATTGAATTGAATTGAATGTCGACTTTTAAAGTTTGACGACCATGCGGACATCATGAGGACACGCCCATTTCTGCGATTTATGCAGAGATCGCTTATGTCATGTGAATCTATTATAATTACTACACAAGTCCTCCAAGAACCGTAACATGTCTCTGGAAATCGTATCCCATCCTGAATCCAGATAGTACAGTCGACGCTATAGCAGTTCTCGATTCTGCAGGTTTTTTTTTTCTTAGCTCCCAGAATCCAGCAGCTGAGTTTGTGTGTGTGTGTGTGTGTGTGTGTGTGTTTATTCCCCAGCATATCTTCTACTGTTCTGCTCTGCTTACGCTGCAGTGAAATTTTCTCTCGGGGCCTTCGTGTCCGTCCACCGACTCGGAGCCGACCAGCCAAAATATCCACGCTCCTGCATCTCCTGCTGCCATTGGGAAACTATTAATGTCTGCACTAATCGGATTAACATTAACAATCCCACAGGGGAACTCGTGCCACATCTGCCGCGGACTGATAATTATACGGCCTCAGGTGTTTGGTATTTTTTTTGTCTTTCATGTTTTGGACGCTGCTCTGCCATCGCAACACATCACATGTTTTGGCTCACCTTCGGGCAGCTGCGCTCTTATCAAATACACACACACACGCACACACACACACAGGGTCAGGAGTCTCGAGTAAGGTCACTCCATGGTTAGTTCATCTTTTGTTGTCTCACGCATCAATTAAAAGGCCTAATAACTTTTCACAGAGCGTCAGTGGAAACGCTTTCATCTGCTCAGCGTGTTGCTCCTGCACTGTTCGGTTAACATAAAGACTTCATCTAAAGACAGATTTCAGCGCTTCACCCAGAAATACAACATTCCTGATAATAACTGAAGACTAAGAGGAGTCACATGAGTTAGCGTCGTTAGTTCATACATGCGTTATGAATGCGTTATGAATGCGTCATCAGTGCTACACTTCTACAGCCCTAATGTTCCTCACTGACTCAGTGTGTGTTCAAGCCTCATGTTCCTTCTCTCACTGTGGAAAAAAAGTGATATTCCCAGTGCACTCTGTTCCTAGGAACCCATGTATCATCATTTACATTTCCCTAGAAAGCACCGCATGTTCCAAGAAAATTTGTTTCATCATCAATTTATTTTTATTTTTTATTTTTTTTAAAAGCACCCTATGTGTTATCACTCTTTTTTTTTTTAAACAGCACTGTCTTTATCATCAAAATTCATCATCTTTAAAAAAAAAAAAAAAACACACATCACTCATCACTGGAATTTAATTTGTTCTTGGTTTTTGTTTTTAATCCCTATGTTTGATCTTTTTATAGTTTTTTTCTTTTTTCTTTTTTTTAATACAGCCCTAGGGTTTATCACTGTTTCTTATTTTTAGTTTTTTTTTTTATTTTCAACCCAATATTTTAATCACTGTTTTTTTTAAACTCCCCTGTTTTTTTTTATCATGTCCTTTGTTTCATCTCTGATTTTATTTTTTTTCTAAACAATCCTACATTTTATCACTATTTTTAAACTTTTAATATTATGTTTATTATTTTTTTATTTTATTTTATCTATAGTTTTTTTTTTTTTTTAAATAACCCTATTTCATCACTATTTCAAATAATCCTGTTTCATGACTGTTTTTTTAAATTATTATTTTAAACATCTCTATGTTTTATCACCATTTTTTAAACAATCTTATGTTTATTAGTTTTTATTTTTATTTTTTTTTAATTACTCTATGATATTATTTATTTATTTTCAAAAACCTGTTTCATGACTTTTTTTTTTTTTTAATTTATATTATTTTAAACATTTCTACGTTTCATCACAGTTGATGAAGCTGTCACTTTTCCGACATCTTCAGGACAGAGGAGTTTATGCTTTGCGGTTTCTCGGTTACATGACAAGCTCGTTTTTTTTTTTTTTGTCTTATTAACTTAAAATAGAGAGGCTGCTGAGGGAATGAATGATAATAGCTGCTATTACTTAAGCGAGAACAGGAAATAACTTGTTTCCTGGACACTCCACAACACTGTAAATATAAAATGATAAAAAGCATGACGTATTGCTCTTTAATAAATCAGAAAATGTTGGCATATTGTAGGCAACGTGTTGTAGTATACGAGGAATAAATTTGTTATAGAATAATGATGAACTTTGCGGCGGTAACAGTGAGTCCGCTTCACCACACCACGCTGTCGTTGATCATTTTCCGATAACGCCATGATGCAGAGTGATTTCTTTATTAATTACTGAGGGATTATTGAACTGAAGGAACGTCTACATTCGTTATCACACACATTAGCATTTTTGTGTATGGAATATGACGTTGACTTTGGCTGATTATTTGCAGATCTGAACAACTTTAAGAACTTTTTTCCCCCTGTTTTATGAATCACAGGCCAGCGAGAGCTGCTGTTTCTATTTTCACTAAATGTCACATTCTTTCAGAAGCCCGCTGTAAATTTCTTTAAGGCGGCGCTGCTGTAAAATAATTTCTGTGTAATTAAATCTCCCAGTGCTGAACCCGTGCTGCGCTCATTACGATCTGATTCAGAAGTGCTGAGCGTCTGAAGAATGCGTAGCAGTGTGTGTGTGTGTGTGTGTGTGTAGGTCGAGTGCTCCAGCTTCTCATTAGGAGACAGTTTTCCTCACAATCACTCTCTCTCTCTCTCTTTCTCTCTCACACACACACACACACACACACACATTCAGGCCACAGGAGTTTAAAGTTCTCCTTTTTTAAACAAATTTACTTGGAAACAGGATAAGGTTAAGAGAAGCAAAGAGTAAACAGCTTTTCACATGGAAAGTGCATCCTGCTAGATAAAAATCTCTTCCATTTTCTGGCATTTAAAATGTTTTTCATAACAAAACGTAGCCTTCTGCTTTCAAAAGTTATGAAGATGAGGGTCAGGATTACAGGAGGAGTTAACATTTGGATCTCTCGCATCATACATTCATATGAAATCTAATGAAATTCAGACCGTGCTCGTTTGAATGTTATGCCCATTTTTTTTATGAGCTCAGTTTTGGTAGAAACACAAAGTCAGCATTTTCGTTCTCTCACAGATGCGTCTTATTTATAACAGAACAATAGTGACGGAGTGAGAGTTAGGTTTTGGGAATTGATCACAAGGTTCACGGATGACAGTGACATTACGTCAAATCCATCATCACAACACAAAACAACACTTAGATGGCAACATCTATGATCCAGCATTTATGTAGGATTTTAAAAAAATGAAAAATGACCCCTGAAGCAGGAGTCAGATCAAACACGGATAAAATTCCCCCGTCAGAAAATACTGGGAAAGGACACTGGAAGTGAAAGTCACACACTTAGCGCAGAACTTTGATCTGTGAATTTGCAAGCGAGAGAGAGAGAGAATATACTCTCCTTGAATCTCATACAAGAGCAATTCAAATAACACGTTACTGACTTAAAAATCATAGCTACATCACTTCATATACTGCACGATTCTAGCACACGATTGGTAGGAGGATCTACTTCTCATTGGTAAATGATCACACGATAAAACTGCCTCCCCCCAAGAAATCAGGAACTAAAACCTTGAGGACTGAGGATGACGAAAACATTGCAACCTCAGAAATGTAATAAAGACAAAATCATGAGGTAAATATGTGGTCAAATGATGAGTCCAAACTGAAGTCAAAACAGAAATCAAAACGTTAAAACATAATACAGATAATACTGTTAATAAGAGAGAGGATAAGCTATAAGTAAAAATTCGACTTCTCCTGCAATGAAAGTCAAATAAAGACCATTCAGTGAGCACTCAGGCCCTGTGAAGGGGGCGGGGTCATTCAGGAGCAGACCACGCCCACTAGGATCGAAGAGTTGTGTAATGGTGCTGTAGTTTATAAAGAGAACGCGATACACTACGAAAATGAATAAGAATAACTTCACAACCCCTTGAAGACAAGTTTGTAAGGAACATGGACAATATGGTGTAAACACACACACACACACACACACACACATGTTAACGAGACACGACTGATTCCCATGA
The DNA here is from genome assembly GCA_037576675.1 of Pangasius sanitwongsei. NCBI lineage: Eukaryota > Metazoa > Chordata > Actinopteri > Siluriformes > Pangasiidae > Pangasius > Pangasius sanitwongsei. The sequence continues at coordinate 29,276,512 of CM075003.1, read as the reverse complement.
CCCAGGTGGCAGAGACAGTGTTCATGTTCATGAGTTCATTTAAGCAACTCCAAAATTATCTCTTCCTGAGGTGTAACCACAATCCAGTCATTAGATTACAGCCGGAGATGAGCTTCCTGCTCGTGTACAGGGAGCGTGTGCAGGGAAGCAGTACAAGCTCAGAACCAAATAGAGCAGGAAGGATGAAGACTGGGAGCCACAGCTGCGAATTTGTGTTTCCATCAGGGTTCAGAGCGAGTCGCACAAATCTGTTCGCAGTGATGTGATGGAATGGTTCGCTGCTCACTAATTCCTCAGAGTCTATCCAATAGAGTTTTGCGCTGCACCATATTAGCCAGGGTTTAACCTGTTAGTCATGCTAGGTGGATCGGTGTTACGATGTAGTTTATGGATGAACAACTGGATTTTGGAATTTTGTGGAACCAAGCTTGTAAGAAAAGCACACGGAATAGCGTGACGAAGCGAGAAGTGACGCTGGGGCTGATTTCTTTCTATTCCAGACTGTAGATTCGTGCAGCCAATCAGTGGCAGTCGACTCAGGGGATTACACAGGGACAGACTAAAAGTGGACTAAGCACATATTGTCCAATCAAAGTAAAATTAGACAAAAGGACGTACGACAGAAGTAGTGTTTTGTGGTTTGAACTAAAAAGTTACAGCTTTTCTGTTTACTGTGTTTGGCATTCGGAGAAAACAAGGCATGAAGCCAGTAGAGCGTTACTTGAAGAAGAAAAAAAAAGAAGAAATACTGAAGTGCTATGTCATTATTTCGACTTAATAACATGTCATTTCAACATATCTCATTATTATAGCTTAATATTCAACAGCCCGTCATCTTTAAATAAGGCTAATTTATTCAATATTAGCCTATAATAATAATAATAATAATAATAATAATAATAATAATTTCTATTCCATGTGCTGTTTCTCAGATAGTGATTAATCCAGGCGCTACTTTAGTGGAATTCATTTAACACATCTATACTGTCTATTGAGTACTAATTCACTTAAATGAACTATGAGGTATAGGAAGTCAAATACGAAATAACGAGATAGGAATAAGACTCTGAAATGCGTTATTCTGATTATACCACAGTGATTTGCCAACGTCACGTCACGTCACGTCACTTTTTTATGGTTTCTAGTAACTTTTAATGTTATGCAACATCCGTGAGACAAGTTAGTTCCTGTTATTGCTATAAGTAACCATAAACAGCCATTCCCTCACTTCCTGCATCTCCTTTTCTTTCTCTTGAAGTTAATGACACAAAAAAAAAAAAAACGCAGCTCGTTATTTTACCGAGAAACAGCAAACCGTGAACTCCTCGGATCTGAAGACTTTCCTGTCCCAGAAAACTTTAAAGCACCGTAACTGTTACAAAGATTTGAGAATTCAACTGTGCTGTGGTACAAATCAAAATAATGAGATATTAGTTCACAATAGTAACTTTTTTTCAGGGTTTCTCTACATTATGGACATGAAACACTAAAAACAAAAAGAGAAATGAATGCAGCTGCTTACGTTTTAAGTGTCTTTTATTGCACACCACTCAACACTAATAGTTTCTTAGCTGAGACTGAGTATTAGATTATAGCCTCACATTCATAGGCACTGTCTGTTTGGGGTCACTGGGTCATTGGCTCCCTGCAAAAACTCAAGCAGTGTAAAGAAAAGCTGCACATGGCAAAACAATCCAGAAATATATACATTTTAATTAGGTCCCTGAAATAAATTCACTGTCATCGCAACAACCTAAACATAATTCATAATAAAAGTAATATTTCTCAAATACTCAGCAGTTCCCGGAATAGGAATTCCCACTCCTATATCCACACCCATGGCGTTTAAACGACACCATTAATTGAGAGTGCGAGGTGTCTGATCCAAGTGTGTGGAACGGTGTTTATTAGCAGAAATTGAGCGCACACAAAGCTACAGTATACGCGAGCATGAGGCAGTGAAGCTTTCGCATGCAAGTGTAGAGGGCTACACTCTACCGGCGAGCCAGGATTAATTTTCAACACATATTCCCACTTCTGTGATTGGTCAATCTTAACCAGTCCCCTTTGTTCCGGACACAGGCCTTGATCTCATTCAATGTAGTCGTGTTGCTCAACCACTAGATAAGGTAAGGTAAGGTAAGGTAAGGTAAGGTAAGGTGAGGTGAGGTAAGGTAAGGTATGGTAAGGTAAGGTAAGGTAAGGTAAGGTGAGGTATGGTAAGGTAAGGTAAGGTAAGGTGAGGTAAGGTAAGGTAAGGTAAGGTAAGGTATGGTAAGGTAAGGTAAGGTAAGGTAAGGTATGGTAAGGTAAGGTAAGGTAAGGTGAGGTAAGGTAAGGTAAGGTAAGGTATGGTAAGGTAAGGTAAGGTGAGGTAAGGTAAGGTAAGGTGAGGTATGGTAAGGTAAGGTAAGGTAAGGTAAGGTAAGGTAAGGTAAGGTAAGGTAAGGTAAGGTAAGGTAAGGTAAGGTAAGGTAAGG
>CM075003.1:29259314-29273932 GCA_037576675.1 Pangasius sanitwongsei | reverse complement strand
GTAAGGTATGGTAAGGTAAGGTAAGGTAAGGTAAGGTAAGGTATGGTAAGGTAAGGTAAGGTAAGGTAAGGTAAGGTATGGTAAGGTGAGGTAAGGTAAGGTAAGGTAAGGTATGGTAAGGTAAGGTAAGGTAAGGTATGGTAAGGTGAGGTGAGGTGAGGTGAGGTGAGGTAAGGTAAGGTATGGTGAGGTGAGGTGAGGTGAGGTGAGGTAAGGTATGGTGAGGTGAGGTGAGGTGAGGTAAGGTATGGTGAGGTGAGGTGAGGTGAGGTAAGGTAAGGTATGGTAAGGTGAGGTGAGGTGAGGTATGGTAAGGTAAGGTAAGGTATGGTAAGGTGAGGTGAGGTGAGGTAAGGTGAGGTGAGGTGAGGTGAGGTGAGGTGAGGTAAGGTATGGTGAGGTGAGGTGAGGTGAGGTGAGGTATGGTAAGGTAAGGTAAGGTAAGGTAAGGTGAGGTAAGGTGAGGTGAGGTGAGGTAAGGTGAGGTAAGATTGCACAGGCAACATTATTTAGTTTAGCAGTAATCCGGCCAGAACAGTTACAACATGATGCCACATACATTGTATATTTCAAAATCAAATAAAAATAAAATACACTATATAATTCAGAGAAGAAGAGGTGGTATACAAGTGTATAATATACAGCTTTTAGTGTACAGTGTTCAATATGAAGATGAAATCGTACATATGAAGTCGAAGATATAGTATTGATGCCTGTAACAAATGAACAGCGAGACCAGGGTACAGATTAGCACAAATACCATTGTGTAGATACTTCTTACACACATAACTCTGCACTAGTTATATGATGGTTTGTTATAATTATTCATACCACATCGAATGTGCTGCTTGCACTCAGCGCTGTGACGTATTTCCGGTTTCAAATAGAGTGAATCTCAGCAACGTCAAACATTTGTTTGTTTGTTTCAGTCTTGCAATAAAGTCATAGTGTTGGGCTGATGTTGTCTTGGGTGTTAATTTCTACTGTATTTATTAATAGCTATTTTCTTACCTTCACTGTTGTGTAATTTTGATGAAGCATACAGTCCGACGCCTTTCTCTAGTTACTAAAAGGAGCTTACAAGCAAGTGTTCTTACATTTATGATAAACGACATTTTCCGGAGCTCCTGCAGACACCGGGCGTAAAATAACGTCTTTGCTCTCATAATGGACGAGCTGGAAGCAGAAGTGCTGTCTTGGTTATGAAGCGTTTGTTCAACTAGCCCATCAATAACTGTGGTAATTAACAGAGTTTTAAATGGCTTGTTTTTATAGTGATCCTGCGGCGTAATATACAACTGCATCTCACTTTGACAGCGGCATCTGATCTCCGAACACAAACGATAATATGTATGTTGTTGAATAAGGCCAGATTGGACATAAATATAATCATTGGATAAGGAGAAGGTCTAATCCCTAATCCAAGTTGCTTGTGCTCACATTTAATATACCAGCTGTTACTGATGTGAATGTTTACTGAAATCCCGAACTCGATTTATTGAACAATAGCTGGAACAGATAAAAGAACAAAATACTGAAGATATTTTGATTGATTTGTTTTCGCACAGACCTCAGATCTAAGGATAAAACAATGGGCGGCTGTTGAGGACTGCTTATTTTCACACAGCAGATCTTTGTGAACATGGAAATGTTTGTCTATATAAATGTTCTTGTGTATTTGTTGTCCACAGGGGGTGGTTCTGTACTTCCAGCCCAGTGTGTTTCGCTGCATCCTGCTCAGATGGGTGCGCATGCTCGGCTTCGCCACCGTGTATGGAACCATCACGCTCAAATTATACAGGTACGTGTCACGTATTGTACTTTCTGGCTGCATGGATGGTTTTCTCGTGCATATACTTGCAGTCCAACGTTTCTGAGCCTTTCTTATGTTTTATAGTTTGAACATTATGATTGCCATAGACCAACCACAATTAAACAGGTCTCAAGAAGTTTCAGAAGTGAAATAAAGAAAGATAAATCTGAGTGTACATTATTAACTGCTTGCGCTCAGATTCCAATGCGACTCTAAATGAGGTTTTTTTTTTTTATTAAAGGCAGCAGCAAAGATGTTAAGCATGCAACGACAGTGCTAGTATTATCTGTAAAACATACATATATGGTGCCTGAAGTGCCTAATTAGAGTGATTAGATCAGAAAAAATAATTAAGGGATAAAACATAAAGCGTCCTGCTGTTATAGGAAAGTAATGAATACCAGGGTGCTGTGATGAAGCGGAGTTCCTTTCACCAGCCTGAAGTAGATTATTTTCCAATAACAGCATGTCTTGAAGTGTTATTCCTCTTACACCACAGCAATCTGGCAGCCATTATCATTTTTATTTACAAGGTATTACGCAACAAGTAATATTTTTTTATCCATTTATTGTTACGTTTAGTGTTGTGGAACGTCCACAAAACAAGTTAGTTCCTGTTATCCATTACATTGAAGTTAATAAAACAAAGAAGTTAAGTGTGTTACAGGAAAAGCATAAACTCCTCTGTCCTGAAAACTTAAGGAGACTCCTTTCATAAACTTCACAACTTCTTTTACTTCTTTATGTGGAACGCTGACAACACATATGCAGAAATGATAGCATGTTAGAACGAGCACATTCATGTAAACCTGTGATTTGGAGCTGCACTGCTGTCCCAGAATTCAGCCACAGTGACATCCGATGGATTTTTTCATGCCCGCTAGAAATATAAGACAGAAAGCAAGCACACATCAGCCACCTCGTCTTGTTTAATTGCTTGTTTTAACTCACCTTGACCTGCCTATCGTATTTCCCAATGTTTAATAGCAGTAGCTTACCATGAAGAATAATTATAACCAGGCTTAGTCTTTGAAATGACACCACATGAGCTATAGGTTTTTGATCTCTGTCTGTAGGAGATGAGGTGGAAGATACACACCTACACACACACGCACACACACACACACAGGGGGGACACACGCTCACATGTACGCATGCACGAACACACGCTTTCACACCCCCGTGAGCAGCGGGTGACTCACCAGCATTTCACGGTCAGCCGTGTTAGTAAATGTCAGAAGTCTGCCATGGGCTCTGCCATTTCAGAGCGATCTGTCACAGGACGATAGCTGGGGAGGAGAAACAAATGTCATCAGACAGATTGGCTAGAGCACGACGGGGCCAAAGAGCCATCAAAGACAAAAAAAAAACCAAAACACTGCGATACGAATCAATCATATTGCCGTAGAAATATTATCAGAGTAACGCAGAGTGGAATGTGTACAACGCATTAAGTTTTGTGACATGTACAGAAAGCAGTGTGTGAACTATGTATAGATTGAACATTGTAGAAGAGGGAAGTCAAACATTTGGCCTGTGGCCTGATAAAAGTTGTCATCTGGCCCACAAATAAGATCAGAATCTAAATCAAAATGGTCGTATGGACTGTAATTGAATCAAAAGATAAAAAAGACATATTAGATACATTTGCCCATATTCTAGCTATTTTCACTTGATATTCTTCTCAAATGTAATTCTTCATGAAAAATTTGACACACTGCAGAAAAGTCTATCTTGGCAATAGAAAATAGCTTGAATGTGGGCAAATGCATATGATATTTATTTTGTTCTTACATTTTTTTCTTTTGACTCAAGTAATTGATAAAGATAAAGTATATAATTGATCTAATACTTCCAATTCTAAGATTATAATAAATCAAATATTAGATTATTCAGCCTGTTTTTAGATGCTTTTAGTCATTTCTAGCTTCAGATCTTCTTAATCCATTAGCACAAGATGCTGTTTCTTTCTAGAACTATGTAAATTTATAAATAAAAAATGACAAATTTATAAATAAAACAAGATGATTCCAAGCTTGAAATTAGTCAACTATGTCTAGAAATAGGTTTAATAATCTCATATTTGGTTTATTGTAATCTTTTAACAGTATATACTAAATAAATGTAACTATAATTCAAGATATTTTCACTTGTTAAGATGTCATTTTTTGTGGTGCACTAACTTACGGGTTTCACAGCAACGGAAAGGGATTCTTATGCAATCACAACTTTTATGTGATTTTATTATTTGTAAATAATTAAGGAAGCTATATACAGTAGATTTTCCCCTCCACTTCGGTATTATGGGCTATTTTTTGTAGATTTATGATGTATGTTCCTGCTTAATTCCATTAGTGTTCCAGGTTATAGCAGTATAAAATGTGGAGCTCAAGGAGGGGTGAATACTTATGCAAGGCTCCGTGTATACACTGTATAATTTTTTTTTTATTTAATCATTTTGTAATGAACTGCAGCCTGTTCGTGTGTTTTGTAGACGATATTCTGTATGTTTCAATAAGTTTTTGCGATTGTTTCAGATAAATGCTGATAAATGGACATGCGGTATGCGTGAGGAGTTGACTTTGGCTAAGTCTAATATGTCCTGTTACCTAAAATGAGTTTTATAGCCCTGGTATAGAAATCCTGCTTTATTTTTATTTATTTCTATGCTGGTATGTTCTTCTTCAGCATCCCTTAAAAAGCCAAAAAAAAAAAAACTCCCTAAAATTCTTTTTTTTTTCTAGGAATTATTATAGCGCATCTACTCTCTAATCTAAGTCTGGGTAATTCATTTTGCCGTGGTATTTATTTTTGTTTTAGAATAACAACAAAAAAAAAGTAGTCATTCATGGAACAGCTTCTTTACTCCTGATGTAATATGTAAAACAGTCTTCTGAGTCCGGACGAGCAGCTCTGCTCTCCTTTTACTCACAGTTAAAGTTTATATTATCCCTTAATTCCATTTTAATGTCAGCGAGTTATAAAAAGTAATCGGTGATGCGTGTTGCTCACTTAGTTCGTTAGGACTGGAGTGTACTTTAGAGAAGATTCACGGCCTTGTTAAACCATGTAGAGGACGGCTCCGCTGCAACTGTGGGGCAGAAAAACAAATAACACCCGGCACTTAGGTCAAAATGGGCACAATTTATTACATTTATCGAATGGTCGAGACAGCAGAGGCAGAAGACGAATGTAGAGAGCCTCGTCCAGTGGGACATGAAGTCTGAAGCCTGGAGCCAGACCTTGAGAACGAGAAAAGCCCTTGAGGAAAGAGGGATGAGAAACGAAAGACAGATAGATGGCTAGATTAGAGAGGGAGGGAGAGAGAGAAATGAGCGAGAAAGACAGAGGTGATAAAGACAGATGGGAGAGAGGGAGACAGAGAGGAAGTCTGGGAATAATGGCTGAGAGATAATGAGGTCTTTGCCCTCTGTATGTAAAGATGAGAGATGAACATGCGGCCCTGAAGAAGAATGCGTCAGGTGGAAGTGTCACATAAGGCTAATGGGATTCATAATTAAGCTAGCTGAGACGAACAGCTACACGACTCTAATCATGACAAAAGCATGGTGGCCAGACCAAGGTGAGAGTTAACACATCGCCAAGATCGTTTTTTTGATAGAGCCTGATTAAGCCGGTGTGGAGGACAATTTATCAACGTGACTGAGAGTGAGTGCGCTAATGGGGATGCCCCGACGTACGCTAAATGACTCCGAGTATGTTCTGATGAGCCCCAGGTTTAAAGGGAGGGATTTACCACAGTTAATGCCTATAAACTATAAACAGAGAAATCCTGGAGAATAGTCTTTACACAAGACACAAAAAGGCATACCTCAAGGGCATATTTTATGCTCTATGTTTTTTTATTTACACCATCAGTTTCAGGATTTATAAGACAGACATTTATTTATTTAAATATGGCCTGCTTAATAAGCATGATACTCTTCCTGAGACTAAATCTAAAGCCCTTAAAATCATTGCCCTTCAAAACCGGTGTCAGCTAATTACCTTGGAAATAAAAGTAGAAAAGACAAAGGAGTTGAACATTAGGTTTAAAAAAATATCATAAATCAGCTGCGTGTAGTTTTAAATATTTCCATACAATTTGAATGCTTTGAAATTAGATATCTTAGAATTACACCACAGTGTGGTTGAATGCTCGAATCTGATTGGTCAGAAGGTGTGCATTATTTTTGTGTAACTGCACGGCTCGGACCGTAGCTCCAGCTGTAACATGAACGCCATTTTTATGTTGATGCACTCAGTTAAATACGTTATCGTTGCTATAGTAACAGCTCATAAACAAAGATTTGTTCTGCGGATGCTCCACATAATCTAAGACTAATAATAAACAGATTTTTTTTTTAAAAAAAAGGAAAATGTATAATTGTTTATGTGGTGCAGATTATATTGTTAGGAGAGATTTATTTAACATTTATGGAAGGAGTCTTGGCTGTGAGTGTGTGTCATTTACCAATAAATTAAACGTTGTAATTGTTTGTAGATCGCTGCGGTATAAGTAGAATAACACATAAGTAGAAAAAACATTCCAAACTGTGTGATTATACCAAAATTATCCACTTTCGTGTGGTAATGGCACTCCTCTACAAGTTGTGCTGTATCACACCACCCTGCTGTGGATTATCTGCACTGAGCACTTCATCTTTACATTTGATCGTTACAAAGCACTGATACTGAAGAGTCCTTCCATGGATGTTAAAATAAACGTCTCCTCCAGAGAACTTCACAAACATGTCCCTGTGTAAGCCGTTACTGTAAAAACGATAACGTATTAGAACGAGAGCGTTAATATAAACCCGTGATTTGCAGCTGCACTACTGTCAGAGCTGCTGTTATAGAAAATTAATCAACACCTGCTTTTATAAAGCTCCTTTCACAAGTTATTAACTTATTAATTAGCATTGTTTATATTTTATTGGATTTATAGAGTTTATAACTTGGCCAGTGCTTGTTTTTGGATGGATTTGCACGGTAGACAGCACAAAAGAGCACATATCGGAGAGTCTCCATTCTTAAGTAAACATACCGTGCATAACTTGGGGTTATTTCATGTCATGTCATTTTATAGTACGTAAAAGATGACGCAATCTTTCCTGACATAAGAACATAAAAATTCATACAGGACTTAAATGACAAATTCAACTATATTCGATATCTATCATCTGTCTCGAACACACACAATATAAACAAACATGCTCTTGTGCCTCCTTCTCGGTTTTCCTCCAGGGTTCTGAAGGTGTTCCTGTCTCGCACGGCTCAGCGGATCCCGTACATGACCAGCTGGAAGGTTCTGTGCCTCTTGTGCATCATCCTCCTGATTGTGCTCTGGTTCCTGGTGGCGTGGACTTTGGCCGTGTGCCAGAACCCAGACTGGCACTTGGCACTGATCACCGTGGGCTTCACCCCAGAGGGTCTGCAGTTCAGTATGTGCCTGCTGGACCGCTGGGATTACATGATGGCAGTGGGTAAGACAGCGTCACCTTGATAGCTAGCACAGTGTGTACTCCTCACACTATACTGCTCAGATATTTAGGTAAGCATGCTGGAATACATTAAAATAGAGAAACATATCTTATAACCCATAACATTCATAACCCATAGCACATACAGGGGAAAGAGCAGTCATTTTATATAAATTTAATATGAACTTAAAGATATATTGAGGCGGACAGGACACATGTCTGCTGCGCCAGGACAGGATGGCAGATCTATAAATCCCTGGACCAGCTTCATCCACAATCGTCTGACAAGCAGCGTCCGGGGTATACAGGCAATTTTGGCAGGCTTTGCTTGTGTATTGAATCTCTCTCTCTCCCCCACTCTCTCTCTCCCTCTCTCTCTCTCTCTCTCTCTTTCTCTGTGTCTCACACCCGTAGCTGAGTTCCTGTTCCTCCTGTGGAGTGTGTTTCTGTGTTATGCCGTGAGGACGGTGCCTTCAGCCTTCCATGAGCCGCGCTACATGACCATCGCATTGCACAATGAACTCATCATCTCCGCTATATTCCATGTGATTAGGTAAGACCTTCAAGAAGTACAGGTTGATTATTTAATAAACAAACAAACAAGCATACACATAAATTAATTACATATTCGCCAACTTGCGGTTATCACGCAGGTATACAATCAACCAATCATGTGGCAGTAGTGCAATGTATAAAATCATGCAGATATAGGTCAAGAGCTTCAGTTAATGTTCACATCAGACATCAGAATGGGGAAAGAATGCAATCTCAATGAATTGTTGGTGCCAGTTTGACTATTTCAGAAACTGTTGATCTCGCTCACAACACAAGCCTCTCAATGGTGCAAAAAACATCCGGTGAGCTGCAGTTCTGTGAGAAAGGGTAAGAGGAGATCTGGCTCGAGCAGCCAGGAAGTCTACAGTAACTCAAATAAGCACTCTTTACAACCATGGTGAGCAGAAAAGCATCTCAGGATGCACAACATCAACATACAAAAGCAGAAGACCACATCAGGGTCCACTCCTGCACAGGTTCACCTAAACTGCACAGTTGAAAAAAAACTTCACCTGGGCTTGTAACTCATCTTTACAGATTTAAAGCTAGTTTTAGTTTTCTAAACTCAGTGTGCAAGGTTCAGCTGCAGACATGCATGAAGAATTCATAAAATGATGTAGTGTTTCGAGAAAATACAATAATATTAGTCCTGAAAAACATGCATGTAAAGCAGAATTGCTCTAAAATATTGCTCTAAAATATTGAGGGGGGGCAGTCGTGGCCTAATTGTTCGAGAGTCAGACTTGTAACCCGAAGGTGAACCCGAAGGTCGTGGGTTCGAGTCTCGGGTCCGGCAGGGACTGTAGGTGGGGGGAGTGAATGACCAGCTCTCTCCTCCACCCTCAATACCATGACTGAGGTGAGACCCTTGAGCAAGGCACCGATCCCCCAACTGCTCCCCGGGCGCCGCAGCTAAAATGGCTGCCCACTGCTCCGGGTGTGTGTTCACGGGTGTGTGTGTGCACTTGGATGGGTTAAATGCAGAGCACAAATTCCGAGTATGGGTCACCTTACTTGGCCACAAGTCACTTCACTTCACTTCACTTATTCGTCTGTAGGCATGTTCAAGAATATAAAGTAAAACTGATTGGACAGCTGTTTGTGTTAATGAAATGGGTTACAATGCTGTAGTCTTTAACTTTTGAATGATTTTGCTCGCTTTTTTCATTGCTGTAAAATATCTTAAATACATTCAATCTTGAGTGAGAATAAATCAGGACAAGAAAGAGATCTCTTCAGGTTTTGTATGTTTCTGAAGCCAAATTCTCAGTTTTGACTCCTTTAACCTCAGAAATCTCTCATATCCTTTTTTGTTTAATGCTATTTCTCCTAAGGAATTTTATGCGAAGCATATGTGACAGAGTTGAGTGAGAATCACCATGAAGTCTCCTGAGCCATCACTGAGCAATAAAATGTTCCTCTGGGTGCTCACCTGAGTAGAAATGCTTCAATCCAAACTCAAAAACAAGTAGTCTGTAAATAATGCCAGCTTAGACCTGAATGCATTCTGTGCTCAGAAGGTTCAGGAGTGAAAACCACTATGGCTACCGAAAAACAGCCAGAATATTATTGTACACATTTAAATAAGCCATTTTACAGTTAAAAGGGTCCCTGACTGCAAAAAAGTTTGAGAACCCCTGTCCTACAGTGTGGAAGTTTAGCGAGTGTGCTATCAGTCACACCCAGATAGAGATATTACAGGTTACAGCTGACATCAACCAAAACACTCCCAGTTGGTGCCACGATAATTGGAGCTCTCTGCCTCCGAGTGACTGCTGTGTAATTAGGCACGTCAGGATGATCCATGCTTTGATACTGCTTCTATAGTTTCAGACACTGGGAGTGTGTGCATTTTTTATTAGAAAGTTACTGTAATTAGAAACCAAGTGTCTCTCCTAGGTTTCATTCATCTGGGTTTTGTAAGCTGTGAGAGAACATATTGTTGAGATATATATATATATATATGTATGTATGTATAAAATTCATTTCATATCACAGTGCTGTTGAATTCTCGAATCTGATTGGTCAGAAGGTGTTGAATTGAAGTCGTACGCTACTAAGAATCCTTTCTAGAGTTAAAAAAAAGTTTGAAAAAGAGACATGTGATGTGCTGTAGTCCTCCAGGGCTTGTTCTGGACACCGTGGCTGTAGATGACCCACGTAATGAAGGGAACACATGTCTGTGAGGGACAGAAGGGCTATCACCAGGAACTCCCTCGATCCTGTCACCCTTCATCACTCATCTCTGATCTCACTATGACTCCATGTATTTCTTTATCCCTCTGTCTCTCTAACTCACCGTCTACTCGCATTTATCTCCTCCTCTCCTCCATCTCGATCACTCTGTCCCTTCATTTCTGTCCATATGTCTACCTAAATGAAATAAGTGACTAAGCAAAAGCAAAATTACTCCTTTAATATATTGTCTCAGGTTTATTATATAAGTGTTCAGTTTAACACTTTCAGTTTTGTTTCATATTATTCGTGAATTCCTTATTTTAAGAAATGTAGACTTAATCACATTTGACATTAATTTGAACTAATTGCAATTATGTTGCAACTTCCTGCTCAGTTGTGGAATATTTCATAGGGGGAATTTATTCAGCTAATAGAGTTGAGTGATGTACATTTTTCATAATCTATAATGGATGAGTCATAGAAATGACTGTTTCAAGCTGGAGATATTGAATGGACACACATTAATGCAAAAAAGTACTTTAATGATTCTATTTCAAGATAAAGTGAAGTTATAGTGGGATAGGTAAAATGCTTGTTGTTGTGAAGGAAGCTTTTACTTTGTTTAACTGCCTTTTACTTTGACTTTACAGACATATTTGTAAATGTAATATCAGAGGGACCCTAGTGGTGCTCCGGTCGTGGTATGGCCCATGAGGGTTGTGTAAGCTGCAGGGAAATCAGAGCTCTCTCTGTCAGGAATGTGGTGGGAATATTTACCAAAGATCAAGAAGAAGCACACTTGAAAGCTTTACTCGGAAACCTCTTGTGCTTTCTCTGCTATATCCATAATATTATAATAATAAAAGCAAAGCATAATTAAAAAAAAAAAACCCAAGGCAATGAGTTAGCTGAGTGTGTGTATGTCCCTTGATCATTAAATGTAATTAATGAACAAGAGTAGCTCCGCTTCTGGGCATTCTTGGTATTATGGAGGTATTTTGGCCTTCATTGCTAAAATTAGAAAGAGAGCCAACTCATCTATAACAAGTTCCTTTACACTGCTCAATTCTCAATTCTGATTGGTCCGAAGGTGTTGATTAATTTTCTATAACAGCAGCTCTGACAGTAGTGCAGCTGCAAATCACAGGTTTATGTTAATGCACTCATTCTTATATGTTATTGTTGTTTCTATAGTAACAGCTCATTCGCAGGGACTTGTACTGTGGACTCACCACATAAACGGGTCTTAAAAACTTTTGTAAATTTGTTAGTATGGTGAAGGAGAGGTTTATTTAACATTTAAGGAAGGAGTCTCCAGTGTCAGTGCTTTGTAACAGAGGCAAGATAAGATAAGATAAGACATTGTCTGAAAAACATTGTCACTCATAATCGTTATCCTGGTAAGCACTGAGCGAGAAAAAAAAACAGCCCTGGCTTCTATTGTCCAAATCCCAGGTGTTATCACAACAAGCACAGCTCCGATGCTGGAGGTATAAAATATAGCACACTCAGGCGACAGCACATAAATTTACAGGAGCTTAATATAAACACGCTATACCCTGTTTGTGTCTCGCCAACTGTCTGCAGTGGTTGAGAGGTTTAGTGTCTTCACAGCACTGTTATTTATCCATAAAGCAGAGCGTCGCTATCAATCCACCTGTCGAACCAACAGCACAGCACATGACTGGAGGCCTCTCCATCACACCTGAAGCATTATGAGTCGCTTTTACACAGACAGCTTAAGCCTCATCCTGCCCTGAAAAAAAGGATTTTCAAGGGTGCCTCTTATGGACCCTGCTGCTATTAAATTACGGTGTCAAGTGGGATTTCCAGAAGAATAAAATATTTTTTATTCGACTCGGCTGAAGCTACATTAAAAAAAAGATTTTTTCAAGGACAGCATGGTCTCTTAATTTCTTGTTCCCTAGCTTAGTGTCCCATAGTTTGTTCCCTAGTTCTCTTTTTTTTTCTTTCTTTTTTTTTTTTTACCACACTCTGCTTGCTAACAGTGATTAGTGAAGTGACTTGTGGCCAAGTATGGTGACCATACTCAGAATTTGTGCTCTGCATTTAACCCATCCAAGTGCACACACACAGTAGTGAACACACACACACCCATGAACACACACCCAGGGCAGTGGGCAGCCTTTTTTTTAGCTGCGGCGCCCGGGGAGCAGTTGGGGGTTCGATGTCTTGCTCAAGGGTCTCACCTCAGTTGTGGTATTGAGGGTGGAAGAGAGCGCTGGTCATTCACTCCCCCTACCTACAATCTCTGCCGGACCCGAGACTCGAACCCTTCGGGTTACAAGTCCGACTCTCGGAGCATTAGGCCATGACTGCCCCCGACTTGCTCCCCAGTTTTCAGTGTCCCCTAGTTTCCTGCCCTCTTACCTCGCCTTAATTTCTTGTTCTCTAGATCAGTGTCCCTTGGTTTGTTGTTTTCTAGTTTCCTGTGTCCCCTGGTTCACTAGTTTCCAGCGTCCCCTTTTTTCCATGATCAGTAATTTCCAGTGTCCCCTAGTTTCCTTATTCAGTAGTTTCCAGTGTCCCCTAGTTTCCATGATCAGTAATTTCCAGTGTCCCCTAGTTTCCAAGATCAGTAGTTTCCAATGTCCCCAAGTTTCCAAGATCAGTAGTTTCCAATGTCCTCTAGTTTCCAAGATCAATAGTTTCCTGTGGCCCCTAGTTCCCTAATTCAGTAGTTTCCAGTGTCCCCTAGTTTCCAAGATCAGTAGTTTCCAGTGTCCCCTATTTTTCCAAAATCAGTAGTTTCCAATGTCCCCAAGTTTCCAAGATCAGTAGTTTCCAATGTCCCCTAGTTTCCAAGATCAATAGTTTCCAGTGTCCTCTAGTTTCCAAGATCAATAGTTTCCTGTGGCCCCTAGTTTCCTAATTCAGTAGTTTCCAATGTCCCCAAGTTTTCAAGATCAGTAGTTTCCAATGTCCCCTAGTTTCCAAGATCAATAGTTTCCAATGTCCTCTAGTTTCCAAGGTCAGTAGTTTCCCGTGGCCCCTAGTTTCCTAATTTAGTAGTTTCCAGTGTCCCTAGCTTAGTGTTCTGTTGTTTGCTAGTTCTCTGGATTGTTTGTTCCCTAGTTTCTAGTGTCCTCCAGTTCCACTATTCACTAGTTTGCAGTATCCCTTTCCAATTTCCTATTTCAGAAATGTCCAGTGTCCCCTAGTTTCTGTGCTTTTTACCATCGAGTGTCTGTAATTTGTCTTGCCTATTTTAGTGTCCCATAGTTTATTTTTGGTCATCATATAGTTTCATTGTTCTCTTGTCACCTAGTTTCTGGTGTCGTCTTGTTTCCAGTGTTCACTAGTTTCCAGTATCCCCGAATTTCTTGCTTCAGTACTTTTCAATGTCCTCTAGTTTCCTTATATTTGGATATTATTTATGTTAATGCATTTATATTACATACAATATCTGGATAATAATTGGCAGTGTGAATCTAGCTTAATACAGTATGTTGCTCCAAAATGTCCCATAGGTGTTCAGGTTGAGATCTGGAGTGTGTGAAGGCCGAAACATATCATTTGCATCATTTACATCCTTATCAAACCATTCAAATGTTTCACTGTAGGATAATGTTTAGCAGCGATGACAAAGGGGACAAGTGGAGCTAAACCATGCTAACAAAATAAATAGTGATAAATAGTAAATGCCCCCACATTATAACAGCGCTACCATTTTTTTCCTTTAATTTGTCACCAGTGTGAAGTAATAAGACTTTATTGTGGTGCATCACTCACAAAAAAGCTCTGACTCAATTGCTTCTTTGATTGAGGGCTATGGTTAAAGACCCTGTCTAACAGCGAGAGAGTAGTCTGAATGTAGATGAAAAGGCTGCTATGAATACCACCAAATGAATGCCACCAAAGCATTTGAATGAGAATGGGGCTCATGTTCTGCTACCAAAAAAAAAAAAAAACCCTCTAAACTGCTAAACCTGCACTCTCAAAAAAGGGAATGCACTATTACATGTCACTTGAATGGTTTTAAAGGCGGTGTTTTGTTGAATTGGTCAGAAGGTGTTGATTAATTTTCTCTAACAGCAGCTCTGACAATAGTTGACACTGGTTTATATCAATGCACTCATTTTATGTGCTGTTATAGGAAAATAATCAACTTTACTGTAGTCACTGTAGAGTGCTTAGAGTGAGGTTGCATCACACCACCCCATTATCGATTATTTTCCTTTATCAGCTTGTCCCAAGTGTTATATTCCTTAATTAAGGTACAACAGTGGCCCTTAAGGTGTAATTATATGCATTGAATTAATTTTACAAGTACATTTACCTTTCCAGATGAAATTACAGGTACAAACCCTTGAGGGTACCACTCCAGTGACAAGCAGTTGTACATCTGGATAATCATTTTATATGTTGAGACATGGCAAGTGAAAATTGGAACTACAAGTCAGCTACACTATATGGCCAAATGTATGTGGACACCTGACCATCACACCCATATGTGGTTCTTCCCCAAACTGTTGCCACAAAGTTGGAAGTACACAATTGTATAGAATGTCTTTGTATGCTGTAGCGTTACAGTTTCCCTTCACTGGAACTAAGAGGCCCAAACCTGT
>CM075003.1:29245825-29259214 GCA_037576675.1 Pangasius sanitwongsei | reverse complement strand
TGGGATGAACTGGAACACCGACTGCACCCCAGACCTCCTCACCAACATCAGTGCCTGATCTCACTAATGCTCTTGTAACTGAATGAACAGTTACACTCTCCAAAGTCTAGTGGAAAGCCTTCCCAGAAGAGTGGAGGTTATTATAACAGCAAAGGGGGAATAAATCTGGAATGGGATGCTCAACAAGACATGAGTGTGATGGTCAAGTGTGCACATACCTGTGGCCATACAGTCTACATAATCAGCACAGGGTGTGAACGTATTTTTCCGTCTGTTCATTTGCAGATTTACTTTTGCATCCGAGCTGCACCCTGATTGGATGCTTATGCTGTTCTTCGCTCACACTCATTTGACAGTGACAGTTACACTGGGGCTCTTACTCCTCCCAAAGGTAAACATCTTTAAAAATCTTTATTCAATCAGTACTTACCAGTGGGGGTGTCAATGTGGTCAACGGTCTTGCCAATGGCCCCAATAGTTATGGGTTTGTTTCATCAATACATGTAAATCAAAGAACCAGTTTTCACACTGATTAGTGTGGGGTTTAATGATTACCTTTATTACCATTTATCTTTGGAAATGGAAAAAATACAACAACACAAAAACTCTGGACAAGTGACAAACTACAAACTTGTCACCTGCTAATGTAAATGTAGGGTTAAAAGCCTTAGGGGTTACAGCTTTATGGATTCTCATATACATCCTACAGTTTCTGTTTGCGGGGACACACCTGAGGGATGACATAGCAACTGAGGCCTATGAGGATGAGTTGGACATGGGACGGTCAGGGTCATACCTGAACAGCAGCATCACATCTGCATGGAGTGAACACAGTCTAGACCCAGAGGACATACGGGTTAGTATACACTTTGTCTATTCTGCGCTGTCTCTCTGCTTTTCCATATACCTGTAAATGCACATTTTCATAAACTCCTTGTCTTATCATTGATAAAATAACTGAGCCATGGCAGTTTTTTATTGCAGACACCAGACGAAATGGGCCAGCTCAGTTCTATTAATGGCTGTGGCGTAAGGTCTTGCGACAGTCTTTGGGAAAAATATACCAATGTGAGCAGAGGTTTTTGTTTCTTTGTTAGGGCTGAAGAAGTCTCTCACCACATTGTCAATGGCAAGGGAAATTTGTGAAGGGGTGTAAAAGGGGTTTCTGCTTTGGTGAATAGTCTGTAATGGGTTTAAACTAAATGAATCCAAAAAATACTTGAGACTGTTTCAGACCTAACAATAGAACACACAAAGTGTCCATATTCAATACTGTCCCAGACTGTCCTGTTCTTAGTCACTGTCAAATAGCATGTTATAATGTTCAAACATCTGTGTGGCACTGTCTGTAGTTGCATACAATAACTCATACTGCATGTTTTCTGTGCGATAGAGTGTCTGCTTATCTGTGTTTTTTTAAATTATGACCCTATATCAAACACGTTTCACTGCTTAAAGTGTTTCTATATTTCCTTTCTATATTGTTTTTCACAGGAGGAGCTAAAAAAGCTATATTCTCAGTTGGAGATCTATAAACGGAAAAAGATGTTGGCCAACAACCCTCACCTGCAAAAGAAACGCAGCTCTAAAAAAGGCCTGGGGCGCTCCCTCATGAGACGCATCACCGAGATCCCAGAAACTATGGGTCGCCAGCATAGCCGCGAGGACAAGGAGCTAGGCGAGCATGGTAGTAACCGTAACAGCATTTGTGTCCTGAGGAAGAATCCATTTGAGCCATCACATTCAGCAAAACCTGCCAAGGAGGAGTCCCTGAAGAACAAGGTCTTCTCCCTGAAGAAGTCACACAGCAGCTACGATCATGTGCGAGACCAGAGCGAGGACTCTAGCAGCTCAGCAACTGATAAGATGGAGGTATCCACCACAGAGGGATCTCTTCTTGAAACATTGATGGGTAAGAAGCTGGTGAAGAAAAAGTCATCGGAGAAGATTGACGTTGCCAGTGAGTCAACTGAGTCGGTTCCTTTGGTGTGTAAATCAGCCAGCGCTCACAATCTGACGGCTGACAAGAAACCTCTTCACCCGAGGACATCCATGTTGCAGAAGTCACTCAGCGTCATTGCCAGTGCCAAAGAGAGGACCCTGGGTCTAACGGGAAAGACCCAGTCCATAGAGGACCCAAACAAAAATATTCAGCAAAAGAACAAAGAAGCTAAAAGCCCTGTTGAAAATGAAGAGAGCTATACCAAGATGATCATCAGCCAGTCAGTAGAATACAAGCAGACAGCTGGCAAAGCTGGAATAATGAAACATCAGGTCAGTGAAAGCCAACTGTCCATCTGCTCTGAGCCAGCGAAAGGCAAAGACGTTTATAATATTTCTGAGGTGTGTCCTTGGGAATTAGAGGATTTGCCCACTCCCTCAGAGAACAGGGTACAAAAGCATGTGTCCATTGCTGCTGAAGAGTCCACCATGATCCACTCAAACAGCACCAAGGCAGCCAAACAGCAGAAACAGAAAGGCACAGACAAGTCACCTTCATCGACCCGACGACCCAACCAGAAGCCCATCGACAGAGCAGATATCTGTTCTTGGGAGGACGGTAGTAAAGAAAGCCAAGGTCAAACAGACGGGACAAAACCAAATTTCTCCAGTCAACCTGCCCAGTCTCAAATACAGACATCTACAGACAGAACCAAATCTCAAAAAGCAGACGTATGTCCATGGGACTTTGATGAATTGCCAAAAAAATCTATAGACTCAACTTGCTACATTGATCAGGGCAGAACCAAAAGTACATCTGCAGAGGTCAAAACCAAATCAAGCACAGCTGTGATGGACGTCAAAGGCAAGGGCACTGTTCTAACTGAGGGAAAAGCAAAAGATATTCTTCCTGCGACAAAATCTTCAGGAAGCTCTCTGCAGACACCTTCCAAGGAAGACACCTGTCCATGGGATTATGAATCAACAAGCCCCACCTTGGAAAAGATTCCCAGCCCTTCTCAGGTTTCTAAAATGAAAGAGACCACTGCTACAAAGAAGGGTACAGCCCCTATGAGAACCTTCCAGAAAGAAAAAGAGAAGACAAAGGGTACAGAAGATGAGAAAGTCAAAATAAAGTCAAGAGACAAACCTTCTTCAGGTAAACAAACAGAGAGACCTCTCAGCCAAGCCAAACTGGCTGAAATTTGTCCTTGGGATGAGGACAGTAGTCATGACGTGGGTGCGATGGAAAAACAGAAAAGTCCAAACACGGCAATAGGGAAAACCAAGCAAGCTGCTATAAGTCCATGGGATGTTGAAGATCCAGCAACAACTAAAGAAGTGACCAGAAATACTGGTTCCTCTATAGCGAGACAGAGAAGTCCAAATTCGAAAGGAGTTCCTGGCGGTGCCAAAATGGCAGAGGTATGCCCATGGGACTTTGATGACCAAACGTCAACGAAAAAAGCATGACACTTGATCAATATGGACAACTAAAAACGTAGTTTTCATCGTACGTGCATTGTGTCATCTTATAAAACCCTGGAATACAGACTCTAGATATCATTTTTGGTGACTTCTGGGAATAAAATTAAGTCGCACAAGCTGCCTTTCTTTACAATATTTTTTTTCCTTTGTGCTTTTTAAAAAAAAAAGAAGAAGAAACTAAAACTAAAAAAAAGCAACAAAATCATCAAGCATTCCAGATTCTTACAAAGTACTCTTTAATCACAAACAGTAGTATGAGAATTATGCAACTCTTTATGTGCAATGTAGAACAACCTGCCTTCCCTCATCACATATATCCTTATTTATTATTCTGAATTTTCTTAATTCCATAATAGCTGCATCTGTAGCATGGTCGTTTTGACTATGTCAGTCATATGGGATTGTACAATTAATTACACGTTCCTGCAAAATCGGAGCGCCTGGAAATAATCTATGTATTTTAACAATACTCAGAAGGAGCATGCATGAATTGTCTTAGGATAAGCATGATCTTTGGTGTTTTATGTCAAAGTTGGTTTGGAAGTGACGTTTAAGAAATTGCCAAAGACAGAAGTGATGTACAAAGGTATCGTGTGAGTAATACACAAGAGTACTCATATCAAATGCAAATCTCTTTACATTTCTGTTGTGAACCCAATTCATGTGGTTGCTTGTGGGGAAATTAGCCTGTAGCACTTTAGTAACTAGTATATTCTCTGACAAAAAGAGGTGTGTGTATGGACATACTGTCACTGCATTCATGCTAATCGAATTATTTGTGTTTATTTATCGGGTCATTCTCACACGGAACGTGTATGTAACCTTCTGACACGCATTGTCCACTATAGCTGTAATATTCCTTTAAGTCAAAACACCCTTTCAATGCTTCCAAATTTGCTGGTATGAATGTGCCTATCTGAAGAGTCTTGTATCAGTCCTACGTCGTATTAAGGGAAAGCACAGCTCCTATCCCTGTCCTGTGTCCACCCAATTATATGCTGAGAGTCAAATAAGAGCCAAACCTACACATTACGTAACTGACGAAAATGGAAATGCAGTCATTTTAACTGGAATTATTGGCACCCTTCAGGAAAATGAATATTTAAAATGAATAATGCAAGCCTCGAGTGATATTTAAAACATAAACATATAAAGTAAAGCCTTACCCCTGGTTCACATTAGCAAGTGACAAAAAAAAACAGGTGACTATTCTATTTAGATATTTTTATATTTATATATTTTACATACGACAGGGACTCACGATTTCTGAGCCAAAGCGGCAAGCGACATTTGAACTGAGATCTTCTCAACTATATGCAAATTGCAAAAATAATTCCTCGGAGCAATCCTATGGCGCGTGTGGTACGACGTTTCTTCAGTTCCCCATTCTCACTTAAGTTCCTACCTGAATTCAGAGTGAGTGAATGAATGAATGAATGAATGATGTCATCAATTTTCCCAAAAGCCCCTAAAGCATTAATAATCCAACACTTCCTGACAAATGTTTAACTGATTTTGCTTAACGGCATTATAATAGAAAACACACACATATATATATATATATATATCTTTTTGCAGTTTTTTAAAATCGTGTATAATATTTAATTTTTACAATACATTTTTCCCATTTCTTGATGGGTGCCAATAATTCTGGAGGTGACTGACAGTACTAACTTACTAACTTTTCCCCTCTAAAATGTTTCAGCCTCTAAGAATGGGGCTCATTCTTTAATTATTTAATAAAATGTAATTATTTAAACCGTTTTTAAATAATTTTGATTTGTATGTTCTGTGCTATTCCAGCGTAAGACTTCGCTGTTTCTGTAGCAGCATCTTGATCATTTCCTGTGTCCTTCAATGTGATTTTAAAATGATTTACTGCTAGAATGTCGTCACACAGGCGCCATCATTAGTGGATCAGCTAATGTTATATATTCGGCATGAACCGTTTTACAGCAGGACGCCCGGTAGTAACAATGCTCAGAGTGCTTGTTATAAATGATTCAGTCATGGCAGCGTCATGTCAATCAGCAGGAATAATGTTTATTTAACTAAAAATAAAAAGCTCCAGATTGTACACTCTTAGAAAATTTAATACGAATAAGGGTTCTTCAGCCGTCCCTCTATGTACTGTAGAACCAGGCCTGTGATCAGAATGAAAATTTTAGTGAAGTCCACGTTGCAGAAATAAGTCATAGATAATATAATGACAATGCCGAATGCGTACTACATCGATTGCTCTCCCTGGTATGCTGTCCTTCCAGTCCAGTTACGTTAAATATTACAAGTTAGATGATTTCTAAATTACGTTACTTTACACTCGGCCATCAATACAATAGTTCAGTAAAATACAGTAATGATGAACTTTATCATGCTCGTAGAGTGTTATTAATGAGTAACCTTCAATTAAACTAAACTGAAAATTAAGCTAATATTAAGTGTTTATTTATAGCAAGCTGATTCGGCTAGTGATGTTACTAATATACATAAATGATCAAAACAAACAAATTTAGGTTTACATGTTATAACCTGTCTAATTACTGTCACGAATTCTGAAGCTAGTAGATATATGTGCGAGTAAAAACATCATTGATGAATCCAAATCAGCAGGCAGAGCAATCAGATAAACATTGGAACACTGAATCGAAAATGAAATCGACAAACAGCCTAAACAGCGCAACGAGTGTGTGGGGAAAAAAAAAAGGACCGCTTGTAGACACAGCTAAATCCCCAGAGCTGAATTAACACCTTGAATGTTGATTTAACTCTTTCAGAGTTCATTTGTGTCCAAATATGTATATATATATGTGTGTATTTCCCACATAGTAGACTACATTCTGCAACAAAATTTGACATGACATTAAAAACAAACAAACAAACAAACAAACAAACAAACAAAAAAACCCCTGAAACCGCAAACTACCAAGGTCCAAACTGAAAAATGTTCTTACCCTGCAACAAGTATAACCTTTTCAGGAAGCTAAGACCCTTATGACCCTTGAACAACCCTTTAGTTTCTAAGAGTGTACCTATTGTATAAGTACCAACGAGGTTGACAACGCTACACATTCTCCATAAAAGTGTAATCTCCGACATTTTAAATGTCTTAGCCGTTGTATGAACCCGTATCTGTGTCAGAGCTTCATTGGCTGATGATGATTTAAACAAACAAAAAAAAAAAACGACTGCTACGTATATTTTTGAACCTAGGGTGTAATGCATAACCCAAATTGGTCACTTAAGACTTTAAGAAAGGGTTTTAAAAAAAATTTAAAAAAATAAATAAAAAAGCCTGCTCGTTGTGTTGTCCACTACTCGAGTGTGGCGTCCCAGACTATAAAAACAACAGTGTGGTTTAGATGTTCGTAGTATAATGCTAGATGGACGTGTGAAATCTTGCCATCTTCGTCACATAGAGAATGTTCCTGGGAATGTTTGTTGTTTCGTAGTGCATATATCTAGCGTGCCCGAGTCTGTCCATCAACTCTCCAGTGTGTCGTATGCCGTGAGCGCTCCACTCGTCTGTGACCTGCTAACCTACAAAGTCTTAGTAACAACTTTAGTTTCAGTTTTGTTGTTTTATTTTTGGATATTTGTGTCCATTTCGTTTTCCCCTGACCCTTTACGTGTGCGTGTGTGTGTGTGTGTGTGTGTGTGTGTGTGAGACTCACTGGGGAAACGCTACTAACTACTACCACTTAATGCTGTAATGTCTTAACTATCGCTCTCGTGGCTTCTGCATGATCCGATGAAATTAGTAGGACTGATGTTTCACTGCCCTTGATAGAACTTTAAAAAAAAAAAAAAGAATCCTAAATTTTACTTTTGGTCTTTTATGGACTGTTAACAAGTTGCATAGTGAGTAAAACTGTAACTAACCCACTGTAATTTGTGGTTGTTCTAATAAATGCTGTATGACAAGCTAATAGCATACACGTAATGGAGATTTGGTAGATTTATATGGTGTTATATTGTGATAGCATGTACATAAAATACCTCCTCTGCAATAAATATTTATATACAAATGATTTGGTGGTGTTTTGTCTTTGAGCAATGTGCTCGATCATAACGGTGCTTTAAAATGATTACTTCTGACGTTATTTAGAAATAAGGATAGCTTGAAGTTGTGAACAAAGCTTGACTGATGTTCAGTCCACAATGATGTGGGTTGTTTTATTAATGTTTATTAAGATTCATTCATTGCTGTAGTAACAGCTTCACTCTGATTCTTTGTTTTGCTTTTAATGTTTAATGATTTAATGCTTATTATTTTTTTATTTATCATCTTTTATTATAAATTGCTTCTCTCCTTATATTCAATTTTTCTTCTTTGCCAATTTTTAGAATCAATAATAATAATAATAATAATAATAATAATAATAATAATAATAGTAGTAGTAGTAGTAGTAGTAGCAGTATATAAATAAATAATTCAATCAATCAATCAGTAAATGAAATAAATTCTTGACATTCATTTAATTTAATCAAATTAATGTCTGTTTATCATTATTAAAAAAAAAAAAAATAATAAACTCGATAATAGGACAATCTTTGAGAACGAGAAAGCATGTACTGTAACAAACACTTGGAAACATCACAAGAGCTCACTTGGAGTGAGAATTCGCACGGTGTGTGCAATCAGACGTCTTGTGACCTTGCCCGTGGTGGTGGCTGTAGCTGATGGGAAGTGGATTGCGAGGTCATGATGAACTCTGGGAAGCTGAAACCAGCGCTGACGTGGCACAGCTTTATTCGTTTAATTTAATCAGATGAATCATTTCACAGAGAGTGGGCATCTTTTTTTTTTTTTTTTTAAACTGTCTGTTTTCTTTTATAAGCAATTTCCAGAAGCCTATTCCTGGCTTGAACCCAAAGAGGTCTAAATGACGTTTGACAACTTTTACACGAGCTAAAGCTTGTTTTTTTTTTGTTTTTTTTCAGCTGTGGAAATTTGTTTTTTAAATGATCTGTACCTTTTTTGTGAAGATGGGTCTCATTAAGACGTGAGAGAAAGAGAGAAAGCAGATAAATAGATGAGGCTGGATATAGACCTTTCAGATCTTCATTTTTTTAACCACACACACACACACACACACACACACACACAGAGAAGATCGATGCAGCAACACAGCCATCAATGTGTCACTCTGTCAGTCTGTCTAGGTACAATTGACCTGAGATGTTAAAGTGTGTGAGAAAGAGATGACAAGAGAAGCAATAATGAGACACACAGTGCTCTGCTGAGTGAAGGGTGTGTGAAACAAACACACACTCTTCTGGATTTTATACCAGCGCTTACACTGCACTGACATCAGTTATGCACATACAGTGGAGCTATAAACATCGTACAGATATTGTAGTAGAACATGTGCCACAGTGAAGGTTTATATTAATGCACTCGTTCTAACATGGCATCGTTTCTATATAGTAACAAGTTACGTGGGAACTTGTACAGCTCCACATGTGATATGGTGAAGTTTTCTGTAAGGAGATGCTTATTCAACATTTCTGGAAGGAGTCTCCAGTGTCTGTGCCTTGCAACAGTCAGAGGTAAAGCTGTAACTTTTCCAGCATGGGAAAATCTTCAAGCCGTTTGCACTTTGCCTCAGGCCACATCACACCAACCTGGCACTGATTATTTTCTTAAAACACAGAGATGTCATTAACGCTGTTGAAGCATCTCTCCACTGGAAAGAAGAAATCCTTCAGTCTGATGATGCTCAATGATGATTAATGATGCTCAGCAAAACAACTGTCTTACAGGAAAGACAATAAACAGCCCCCTGCAGTGATGCACAAGGAATCTGCAGGTGAAACATCTTGAGTGGTTGCAGAACACCATGGCTTTAACTAGGCCAGTTAATTAATTCTCTTTATTATTTTTGTCCCATCTGTAGAAGATGACTTGAGGTTGCTTATAAAAGGAAAGTAGTCTACACATAAACATCTAGTATTTCGATTACCAACTACTTTCTCCTCCTGCAGCCTCAGAAGCCTCTTTGCTTGCAGAGCTGATGAAGTATTTTTTGTCTGTGACGTCCTGTGCGTCTTTTTAAACAAGTGATTTTACACAAGTGTTTCATCTCAGTTCATTAATGAGGAAGATTTGCATAAACTTTGACACATTTAATATGAATTTGTTTTAATCCAGTGTCTTACATATCAGTGTTAATGACTCCTGAAGACATTTCTTTGCTCAGCTTGAGGTTCCTTGCATGAATTAAATTTGTGATGTTATGAAACCTGTTCTTATTGTTGGGGTCCATATGTGTGAATGGTTATGAAGACATAAAAATGGAGATAGACAAGTGGTGTTGTAGATCTCCCCCTCTTTTCAGGAACGGTTTGTTCCAGTAAGGATCTAGATATCATTTTCTTCTCTTTGAAACCAGCCATCGTCATCAAAGGTGCTGCAATCCCAAGGATTTTTTTTTCCCCCCACCAGAACCAATGATATCTCTCAAATGAGTGGTGAATTAACTTCTAGATTATAACAAGTTTCAAGGTGCTTTGATTTCCTCCTGCTAATTATTTGTACAGAACTTGGAAACCTAGTTATTGCAACAGTTGGATTATGACCACCCCCAGCTTCTTCACCTTTATTAAAGCTTTCTCCTTGGCACCATTCTCCCATGATGCATTCCTGACTCTTCCTCTCCAGGAGTTTGTTTACTTGGAGACGGAAGGAAGAAAAATGCAGTGCTTTAAAAGCCTGCAGCATGGGAGCTGCTTCAGGATATTCATATTCATGCTTTGGCTCAGCTCCTGAAATGCTTTTATGGAGATGCTGTAGTCTCTCTGACGGAGATCAATAAAAGCTCTGTTCAGCTCGGTGAAAGTGGATAAGATGAAATCAGACTCTGTCTCCTCAATGCCATCGATATCACAGTTGCAGTGGCCCAGTTGAGGAAAACAGTATTGTATTTTCTTGGTATAGTTGGTGAGCAGTCCTGGTGCTGTAATTAACCACATATGGTGAAACTTACTCAATAAAAGAGAAAAGGCAGAAAAGATTTTGTTCTGTGGCACATTAAGTAGCATTGCTGCCTCACTGCTCCAAGGTTCCTGGTTCAATTCTGAGCTGATGTGGAGTTTCATGTTCTCCATGTGTCTCTGGGGTTTCCTCTGGGTTCTCTGGTTTCCTTCCAGCTCTCAAAAACATGGAAGTCTATTGGTGGCTCTAAATTACCCCTCGGTGTGAATGTGTGTGTGTGTGTGTGTGCATGGTGACCTGCATTGAACTCGTGTCCCATCCCTGGGAAAATGTCCCCGCCTTACACCCTGTGTTCCCAGGATAGGCTCCATATCATGACCAGGATAATGTCGGCTATAAATGAGAAACCAGTGGGAATTTTTCAAATCTCATTTCTACCGCTGTAGTGACATTAAGAGTTGAGTAAAACTCCTTCAAAGACATTTAACATCACCAATCAACACAAATGAATCCTTTCACCAGCAGAGCTGTAATCTTTATTTATTGTGCAGTTTAGGCTTTTCTACTCCTACCTCGTGCGAATCACAACCTTTATTCATTCACCCTTCAAGCTCAGAGTCGATCATTTTTTTTTTTTACAATGAGAAAGTATCATCTTTGTCATCTGTATTGGACATCATCTGTGTACCATTTGTACACCATTTGTGTACTTTTTGGGCTGTCTTCACGATCCTGCTCGAATCATTTCAGTGACTAAATGCTGGTGTTTTATTTTCAGTGCAGCTGCATGGACACTGGAATTATAATCTGCTGTAAGGTAAAGACACAGTGAAAGAATATACACAAATGATTTTAGCATCGATCTCTCATTTTGTGAGCACTCTGTGTGTTGAGCAGTCAGTCAATACAGCAAGTCTCACCTCCCACTATGGGCTCAAATCAATATCTAATGGGTCGTTACAGATGTTATTCTGTGTTGCATAATTGTGCAGTGGCTCATTTGGAATGGGTCCTTGTGAACTTTATTATGGATTGTGTTGCATTATGACAAGATCAAGAGTAGAAGCTAGATGCTAACAAATGCATTGATTTTAACTTGTTTATCAGTGTTAAAAGCAATGGTGTGAAATTTGTCATTTAAAAAGTTTTTTTTTTTTTTTTCAGTCTGAGCTTCACGAGAACATGAGCAGGTAATGCTGTAGACCTTAAGCAAGGCTCAAAGTATGCATGGATAGGCTCCAGGCAATCCTGTGTAGGGTAAGCCAGAAAATGGATGGATAGCTAGCATTCTTTCTTTTCTCTGTGTAATTTGTTTAAGCAAATTTCCATATCAATTTAATTATATCTGTGAAACATCAGGGTGAACTCACTCCCATTGTTCCTGGGATAGACTCAGGATGCACCACAACTCTGACTAGATGCTTACTGCTGAATGAATGAACCATGCTAACTAAACAAGTTTTCTTTTCCTGAACTAAAAAGCATCACTTTATTTTTCCACTACAGACACTCTACAAACAGTCAACAAACCATCTATAGCAACTAGTGAACTGCAGTCAGGATGCAGACCCAGCAATGTAGGACTGTAGTCAAGACCAATAAGTCCAAGACCATACAAGTCCAAGACCAAGACTAGCTGTGATTAAGACCAAATCTTAAGGGGGTCGATGCCAAGTCAAGATTGAGTCCAAATGCAAATGAGATCGAGTCAAGATTGAGACCGAATAACATCAAATCCTTTTCAAGTCCAAGCATTTGTACATTCTGCCAATAATTAGGCTGTTTTCTAGAAGTATGAATTACTTTTTGTCAAACTTGCATGCAAAAAAAAAACAAACAACGCAAACATTTTTTTTTTACTCTTGGTCGAAACCAAGACCATATTTAGTGAGACCAATACCCAAGACAAGTTCAAGTACAAATTCCAATAAGACAATGCAGAAAACATCTCAAGACCAGACACAAGTCCTACAGACCTATAGCAGAGTATTTCAGTGGACTGAACTGAGCATTTACTGTAGCAGTGACAATAAACCTATGAAAAGACTGGCCATAGTTCCGAAGCTCTGGTTTTCTAACATGACCCACCTTCTGTAAAAGATCCGATAACAGATAAATGACATACACTTATGTACATTATTTAGCTGAAGTCAGCTTATAGGAGCAGAGACTAGCTACAGTGACATTAGCGCAGAAAGGGAGTTTTCATTTTACTTCCCCATGAATTTGCTCAGGATTACCCTGTCTGACTGTGTTTGTATAAAAATGTATAAAAAATAAAATGTACATTCATTTTAGAAAAGATTCTGTCACATTGTATTTACGTATTTGTATTTAGTCAAGGTCAGATGAGGACTCAATCCTCAGAAAGACATTGTTTAAGAGAAATATGACTCAAATCAACCCTGACCTGATTTGTTTGTTTGAAAAGAGCATGACGCATGAACCAGGACATGGCTATGGCTGATTCTAAAAGCTGTTATGTTGGGCAGATTAATGAATCATGAGTCTTTGTGAAGGCAGGAGGTGGTGGAGGTGGGAAGACACAATGATCTGTTGCTAAACAGGTGATTCATCTTTCTGTTTTGATCAAGCAATGAAGGGAGCATCACATATCACCAGTGAGGTCATCATTCTTATAGAGATAATGAGTCACACACCAAGCGTGTTAGCGTGGTAACACATGCTCAGTGAGTTAACCTGCAAGCTGTCTGTCATTATTATTATTGGGAGAACTTCATAGTACTTCATTATAAAAGAGATCTCTCTAGACAGCTGGTTCAATGAAACTTCCTTCCTTCATTGTCTGACCAAATAGTGGGCCTGCGGCTTCTTAATCTGCTAAGTAAGCTGGATTTTAGCTGAGCTAATTTGTTTGCATTTTTCATGATACATTAAGCCATGAGACTCAGAAGATGCAAATACAGTCAGGAATTACAGCCATTTTCAACTGAAGACAAGACTGAAGGCAGAAAGACCCACAAACAAGCAGCAACTGAAGGTGGCTGCAGTGAAGGCCTGGCAAA
>CM075003.1:29197850-29233636 GCA_037576675.1 Pangasius sanitwongsei | reverse complement strand
TCATACTGAAGACACTGGGACACAATCTATTCATACTGATGACACTGGGACACAATCTATTCATACTGAAGACACTGGGACACAATCTATTCATAGATTCTGGCATTTTTAATGAGCAGAAAGGGAAAAGGAAGATCATTTTTAATGAATAAGTCACATAATAGCTTTTACTTTATCACTGGGAGATTGTGAGTTTGAAGTCCATTGGTCCAGTGACATAAACTTCCAGACTGTTCCAGACTACAGAATTAGACTGTATAGTGTGTATCAGTGTAGAACAATGCAAGATAACTGCTTCTTCCATGTGATTTATTATCATCAGCTTCCCCTTATCTGTCCCGAGAATGAACTTTTTCCATGTAATATATGTAGAATGAAATATGAGAACTGAATCCACTGAATCAGAGCACTGAGGAAGATACACTAACGACAAACATCTGCAACTTTACACCATTACGCACACTTTACACCACAACGATGTTGAATTCTCAACTCTGATTGGTCAGAAGGTGTTGATTAAGTTTCTCTAACAGCAGCTCTGACAGTAGTGCAGCTGCAAATCACAGGTTTATGTTAAGGCACTCGTTCTAATATCTTCTATTATATGCAAAACAATAGTAAGAATTTGAATGCTATTATTTCGAATTTGTCTCATATCATGGGAAATGCATTTTTAAATTTTTTCATTTTAATTTCATTTTGAATTTCAATGTTCAATCGAACTTCATTAAGCATGAAATTCAGTTTCATATTTTACACTGCTCTTTTGTAAACCATGAAATTCAACTTCGGTTCAAAATTTCTGATCAACTTCAGATGGTTCCACAAAAGTAAAAAAAAAAAAAAAAAAAATCTGATATTTGTTAACAGCAAATAACAGTGTATTTTTTATTTATATAGATATATAAAACACATTATGTTTGTCTCTTGCTAAGAGTCGCCCTGGAAAGACTAAAATATTCAAAGTCAGGTCTGGCAAGTTATATTTATCACTTTAAAAAAAATTTTTTTTTTTTTACATATTTCTATGTCAGAATAATTTAGTATGGAGTATTAATGTTTAAAAAAAAGCATCTATGACCTTCAGCATCTATGAGCATCTAAAAACATAGTTTACACTAATATACAGTATGTGATCCTACTCATCATCAATATATACAAAAACAGAAGCACAAATAATATAAAACATTTTTTATTTTATCGTTGTTATTATTATTGATTATTGATTAATTTATTAATTGATTTATGCCATAGTATCAGTGGGCATTCTGCTACTGTATTATTATTATTATTATTATTATTATTATTATTATTATTATTATTATTATTATTATTATTTGTTTGTTTGTTCACCATATTATTTGCGTATGGGGAACTGTGATACTGTACTTGGTATCAAACACACAATTATTCTCAGTTATTCTCACATGACGACTGTGTGTCAAAAGTCCGTAACCATCTTCATGTGGTCAGTGTTCTATTTCACAATAAACTACTATTTGCTATAGCAGTAGGTTTAACCATAGTGTCTGTCTCCTTCAGGAAAGCAGTGATTAACACAGTGTGTGAGTGTGTAACAGTGTAAGCAGGGTGTGTAACAGTGACGCAAATGCAGCACGGACTAAAACTAACCTCTGTTAATTAAACAGGATCATCTGACACTCACAGGATCATAACGAGCTTAACAGGACAGAACTATTATAACTCAAAATGTGACCCAGTAATGAGTCACAATAAAAGTATAACATGTATGTTCTGTAATCATAAAAAAAAATTGTAAACTGGAATAAAGCAGTACAGGATGTGCTGTTATTAGTCTTTGATTATTTTCCTCTAATAACACGACACTGTGTGTTTTAATCCTATAAGAGCACATACTGCCTCTTTGGTAAGCAATAAAGATTATATAAAAAAAAGGCCAGTTTTGAGTTATTGCCATTGACTGATTTGTACATTGTTTGCTTTTAATAAAGAAAAAAAAATTAAACAATAAATTGGAAAAAAAAAAAAAAAGGCCATATAGCATCATTAAGTGTCTTCAGGGTTCTTCCTATGAGCACATTCAGGGTTTCATTCATTCCTTCAGCTTCAGTAGGAGCTTTGTCCTGGTCAGGGTCGCAGTAGATCCGGAGCATATCCTGGGAATCATGGGCACAAAGCAGGAATGCAACCTAAATGAGATGCACACACACACAAACACATACACACACACCTAGGAGCAATTAAAGTTGCCATTTTATCTAGCAGTGTGTTTTAGGGATGTGGGAGGAAACCAGAGAACCCAAAGGACACCAACGTAAACACCACAAAGACAGTAACGTGAGCTCGGGATCGAACGCTCCACCGTGGCACTTCACTGAATATCAGGGTTTGGTTTTGTGAAAACGCTCCAGGGAGAATCATTTTAGAAAGCTTGAAGCATTCACCACCCAGATAACTTTTATATTTGTAAAAACGCCACCAGAATGCAGCTCCAACCTTCAAAATCAACTTGTAGGTCAAATCCCCAGGCCATCACACTGATCAATAGCCATCATCCACTACCGCTTCCGCCGGGGTCATCAGGATAAGATCAGCCCCCCTGCTCAACTGCAGCCTGCACTTTAACAAATGGACGATCACACACACACGTCATACTAACTGGATTAAGAAGCATTGTCACTTTAAACACTACACGTTGCACTGACACTTTATCACTTTATTGAAGCTTGAATCTTTCTGCCCCCCCCCCCGGGTTCGCCATTAAAGGGTTAATCGCCCACTCCCGGTGACGTCACCCGGCATAACTCTCGGCCCTCTTTCTGTCTCGCGCGCAGCTCCATTACAGCTCTCTGACCGGACTTCAGGCGACGGAGGAAAATTTTTCCAAAATGGGGAACTGTCAGGTGGGAATGAGTTTGTCTCTTCTTTTAAAACGAGTTTTACTTGCCCAGGGATGAGTTTACTGCTCAGATCGAGGGCAGTTTTCCTGAAAGAGAAATGCTTTAAGTTTATATCAGGCGATGACGTGTGCAGCAGGGGGTTAAACACGCTCTGTTTATTTATAAAGGGAATAAAATCACTCGGGACTGGAAGAGAGAGAGAGAGAGAGAGAGAGAGAGAGAGCGAATTCCTGACTCTGGAAAAGTGCGCAGCTGGAGATGCCGTGGATATCTCCCCAAAACATTAACACACACATGGACATGCTGGAGTTATTAGTGTGCGCATGCGTGTTAAGACATTGTAGTGGTGATCAATATTTTCAAAATCTTCAAAAACATAATGAAAACGTGACTTTTAGCCGTTTATATGAATGACAGTGTAAAAGGGTGAAAAGGGAGGAGGTGTTTCCTCTGCGGAATTCCCGTTAGCTCAGAGCTGTGACTCAGGAGGGGGAGTGTGGAAAGCCAAAAGCTCCAGCACTCAGGAAGAGGAGCACAGGTCATAATCTAAGATTAATAATAAACACAGCAAATGAATGTTCCTGTACCAAGATTGCTAAAAGGACCTTTTTTTGCTCCCTGACTTCTGAATTAAAATCTTGGGTGTTGTTCTGCCCTCTGGTTTAATTTCCAGTCTCTCCTCATAGGTATATTTCAATGCTTTCAGTGCGTTCTCTCGCAAAGATATTTGCGTTCGCAAGAGATTTCATTCTGACTTTAAACAGAAGTAATGTTAGATGTGAGTCGAGGACTGTGATGCCAGCTCATCTAGTGGGCGGAGCTTAGACCAGCATTGGTCACTTGGGCATGTCGAGGGGCCGGGGATCGAACCGCCAACCCAATGAAATCTCATTTCAATCCCATTGGGTTGGTGGTTCGATCCCCGGCCCCTCCACATTCCCAAGTGTCCTTGGGCAAGACACTGAACCCCAAGTTGCCCCCGATGGCAGGCTAGCGCCTTGCATGGCTGCTCTGCTGCCATTGGTGTGTGAGTGTGTGTGTGTGTGTGTGTGTGAGCAGGTGAATGAGAAACAGCGTAAAGCACTTTGTAGGACCGCTAAGGTTAAAAGGCGCTATATAAGTGCAGACCATTTAGCATTTAGTTTTAGAGGTCAGGTAGTGGAGTGAGGTTTGCTGCTTACTGGCTATAAATAAGTAAAAAAAAAATAGTAAAAACTACAAAGGCAACTGATTTGTTTGTCTTAATACATAGCATCGTCCAAAGCTGATACACGTTCACACTGTGACCGTGGTTTTCTTTTACTTTTGAGTTTTTGCTTACTAATTTTTATTACTACTTTACTACACCCAGGCGTAGGTGCTAATTATATGTTAGTGAGCTTCTTTAGGGAAAAACAGTGTTGTCAAGGCTTTAATTGGGTCTGACACTGAAAACACGTAGCCTATTTTTGTTAGACATGTCCATTTTTTTTTTTAATTCTGGGATGACTCCAGTGTGAAAACTACTCAAATTCCATATAAGAAATTTCCTTATATGGTTAATCATTGGTTAACCAGTGTTACTGACAGACTGCAGACAGAAAGCCAGTGACATCATATACATGTAAGTCATGTTAAGTCAAATAAGCTACATAACATCCGGCTGTGATTAAGTGAGGGTGTTTTACAGAAGCATATCCTCTGGAAGGTCATCCAGAATCATCTGTTGGCAAACACACCCACTTAACATTTCTCATTTCTCAGGTCTCATTTAC
Source organism: Pangasius sanitwongsei (assembly GCA_037576675.1). Taxonomy (NCBI): domain Eukaryota; kingdom Metazoa; phylum Chordata; class Actinopteri; order Siluriformes; family Pangasiidae; genus Pangasius; species Pangasius sanitwongsei. Next base: position 29,229,000 of record CM075003.1, on the reverse strand, counting down.
TTCTGTACATGTGCTCATTGGCTAACGTACCTCGTTGCTAAATCTTGTTTGCTCTCTCTGGCCTACATTATAAGCCTTTGTTTGTTTTGTATTGTTTTTTTTGTTTTTTTCGTACCTGCCTGTGTCTCTGCTAATCTGTCAGAACTTGACAGTGTGCTAAGTAGACCACTGTTCAGTCTGCTATAGTAACACGATGAGTAGAGGCAGGACACATATGCATAAACTTTCTATTTTTTTTTTTTTTTTAATTGGGAGGAGATCCGTACATCATTGTCAAAGTTCATGGTTGAGATAAGAACACAGGCAGGAAACATCAGAAGAATAATCCACGATCAGAAATGTACACACAAGCAGGAAAACACGGTTCAGAAATTAAAGATCCAGAAATGAACAATAAGACTTCGCAGTCACAACAGTGTTTAAATAAATAAGGGCTAAACACAGAACAGGTGCACACGTTAGTCAACAGGCCAATGACAGGGCAGGGGCGGAGACAAAACAAGATCCAAAACAAAGGCAAATGACAAAACAAACAATTTACTGACAATCTCTGTGGAGGATTCTGCCTTTAAAATGAGCGAAATAACTTGTGGGTTTCGCATGTTTATCTTAATGATTAAGCAACTTTGGGAATTTCTATCTGAAGGTACAAAACACAGGGTGGTGTTTATGCAAATAATTTATGTCCTGCAGCCTGTAAGTCACATGGGGAACAGTGACTGAGTGCGCAAATTAGTGTGTCCGAATGTCAGGTATTAAATTTGCAGAAGCTGCTGGCTAACGAACAATGAGAAAGTTTATTATTGCACATGGCTGGTGTGTAAACACGGCTTTAAACTGTATGATATTCAGCCTGATTTTGCTGTCACAAGCACAGTCGTACATCGCAAAGGGTAATCTTTGGTTGCGAGTTGAGATCGGTGGTCATAGAATGTATAATGTGACGCTCACTGGTGGATGATTTAGTGCAGCTGTGACCAAAGACACCCGACAACAAAGTACTGGCAGCGCTGCTATGCCACTTGTTTAAAATCCACCAATAGGAGGACGGTATACGATTACACAAAACTCACAGGACAGCTACAAATACAACAGCGGCGATGGCGAAATGTAAACAAAACACACGTGATTTAAAATAAGAGCGGTGCCTTGAATTGAGTCATAATAGAGTTATATTGTGACAGGACAAACAGGGACACGACATGGAAAGAAACAGAGGATTAATTACAGCTTCCATGTGTGTAGCTAGCTAATTAGCGCACAAACGATCTGTTCATAGAGGTTATTTAAATTATGACAACGTGAAAATATTTTTATGCGTTGCAGTTTGCACTGAGTACGGCAGAACGTAGTAGCTAATTTCATCGTATAATCTGACATGAAGAACACGTTCTCGCACACTTTTTTTTTTTGTATTAAATGCCTCTTAAGCTGTTTATGGACTCTTTGGCCTTCCATAGTTTGGGTGGCTTGAGCTTTGTGGTAAATGGATCAGTCTCGAATTGTGTAGCCAGGAGAGAGAGAGAGGCCTCCACCAGAAATGCCTTTGTTTTTCTTCGTCCCGGCTCTGTTTGTGTAGTCTAATAGCAGTGGGAGGCTCATGAGGGGATGTTTTCATGACATACACCCCCACACTGCTTTCACTTTCACTCATCTCATAATCATAAGATAATAAGGAATTATATGAAGTTAATAAAGAATTCAAGTAATGTCATGTGATTTCTTGATTTCACAGCCAACAATTTTTCCTTATGAGGAGTTTGACGTCACGGCTGACATCAAGGCCATCCGCAAAGCCTGCAAAGGTTTAGGTGGGCCGTCTCTTTATCATCGTTATTATTTACTAAAAGATTTTTTTTTATAAATGTGATTCCATGATTGAGGTGCCATTTAGATTCTGTAACTCTTAAAATTCGAAACTTCTTTTCGTGAAATCTAAGAAAATCCCAGGCAAAAAAAAAACTGTGTTGCTGACAGACTGTGTATGTGTGTATTTGGTGTGTGTGTGTGTGTGTGTGTGTGTGTAGCACAGAATTATAGGATAGCAAATACACAGCATGTGGTTAACTAGCATCCATACTAATAACATGAGGACATTAAGGACATTCTAATGAGTTACTAGAAATGTTTTTTTTTTAATTAATAATTTACTTTTAGTCCACATCCACGTGCGACGCAAACGGCACGTCCGTCATGAACTCACCAACAACATGTTTAACGTTAAAGCATATTTATACGTGTGACGTGCTGACAGAAGACGTACTACACAATGAGCGTCCTTTTAGTTCGCATAAAAATGAAAGATATTTTATACATTTAAATTTTTAAACATGATTCAGTCTTTAACCGAAATAATAGATTTAGTTTATTTCTTTTCCTCAGCTTCCTGAGACGTTTTTTTTTTAAATTATCTTTTGGCTATTTTATAACTAAAAATAGCACTTAGTATGGAAACTATGCTAATGTGTTTTAACAGGAAGTCTTCATTTACTGGTTTAAAATTCCAGCGTCCTCGCAGGACCTTCTCGTACTGTTTTAGAGGACAACAGTGTCTTGTATCCGTCTGATTTTCTTCCTCATTCTTTCAGGCACTGATGAGAAAGCCATCATTGATATCCTGGCTAATCGCTGCGCGGCTCAGCGCGTGGAGATAAAGCAGGCTTACTTCGAGAAATACGATGATGTAAGTCTGATCATTATCTGTGATTGTGTACATAAGGACAGAAGGCTGCTCTGGAGGTGTTGATTAATTGTCTGTAGCAGCAGTACTGAGAGTAGTGTTTATATTATGTCATCGTTTCTATAGTAACCACTTACACAGATACTTGTATAGTGGACACTCCACATAAACGGATTAAAAAATGTGTTTTTTTTTAAATTATTTTTTAAAAAAATCGTTGATCCGGTGAAGTTTTCTATAAGGAGACATTTGTTGAACATTTACGGAAGGAGTCTCCAGTGTCAGTGCCTTGTAACAGTCAGCAACTGTTAAAATAATCAGTTTATATACAGAATAGTCAACAACATCAGTGCTGGTTGGATAGCAGCAGTTTTCGCTGTGAATTAAATTAAAACAATCTGAATGTAGTGATTCAGGTTTATGTTTCTGTGGTTTTTTTTCTTCTTTACGCCTCTCCTGAGTTACAAGTCGCTGTCACTTTTTCTTTCACGCATCCTTACTTCCCTTGGGGCTTTATGTTCAGGCTCGCTCTCAAACGAAAAACGGAAAATCTAAATAATCCTGTAAAGATTTACAGGCTGAATCTGTGTTTTTCAGTTCAGCTAATGTTAGCGAACACGTGACGCTCATGGACACGGATATTTAAATCTGCAGCAATATATTGCACTTTTATTAAAAATAAACAAATAAATAAATAAATAACATAGCAGATAACAGATAATGCATTTGACATTTAACATCCTCAACAAACACGTTTCTTTTAGCATGAGTGTAGTGTACACACACACACACACACACATATATATATATATATACACACTGTATATGCATGTGTATATACAGTATATATATATATATATATATATATATATATACACAGTGATTAGAGTTGAGTGATATGACAATATAATATTGTGATCATGAAATATTATGTCACGATATTCTGTGATATCAAGGATATCGTGGGATCTTAATGACATATATATAATTAAAAAAACTGGATGCAGCTGATTTGATGTTAAGATGCTGTAATTAATGTATAAAATTGGTAAAAATGTTAAAAACTTTTACAGATTATTAATTGTTCTTCTTCCTGCTTTTAAGTGTTTGTTTATTTTTATCAATTAAAATGCTGTTTTTATAATCATAAAAAATGTAAAAAAAAATATTTTTGTACATAATAAATAATCATCAATTATTTTTATATTCTATATCTTTTTATATAATATATATCATGATGCATTTGTGTAGCTGTTAGAGATTTCTTTGAGAGTCATGATATGATAGTTTTGTGACCCCTGAGCATTTCATCATGTTGATGAAAACACAATGAGGGCTTTAGTATCTGTAGGTATTCCATTATTTATGACAGCAGGATGAACTGACCAGGATGTAAAGGAGAGGTGCAGAGGAGAGCAGAAAGAATCTGAGGAGTGTAAAGAGGTGCTTCTCTGTGCTGTGCGATGTGTTCAGGAGCTGGTGGATGTGCTGAAGAGCGAGTTGTCGGGGAATTTCGAGAACGCCATCCTCGCCATGCTGGACCCGCCGCACGTGTTGGCCGTGAAGGAGCTGCGCAAGGCGATGAAAGGCGCTGGCACGGACGAGGACGTCCTGGTGGAGATCCTCTGCACTGCCTCCAATGCTGTACGTCTCAGACTCATTTCGTTTACTTAGTTTACTTTGCACAGTAACACAAGGTTGTGTTATTGTGTTGTAGCTGTGGTTTGGCACAAGCTGAGGGTATTGATGATATCAGCTCTAACATGTTCCCTGTCTTTCACGGAGATGTTCTTCTGTTGCTTAAATAAAACTGCAGTGCAAGGTTTAATTCTTTCCTCAGGGAAATATTGAGACTTTTGTCAAGAAAATCAAGAGTTTTTTTGTTTCGTTTCAAATTTTGTGAGCTAAAGTCGACTCCATTTAAACATTTGTATATAGCAGTAGTCTGATGTAAAGCTTCAAATACGTATATTCATTTAGCTCATTTTTTTAGAATCTCATAACTCTAATGTATTCAGAAATTTTTTTTTTTTTTTGTTGTTGCTGTATTTGACGACTTTTTCCCCATCATTTCTCACTTCCTGCAGGATATTGCTACTTACACGGAAACCTACTTTCAAGGTAGGGACAGAACTGTGTGTTGTATTGACGTTTTTGTTGTGTACTTTTGGACTAACACTGCCGTATTGTCACTACAGTTCTGTTATCCGTGTAAGTCATGTGACGGATCTGCATTCAAATCAGTGCGGTGATTCGGTTTAGTGTTACTGAAGATGAGGGTTTTATTTCAGATTGGATTAGATTGGATTAGATTAGATTAGATAGTTTTATTGTCATTCTAGCCATGTACAAGTATACACTGATATGAAATATTCTCCATGGCCTTGGTGCAACATTACAGATAACATGTAGTACAAAATTTGGAAAAGGTGACAGTTTAAAATGGACAGTAACGTAAAAGACAATAAGTAAATGCCGAGTAAGAATCTGTACAATGAGGACAGGACAATAAAGACACCACAAGACATTGCATACAGCACAACACACTACACAAATATTATAAGCCTCGATATACAGCTATCCACATGTGTATATAAATACTGATCTCATATGAGCTCTCTTTATCCTCATTATTAGAGTCGCAGCGCTCCGTCTGTGAGAAGAGAAATATGTACCTTTGACTTCATGTCTCTAAGCGCTCAGTGTATTGGGTTTCAGTTTGTAGTGTAACAGGTACGGCCTGTTTGATGATCAAACTCTGATCATCTTCTCTGCAGTGCATGAGCGGGATCTAGAGGCGGATATCGCCGGAGACACCAGCGGTGACGTCAGGAGGCTGCTGACTCTACTCCTCGAGGTACACACGCCTTCTACAGCGGCGTTTTAGGACCATTAAGAAGAAAAAAAGTGCAAGAATTCGGGAGTAAAGTCATAATATAGAAAATAAAGTCATGATGTCTGATATTCCGAAGAAAAAGTCGCAATATTAAGAGAAAATTCACAATATTTCAATAATAAAATCATAACATTTTGAGAAAAAAAGCTGTAATATCAGATATTGTGAGAAAAAAAAGTCACAATACTCTGAGAATAAAGTAAAAGTTTTTTTTTGAAAAACAAAGTCATATAATATTACAAGAATAAAGTTGTCATAAAGTTGTCTTACTTTTTCAAGGAAAAAGTCATAATGTCTGATATTATGAGAAAAAAGTTATAATATTTTGAGAACATAGTGATAATATATTGAGAAAAATGACTTTTTCCTCGAAATGTTATGACTTTATTATCTAAATATTGTGATTTATTTCCTTTAACATCACATTATGACTTTTTTCTTGTTATATTATGACTTTTTTCTCAATATATTCCCACTTTATTCTTGAAATATTATGATTTTTCTTATAACATCAGACTTTTTTCTCGATATATTATGACATTTTTCTCTCAATATTATGACTTACTGTCAATATAAATATAAACCTTTTTTTCTTGTAATATCAAATATAATGTATTTGTTATTTGTGACTTTTTTCTTCAAATATTATGACATTATTTTCAAAATATTGCAACTTTTTTATATCGTATATTATGACTTTTTTTCAATATATTAAAACTTTTTTTCTCGTAACATCAGATAATACGATTTTTTTTCTCAAGATATTACGACAATATTCTCAAAATCCTCTATTTTGATTTTTTCAAGCAGTGGCTCTAAAACACTATCGTAACCTTCTAATTTTCTCATATAAGCCATGTGAGTTGGCTCTGTGGAGTGAAACCGAGTTCCTTCTGACTGCCACTTTCCTGAACTCCCTCCCTCTTCCTCCAGACCTGCCAGATCTGATTACACACCGGGGTTCAATAACACACAGCAGACTGAAGGCCTGTGTTTCACTTTCCTGTTAATGAATGGCAGAAATGCTTCACTTTCCGGCAGTGTCCGATTGAGAGAAGAGGTCATGCGCTGGTTTCTTGGCACAGTGGTGAACAAACTCAGTAGCCCAGGCGCTCGGCATAATCCTGTTTCTGGGCTATTAACAGACAGAGAAACCACTTTCTAGCCTAGTCAATTTACAGACAACCAAAACATGCCCAAGTGCTCGTCCCTGCAGAACAAATAGTCCAGTGGGTGGAGTCGGACCTGATCTAGCCCCCCCTTCCTGGGCAGAGTCAAAATAAAAAGGTCCAGGGTGAGGAGACAAGTCAGTGTGTTTCAGTGTGTTAAATGTGTTTTGTGTTGTACATCTTTGTGTGGGTTAGGGGTTAGGGGTTAGGGTTATGGGAGGAGCTGGATCTAATCTAGCTCCACCCCTCTGGACTTCTTTGGTTCTGCAAAGTCTCAGAACGTGTTTATGTGCAGCAATAAATCTGAACTTTTTACTCACCCAGAAGTCTAGCTAATAAATGTATAATGTGTAAACTCCTGATTTGAATAGAGTTTTGTATTTATTATTAAATAAATCATTATGCATCATAGGCGAATGATTAAGAGCCTCGCTGAAGGACTAACAGTAGGAGTTCTGTGATTTCAACGTAGAACCTTACATTTACATTTATACAAAGCATCATGAAAATGAGGCGGGACACAAAAACACCCCCAACTCCACCTGGGCCTTTGTCTGTGGTTCTGGAACAACCTTCTACCCATAACCATAACCACTGAGCTACCACTGTGCTAACTGACTAACAGGTAAGGAATAACACACTTGGGGGCATGCTTTTATAGGGAAATAATCAACAACACAGGGCTGTGATGAAGCAGAGTAACTGTTATCACCCTGACGTTGATTATTCTTGTTTAACTGCACGCCGTGAAGTGTTTTATTCCTCTTATGCCACAGCAATTTATCAACTATTTACAATTACAATTTACAAAAAGCACAAAAACTGCATTGCGATTTCGTCTATACTCATGCGCTTCTCTCCCTCTATCATGTGGGGTGAAATATTTTTGGTGTGTGCTTATTACTACTGCAATTTTTTCCTTTAGGGAAATCGAGATGAGAGCTACGAAGTGGACGAGGTTCTGGCTGAACAAGACGCCATGTCGCTGTTTGAGGTAGGACATTGTTGTTCACCATTTTTAGTTTATAGCTCATTTTTTTTGTGTAGAATTTTAGCTAGTTACTGGATCAGTATGCCTAATAAACTGGCAACTCCATGTGTACAGATAAGGGCTGGGCGTTATCTTGATATAATATCGATATCGGGATTAGTTACGACACTAAACACTTTTCGGAGACTGAAAATGTTTTGAAGTTTTAATGACAACAAACTGATTGGAAGGAGTTGATAGTGATGTCAAGAAAAATGTCAGTTGAATATTGACAGTATTTATTTCCTTTTTAAATAATTTTCCTCCTTTTCAGTGAGAAATATATCTATTTTTTTATTTCTGAAGACATCAAATGAAAGTATCATTTAATCACTCAGTATTTCAGTATTTATAAATGTATCAGTAAATATATAGAACTATATATAGTATATAAAATATTTGGCTTTGAGTGTCATGATATTTTTTCATGTTGCTCACACACTGATTATATTTAAATATACAATATTATATAGATATTGATAAATATATTGTTTAGGCAATAAACTGAATGATATTAAGGTTTCATTGTCTTGGCATCAGGCTGAAATCTCTCGGATAAAGCACTAATAATTTCCCTTGTATTTTCTTTTACAATGCTGGTTTAAACAATCACTGAATACACAGAGTGCCACTAGTGGGCGCTGTTGTGTGAACACAGATCATATACTGTATAAGCTGCAGTTAATGCACGTGCTTTTGGAAGGCTGTGACATTGTTAGGTAGGTTTTTTTGGGCTGCTGCAGTACTATTTAATGTTTGAAATTTTAAAGTTTTGAAGTTGCATTATGAGCAAAATGTCTTTATTTGCAAATTGCCGCAGTATAAGAGGAAGAAAACACTTCCGGAAGTGCTGTTATAGGAAAATAATCAACTTCGGAGTGGTAACAGTGACTCTGCTTCATCACACCACCTTGCTGATGATTATTTTCCTATAACATCATGATCCAGAGTGTTTATTTACTAAACTGTTAATGTCTGGTTAATTTTTTTTGTCAGCATTAAATTCTATCAGGCAATATTATTATTTTGGGAATTTTTATCTTCTTAAAATTGACTTTGTTGACAAAATAAGTAACAATATAATAGATAATAAGTAACAATAAGTAAACCAATCTAGTGGCTGAGTGTAAATAAAAATGATTTCCGTCATGTCCTCAGGCTGGAGAGGGCTGCTTCGGCACAGACGAGTCGGCGTTCAGCTACATCCTGGCCACCAGGAACTACCTGCAGCTCCAGGCCACGTTCAAAGTCTACGAAGCCGTGAGTGTGTTCTAATAAACAGCCTGAATAACAGAAGCGTCTCACTGCTGGCTCGTGTCTGAGAGAGCCGCCACTCACAGATCGTGTCTCATCCCCAAACTGTCTTAGATTTCTGGAACAGAGATTCTGGATGCTATCGAGAATGAAACTTCAGGAACGCTGAAGAAGTGTTACATCGCACTGGGTGAGGATTAAAGATGAATGAAGGTCAGCTGTCTGTGCTGGAGAAGAACCGGGTGCTTGCCAGTGACCTTAAGGTTACACGGGGGTGTAAATATTTATTGGTACTCCAGTGCACTGGCACGAAATATTAAAATTACAGATTTCAAACTGGACCTGTTTAAAACTGGATCATAGATAGGCTCCAGACATGCTTTTCTCTCTGGAGGTTCACTTAAAGGCTCTATGTAGATCAACAGAGTGTTTCCTCTCAGAAAGGTTCCAAAATATTGGAAGATTAGAAACCTTAATTATCCGATGAACCCTTAAAGAACCCTAGAAAAAATCTTTTTTTTCTAAGAGAGACACGTTACCTGACAGGCTCTAGGTATTAAGAAGAAAATAATGACCAGTAATTTGCAGGTTGTTCCACACATTTACCCAAGTAATATTGAGAAACAAGTTCTATATGGAACCCTTTCTGATAATAAAACACTGTCATAAGGTTCTACATGGAACATTTAAGGGTTCCTCCAGAGGGACAACTCTTAGAAAAGATAGTTTTTAAGGTTTCATTTTATAACTCAGGGTTCTTAGCTTCCAAAAATGGACCCACACAGAACCATTTCTGATACTAAAACGTAGGATTCTACACAAAACCATTAAGGGTTCCTCCAGAGGGACAACTGAAGAACCGTTGAGGGTTCTATATATTTTAGAGAAAAGGGTTTTTAATGATTCATTGTATAATTAAAGGTTCTTAGCTTCCAATGTGGAACCCTTTCTGATAGGGTTCTGCATAGAAAGTTTGAGGGTTCCTTTAGAGGGACAGCCAAAAAAAAAAAAAAAAACCTTTTCAGTTTAATTCTTCAGTAGAGTATACGCTGGGTTTTTCAAGGGTTCTTTAAGGTTCATTGGATAATTAAGGGTTCTTAGACTTCCACTTGGAAGAAACTTTGCAGAAGGGTTTTACATACAACCTAAGAACTCTTAACTGTTCAGAATTTTTAAGAGTGCATATTTAGATGTATTTTGTGATATCCCTGCTAATTGTAACAAAAAAAAAGTCAGAGAAGAAGAAGAAAATGAAATATCTTCTTCCCTATTTGGTCATTTCTCAATTTTTATTTGTTTGTTTGTTAGTATGTGAGTTAGTATGCACCACAGTAACGCCAGAACCCGGTTTTCGCTCACCATCATAGACCAGTCACACACACACACACACACACACACACACAATGCTGAAGTGTTGATTGGAGCTCTGACTGTTATCCTATTCAGTATACTATAAGTGCGTTCTGATCTGGCTCTGTTCCTACAGTGAGATGTGCTAAGAATCCGCAGCTGTACTTTGCTCGGCGTCTGAATGCAGCCATGAAGGGAGCAGGCACTGATGAGGACACCCTCATTCGCATCATCGTCGGCCGCTCCGAGGTACGACCCCTGACTGGGCCTGGTCTCTTTTCACTCTCCAGTATCCGAACCGAGAAACTAAACTGCCCTTCTGAGAGCCACTGCAAATCCACAATCCGTTTAGGTTTATTTGAACATCTTAATCACTGTTATTTGTATATACGTATAACTGTAATTATCAGCATCCTGGAGGAGGTAATGATTTAAAAGCATGTAATAATGGCTTAATAATGGCTTTATATTGAAAGAGCTCCCCCTGCTGCAGACCCTCTAAAGAATGTTTATTTTTATTAGCCTTTAATAACTAGTCAAGTTTCTTAGCCGGTAATTTATGATTATTATAATTAGATAATGTATGTTGAAACCTGTAATGCCTTGCGTATTGCACATGTACCGAATCGCACCCGTCACATGCTGGCTCTCTGTGTTTCCCAGGTCGATCTGGAGACGATTAAGGACATGTACCTGGAGAAATACGACGTGCCTCTGAAGGAAGCCATCAGCTCTGAGTGCAGTGGAGACTTCAAGCGCCTCCTGGTGGCCATCTGTCATTAAGGCAGAGAAAGAAAAGAACCAGATGCTCACTTTAATAAGGAGAAACTAACTAACACAACTGACCATGGGTCCTAGTGCACACAACATGTCCAGTCCAACACTATCTGTAGATCTGATGTGGTATTTAGTGCAAATCTGGAGCAAATCTTGTCTGGAACTCAGAGAGGCTGTGAAAAAAAAACACTGTTTTGAAGGTGCATGAAGAGAGCACATTCAATGTTTATTTTAAAAAAAAAAAACATTTTTAAGGTGAAAATGTAACAGGTCAGTGTAACAAGGTCAAAAGTTAACCAGCACAACCATGTGGAAAGTTAACTATCAACTCAAAGTAATGCTAAAATATAGTATGTAATGCTATAATACAATGCCAGTATTTTATTTCATGTTATTTTATCATAATTGCGTGCCTCATATAGTTTGGAAAAGATTGTGAGGCACCTCTGTCTCGCTCTCTATTTAGGGTGACTACGCCTCTTCACAAAAAACTTGAACACGCTTCAGCGACTGTTAGAAAAAGATTCGCTATGCAGTTTTCATTTGCCTGGCATTTGTGGGTGATAAAGAATCGTGAAGTATGTAAGTAAAGTAAAAAAAAAAAAAAAGAGCATTTCATGGAATTTACAATCAGACACTTTATAACATCCGGTTTGTGAAGTAAAAAAGTTGTGACGTGTCTCGTAGCTTCAGCTTTTCTCACTATCATGGTCAGCCTTGTTTCTCTCATTGTATACTAACACAAAGATATTTTTAATGTTTTAGAAGTATGTTATATTTTACATTATGAATTATATTTAGATTTTGTCACAGCCTATAGCTTTAATGGCATTGTTGGATTGAGTAGTGACATGCGGTGGTCTGCTGCTGTCTTTTAAAATACCTGTCACATTCTTGATAAAAAAAAAAAAAAATGGCAGCTGAGTTTTTAACAACTAGATTTTAATCGGTTTAACTGAATTTTCCTCTACTTCTTGTGACTTACTGTGGCAACGCATGCTGTCACTGAGCTAATGTGTTATAGCTATTTTACACAAGAATGGCATCACTCCATGGGGCCAGACACTATCTTACGGAAAGACGTGAATGAAAGACCAAAAATTGCCTGGTAAACACATTGTTTAAATATCCCAATAAAAATATTAATAGAAATTATAACATTTTGTTCTGATTACTGTTTGTTGTTAGATGTTTTTTGCTATTTCTCTATGTATTCCAAAAAAAAATTGCACTTCAGTAATCACAGCATAGAATTAAAAAAAAATCATGCAGAAACAGGTCACGAGCTTCAGTTAATGTTGAAAATCAGAATGGAGAAAATATGTGATCTCCGTGACTTTAACCGTGGCGTGGTTGTTGGTACGAGATGGGCTGGTTTGAGTATTTCAGAATCTGCTGATTTCCTTGGAATTTCACACGCAATAGTCTCTAGAGTTTACACAGAATGGTGCGAAAAATAAAAAAACATCCTGTGAGCTGAGGGTCTACTGGCTGAAACACCTTGCTGATGAGAGAGATCGGAGGAGAATGACCAGACTGGTCTGAGCTGACGGGAAGTCTGTAGTAACTCAAATAATCACTCTTTTAAACCGTGGTGAGCAGAAACGCATCCTAGAACGTAAAACGTATCAAACCTTGAGGTGGATGGGCTACACAAGCAGAAGACCACATCAGCTTCTACTCCTGCCAGCCAAGAACAAGAACCTGAAGCTATCATGGGCACAGACTCACCCCCACTGCGTAATGTACCAATTAATGAGGCTCAGACACTGTATACTACAGAGCCTATAATTGTATGTATTGAGCAGTATTAGACCGTTTCTGGGGTCCCTAAGTGGCAGCTTCATCAGGGCCCTCTTGCCTATGCCAATCATATTATTGTATATGCAAGAATGAACAGAAATAATACTTCATCATCTTAGATGAAGTTTAATAATCAGTTTAATAACAAATCAAATAAAAACAAATATTAAAAATTCAGGTAAAGAAAAATAACCACTACAAAGAACTGTGGCTTGTGGTTTGAGGAACATGACAAAGAGTTCAAGGTGTTGACTTGGCCTCCATATTCCCCAGACCTCAGTCCAATCGAGCGTCTGTTTGATGTGCTGGACAAACAAATCCGATCCATGGAGGCCCCACCTCGCAACTTACAGGACTTAAAGCATCTGCTGCTAACGTCTTGGTGCCAGATACCACAGCACACCTTCAGAGGTCTTGTGGAGTCCATGCCTCAAATTGTCAGAGCTGTTTTAGCGGTACAAGGGGGACCTACACAATATTAGGCGGTTTTAATGTTATGGCTGATCGGTGTATATACAGTATACGCTGTATCTATACACTCCTGGGCAAAAAAAAAAAAAAGGGCCAAGCCCAAAATGGCAAATATGAAGCTTTTAATGGTCTTAACAACAAATCATTGGTGAGAAGATTAAACAAGAATTAAACAATTGCAGTCCTGAGAGCTCCTGTGCCACCATTTGCTCATTTACTTTTGCTGCAGTGAACTGTTTGGGGGAAAGCTAGAAACAGGGAAATTCTCTTCTATATTCTTCTTTTACCAAAGGTAAAGTCATCATAATGATTCAAATGTAACGTAAAATTCATGCCTGGGTGAACAAAATTTTCCAAAAATATCATCTGGGATGTTTTCTTTTCCTTAAAAGTGTAGTCAGTATTTGGTTATCTGCCACAACAGATGCAGCCCATCAAGGGCCACAAGGCTTTAACAAAAATCAAATGGAAAAGCTATCGCATATAGCCTTTATATATCTCTTTAATTCTTGCTAATTTCCTGACCAGTGAATTGTTGTTAAGATAATTAAAAGCTTCATATTTTGCCATTTTGGGCTTGGAGTATATGTGTGTGTGTGTGTGTGTGTGTGTGTGTGTGTGTGTGTACAGTATATAGCCAAAAGAATGCGTATGCATTTGCTGCTTTGCCACTAGAGGTCGCTGTGGGACTGCAGATTAATATTTTCCAATCCTGTTCCTTGAATACTCTGCACTACAAAGACTATACATTCCCAGCTTTGAAACCTGCTCATTACCAAGATATTCAGGTTTTTAAAGTGAATGTAATAGAGTAGGTAAATCATAAAAACACTGCCTTGATAAGTAGCTGAATCATGTGTGTTAGAGGAGAAAAACCGCCTGTGAGGACCCAAAGAACATGTTTGAGAAGTACTGTTGTAAATCCTGAATGGGAAAGCAGTGTTCTGAAGCAGTTAGAGAATTCTGATAAACTTCCCTTCTCTTAGTGTGCAGTAATATATGACTATGGAATATACCGTATATTTGGAAAAATGCATCTTATGGCGCAGTGCTGCTGACTTTATGTTTTCCGAGATGGGAAGGTTTCCAGGGCAGAGGAGTTACTGGATCGATTGATTGATTGATTGATTGATTGTCTAAAACTTCTTATTACATCTAGTGTGGTGTGTGTGTTCAGAGGCAGTTCTCATTTGCATATTTGTAGAATCTAGACTTCTCCAATTTTTTCTTCCTTAATTAATACAATAATAATAATAAAAAAAAAATCTTACATCTTACTCTCCTTATGTGTGATTGTTCACATTTAATTTGTCAAAACGTTGCTCTCTGCTCTCTACTTTAGGGAATTCAGTGTATCTGTTCTTATTATCTGATCTTGCATGTGCAGAAGGAAATACAGGGTGTGTCACCCTCGGATGATGTTAAGTGGCAGTGTGAAGCTATTTGTTAATCAAGTAGAGTGACAAATTACTAGTGCCGAGCTGTTTCTGTGCCCTTTTTTGCGCTCGCTTGTGCTGGCTGCAGTCTAGGGTTTGTCATTCACACACTTTTTTTCCCTGTCTTTGTCTGCCTGATTCCTCCACCTTCTTTCTTATCTATCTTATTTCTTTTTTCTTCGTCATGCTATTGTTAGTGACTGAACATCCAATCAGTGTGTCAGAGAGAGAGAGAGACAGAGAGAGAGAGAGACACGGAGAGAGAGAGAGACAGAGAGAGAGAGAGACACGGAGAGAGAGAGAGACAGAAAGAGACAGAGAAAGAGGCAGAGAGAGAGAGGCAGAGAGAGAGACAGAAAGAGATAGAGAAAGAGACACAGAGAGAGAGAGAGAGAGACAGAGAGAGTCAGAGAGAGAGAGAGACAGAGAGAGAGACAGAAAGAGATAGAGAAAGAGACACAGAGAGAGAGAGAGACAGACAGAGAGAGAAACAGAGAGAGAGAGACAGAGAGAGAGACAGACAGACAGAGAGAGAAACAGAGAGAGAGACAGAGAGAGAGACAGACAGAGAGAGAAACAGAGAGAGAGACAGACAGAGAGAGAAACAGAGAGAGAGAGACAGAGAGAGAGAGAAGGAGACAGAGACAGAGAGAGAGACAGAGAGAGTGAGACAGAGAGAGACAGAGAGAGAGACAGACAGAGAGAGACAGATACAGAGAGAGAGAGACCGAGAGAGAGAGATGGAGCATGCGCAGATAGACGTTTGTAGTAGAGAGTTGTTAGAGCTACTCGCTTCAAGTAGTAGAGAGCTGCTTTATTTTCTCTGACTCCCAAACTGCACTCTCATCACTCTCATCACTCTCATCACCACATCCATAAACCATTGCAATAATCTACCCTGATAGAGAGGAGTCTCACGACGACCTCCCGTGACATTTTCCTCTGCAGTAGGACTTCCGGTAATCATGTGCTCAACGATCCGGAGGCGTGATGACGGGAGCGTCCACCTGCTCTCTCCTTTCAAAGCAAGCAGCTGTAGATTTGGCAGTAATGTAACGGGCAGCGAATGCTCTGCTGAAGGATCCTGAACTCAGGGACTAATGTTGCCAGAGTCTTCGCTGCCAACACGATCCATCGCCAGGGCCAGATGCAGGAGAATGGCTGAATTGTGTGACAGGTGTGGTTCAGTGGCACTGAGCCTGTGTGTGTGTGTGTGTGTGTGTGTGTGTCTGTTCCACACACAGAAAACACCTGCAGGCTGATAATTACCTCAAAATCGCCCTCTTTAATAAATAGTAGGCTGGACTGCAGGAAGAGCCTTTTTTTTTTTTTTCAACCAACATTGTATATTATAATGACACTTAAATTGATCCTAAGCTGGTATGAAAGTTTGGCAGAAGCTATCAGACTCCATTTAGCACACATGCTAAAGTTTGGATGAAATGAAATCAAGCTATTAATCAAAGTATTACAAAGCTTTTGTTGGACTCCACTGTGGAAAAGCATGTGTACAGATATACAGGTCTACATACGCATGAACATTAGATGGACATATACTGTACATGTTTATTGGTATATTATTAATTGGTCCTTGTGTTAGTGGTTTATTTTCCTTTGAAACATTTTGTAATGCTGCAATCCACTCATCGCAGAACTCAAAGTTTCAAGTAAAATTCACTTCAGCTGCCTGATTTCGCGGCCTGATGATCAAATATCATGTCCACTCTGATTCTGACCCTTGTTGCTTTCCATATTCCATACCTGTCTGACCCTTTTTCTTTCCTTATTTGGTCAATAGTTCCTGTTCTCATTAACTCATCTGTTTGCTGATTAGTTTCACCTGATCCTGGTCTCCTTGATGGATATTTTTTCATGCTCATTCCACTGTGGTTGTGTTGTGGGCCTCTGTGACTATACATATTAAAAAACTTTTTTTTTTTTTTTCCAATGTAGTGTCATTACTCCCTTATGTGTGGTGTATCTGTGAGTTTGTGGAGTCTGAGACTCTAGTCTATACTTACACAGCGTGACAGGACTGCTGATGAATCAGGTCTGACAGCGGGGGAAAAAGTATGATTGTAAACCATTAAAAAAATATGATTGCATACCAGGAGATATTTCTGTCATCATTTCATTCCTCTGTGTCCTGCCCACCTGCAGAACCTTTATTAAAAAAATACTACATGCAATTTCACATGTAATCATTTGTTTTCCACATGATAATGTGATTACGTGTGAAGCATGCCGAAGTGCATTTCAAAATGATATACCTTGCACTCCATGTGACATCTGGAAGTAAACAAATTTGCATGTGAAAATGATTGAATATATGTAAAAAAAAAAAAAAAAAAAATCACAAGAAAATAAAAAAAATACCGTGAAGAAAATAAATCACACAAAAATAAATCATTCATGAAAAAAGTCATGAAAAACAGATTATGGGAAAAACAATCAAGTAAATGTAATGAATTATTTATAAAAAAATATATATAATGTGAAAATAAATTAATTAATATTAATATTTTTAAATCTTGTGAAAAAATCACGTAAAAACATAAAAACACATCTGAAAATATGTAAATTTCAAGTATATATATATATAAAATCCTGTTTTTCTCAGGCCTCAGTGTGTTTCTATTACAGTAACAGCAGGATGGTGATTAAATGCTCCATTTAATCCTAATTTTGCTTTCATGATATATGAGGTAAACGTACACCACACACACACATGCACTCGCAGTAAATGCATGTAAAGCGTAATAAAATCTTGTCACCATTATAGCATGTGATTGTGCTTTGATACTAGGCTCTGTGTGTGTGTATGTGTGTATGTGTGTGTGTGTGTGTGTTTGCCTCAGAGGGGTGTCCTAAAATAACAATGTTTTTAAAGTGGGTCAGAGCAAGACCTCAGGGCTGGAGCTCTGCATGGCATGGTGAGGTGCATGATGGGTAATTTGCCCTGCAGGTATGTGAAATAATGGGAGAAGCAGCAGTAGAGCATGAATGATGATTACTGCAGCCATGAGAGCTGAAATTAAACTAGCTCTGTTTTCTTTCTTTCTCTTTTTCAGGTAATATAATAATGTATAATAGCTAATACGCCTAATTTCTAATCTCTCTTTCTATTTGCTCAATTTTTGTCTGCATGTTAATGAAGATTATTATTTTAAACACTAGATGGCAGGCTTGTGTCCCTGATAAAGCTGTGTCTCTGAATAAAGGCGCCTTATCTACGACACACACACACACACACCTGGTTGTTGTGGTTATAATTGCCTTTTGTGTGATGAAGACCAGTGGCCCAATGAATGCGGATTGCTGGAAAAGTGTGTGTGTGTGTGTGTTGTGCGTATGCTTACAATGAAAGTGCAAAATTTAGCTAAAATGTCTCTCAGCCAAACGGTTAACCACTGAATTTAAAAAGAAAGAAAAATAAAATCCACAGTTTGCACCTAGAAACCTGTACATTATTTAAAATCAGCATTTCTTCATTGTGTATATTTCTTTCTTGTTTTTTTTTTTTTCCTTCTCTGCCTGATTTTTCCAGGCACAGCATTCGATCAACAAGTCTGGGGTTATTGACATTATTCCTGTGCTCCCCATCTGGCTGCTGCTGATAAGAATTTCACAGGGGCTGATGGGTAATCGTGTTGCTGGCATAAAGAAACCAGGAGGGTAATGTATTCGGCAGGAGAAGGCCTCTTCCCGGCTCCCCTCCATCACACGCACAGATGGGGAGGAGGGAGAGGAGATTTTCTGCCTCAGACGCAAGATTCCCACCAAAAATTGGGGCAGAAACAAAATGGCTGTTCTGTGAGACAGAGAGAAAAATGGAGGGAGAGAATGTAACACATTGCGCTAAACCAGGGGGTGAAACATCTCCTCCTGTCTTCTCCACGTCTTTTGGCTCCGCCTCATCTGTCTCGTCCAATCACTCAGCTCTGAGCATCATCCGTTCGGCACTAAGTGGACGTCAGCATTACGACAAAGCAAAAAAAAAAGTCCTGAAACTAACCCAAGGTGAATACGTAACACATATTTAAAAGTCTCATCACGTCCATTCTGCAGTTCTTTTCCTCTACGCCAGGAGCTTCAGATTAGCCCACTTCCCTTAAAAAATTCTGAGAAACAGTCCAGTTTTCTTGAAGCATAGTCCATAGTCATGCTCTGTAAACTAGTCCCCCAATCTACGAGACAATCTCTGATTGCTTAATGAGAAAGAAAATGAGACAGAGGGCCGAGAATTATAATGCGGCTGGCTGTTAGCGGCTAATCAGGGCTGATGTATAATCACAGACTCCAGCAGCTGGATGGCTGAGCTGGAACCAGGTGAAATGGATTTGGTTTGGGGTAGAGAGAGAGAGCCACAAAAACCCTGAGACACCCAGCTCTTGCAAGCTGAGAGGAGAATACAGAGATTTAGACACATTTAGCACGATTCAGGAACAACAGTCTACTTGGAAAAGCTTTGTCCCTTTTTTTGATCTGTATCTTCTGTGAAGCTGACGTCTTTTTTTGCTGCTCTCTCAGCCCCAATTTGACCCCCTTTATATTATGATTATGAGTTTATGACCTCTTTTACAGCAAGTACTTCTAGGTGGAAGAGAGTGCTATAATGTGAAGGAGAACTGACCTTGGAGTCATGGATGTGTTTTGGCTACACATCAGGATTTACAGAAAAATCATTGCTTACTGATAGTTTGCTTGCTATAGAGGGACAAAAGAGTAACAGTGGCATACTTAAGTAATTATTGTACATGCATTGGAGACAAAGTTTCCAGAGAAGCAGGACTTCTTGGAAAAATGTCCTTCATCTGCCGTGAATGCAAAATGCTTCTGACATGCTTTGCGTGCGCAGCTGATGAAGGACGTCCCAGATGTCCAGGACGTCCTGTTTCTTGGGAAACTTTGTGTGCTTAGCTCACAATCTACAATGATCTAAGAGCTTAAGTTAATGTTCACATCAAACATCAGAATGGGGAAAATGTGATCCTGGTGACTTTGTTGGTGTCAGACGGGCTGGTCTGAGTATTTCAGAAATCCCAATAGTCAATAGAGTTTACACAAAATGGTGCAAAAAAACAAACAAAAAAAAAAAAAAACCCAAAAAACATCCAGTGAGTGGCTGTTCTGTGGGTGGAAAAGCCTTGCTGATGAGAGAGGTCAGAGGAGAACAGCCAGACTGGTTTGAGCTGAAAGGAAGGCTACAGTAACTCAAGTGACTACTCTTTACAAAGGTGGTGAGCAGAAAAAGTGTCTCAGAATGCACAACATACAAAGCTTTGAGGTGGATGGGCTACAACAGCAGACGACCACATTGGATTCCACTCCTGATAGCCAAGAACAGGAGTCTGAGGCTACAGTGGGTACAGACTCACCCAAACTGGACAGCACAACTGAAACTAGCACAATACCAGCATGGACCGACTATAAATGTAAAGTACACGAAAAGAATTTCCTATACTTTAGAATTGTGTCCTGAAATCATGAGCATTAAACCAAAAGGTGACCGGAAAACCTTCCTTTTATGGACTTTAGGAAAACACACAACCCTTCTACCATACTCTCTTTCTTTTCCATCTCAAACTGGACAGATCCATCCTGCACTTCTTTCCACTGTCTGATTTGAGGTGACTAAGTGAAGATGGTGTCCCAGTTTCCAGGTTGTGGATTAGCTGATTATCGCCTACGTAATGATGGATCATGTGGTTATGTATCTGCAGCCTGGGAGCTTAGATGAGCTCATTGCAGTATGCCTATACACTGCTGAAATGTTACACATTCAAAGGGCAAGATGAGTCATTTAATGTGTCTCTCCAACACCACTGGCTATCACGACAAACGCGCACATCCACATCCATTATCCCAGCTGAGAAACACAGAGACAGGGAACATACTGCAGGGGCTAAACTATCTATTATGTCTACATGTTTGGCATTCAATTCTTAGTTTTGCAGAGCCTACCAGCTTGTCTGGAGGCTTTATAATGCCATGCTTACACTATATTGCCACATTTCTTCATTTGGTTTATTGCTTTGATGTCAAATTCATTCCCATTGAACACTTTGTTAGGAAATAATGAAGTTAATTGAACATCATTCTTTATAAGACGTACTTTAGAATGTAAAAAAACTTTATTCATACATTCATGGAACTGAATAGTTTGATCAAGACTTGTGAAAGAAAATGCAGAACCATTTCCACTGAAAACAGAAGTTCGCTTAATATGGAGATTATGCTGAGAATTTAATTAGTAACATCAAAGCTGCCTTCAAATATAGATTCACTCAAGGCGCTGAATAATCACATCAAACGACGCTCATCACATGTAGTAAAATCCAACAGGAGAGAAGGAAATCCAGCTCTGAAAAGGAAGAGAAATCAGAGCAGGATTTGCTCTTCTTGCCTCTTTATTGCCACTTTCAGATTTAACGTGCTTTCACCTTTCTATAAACGTTATGTTCTATTAATCCGACATATCTTTCTGGGTACCTTGTGGTTCAACATTTACTCAGGGCTTTTTTTTTTTCACCTCATTTGTTGCACTTTTTTGAGGTAAAGGAGCATGAAGGCTCATTAGAATTTAATTACTAACCTGAGTACTGATGTAGGACTGCGATTGTTTTCCATGTTGAACAAATGAAGTTAGCACAATTACTCCATGATCTCAGAAAACTGCTTAAGAAACAACAACTCCATTTTACAGCTCTGAGAGATGGAGCAACTCCACACTGCCTCATGGTTGGGCATTTGGGAATTAAGCCTAATTTAGGTTTTCAGATCTTAAAGACTCGCTCTAAGATTGTTAAACCACTACATTAAACCATTTATGCCTTAAAACACTTTACTTCCTGATTTTCACAGTTCCTGTTTCAGCTCTTCTATAACTGCAGCTGAATCTACAAGCTCCTGGATTCCTAATTACAGTACCTAGTCACCTAGTTCCTGATTTTCCTGTCATATTACCTAGCTCCACTGTCCTTGGTTTCCCAGGACTCCATTTCCAGTAGCTTGTCTCTTGCTACTTGGTTTCCCATTCTTAGTACCTGTCCTCCTAGATTGCGGTTTAGTAGTCAAGGTGCTTAGTTTCTAAGTTCTTGGTTTTCTAGTCATAAGAAGCCCTTTCCTGTTTTTCCTGCCATAGTACTTAATTAACCTAGTTCCAGATTTCTTAGTCATACTACCCAGTCTCCTACACCTAGGTTTCCTACTCATACTACCTAGTCCCCTACTCCTAGGTTTCCTAGTCATACTGTAATACTCAGTCTCCTGGTAACATTCTAGTCATAGTAGCTTTTCTCTTAGTTCTTGGTTTCCCAGGTCTATTATCTGGTTTCATACTTTCTAGTTTCCCAGGCATATTTCCTAGTGTCCCAGGTTTGAGTTTTCCAGTTATAGTACCCACTCTCAAAGTTCTTGATTTCTCAGTCATACCTAGTCTCATACTTCCTTGTTCTCCAGCCATAGGAACTAGTCTTCTAGTTCTTGTTTTCTTAGTTGTAGTGGCTACTACCCCGGTTCTGGATTTCCTTGTGACAGTACCGTCCTCCTTAGGAGACTAGGATTTTTGTTTCCTTGTCTCCTAGTCCTTGGTTACCTAGTCTCCAACTTCTTTGTTTCCATATCATAGTACCTATTGCCTTTTTTTGCTGGTTTCCTATAGTGTCTTGATTCATAAGGCCATAACCCAACTCTGAATATGAATCTCTTTATCTATGTAAATATTGACATACCTTTTGGACTCAAGTCACTAACTCTGAATACAATCTATACTCCTTGGTTTCACAGTCATAGTCTATTCTCCTAGTTAATGGTTTTCTACAGTACCTAATCTATTCATGTCAGGACACTTAACCTTGCTACACTTTATCACCCGATTCTGGGATAAACCCTCTACACAAATATACTATGAATCTGGTTTCCATATAATACATAACACTGGTCTTTTAGAGAGGTGTCACTAACAGCAGTGTTTTTAATATCACTCCTGGTTAATAAAAATGATCCACATGCCTGTATGTTAGAATAAAAATACATTTGTCAAACAAAGTGAGCTAGCAGCATTGGTGTGATATAGATTCTGAATGTGCGTGTGGGTGTAGAAAGCTCATCTGGATGGCTCGTCTTCTCTGTCTGCTGCTCCAGCTGGGGGGGGTCACGCTCCATCACTTCTTCACAATGGTAGCCTCCTCCTCCTCAACAGAATGGCCTCATCAGTGGCATGACGCACACACACACACACACACACACACTCACTCTCTTTTTCACCTCTCACTATATTTCTCATTTTCTTTATATTTAACCCCATTATGTCAGTAATTGTCTTTTTTTTGTTACCAACTACACTGCTCTAGCATTTGTATAAACCTGGATTAGTCTCTAATCTTTCAAAATACGTACTTTGTGTTTTTCTTTCCTTCAGCAGTTTGCATAGTTTGAAAAACAGTGCTGATAGATGACTACAAGTAAATGCAAATATACTGTGTATTAGGGATGAAACCGAATACTAATATATTATTTGGAACAAACAGAGAATGTTGTAAAAAGATACAAGTACAGATACAAATTGGAGGTGCAGTATTATTGTTTTTTTAAGACAGCTTGTCAGAAAGGTTCAGAGGTGTGCTGGGATGCTGCAGGATGCAACCAAAAAGTTCAGTGAGTGGGAGCTTTTTACTTTCATGCAGGCTGGAAGTGAGCGAGTGATCAGATATGCAAAAAGTCCATGTTAATGTGATGTATGTAGAACATATATTCATTCATCCTTAGTAACTGCCTGGTCAGGGCCACCGTGGTACAAGTACAAGAAAATAATAACTGTATGATCGGGATTAAGAAAACTCTATTTCTAGTTGAGACCATTTATGAAAGAAAAAAAAAAAAACCTGGCCACACCCACTTCAGGTTAAATTGCAGATACAGATACAGATATCTGAAGCGCTTAACGCACCCAGATAGTGTTTTTGTGTTACACCCCTACTATGGTACTAAAGTACATTTCACCAAAGACTGCTCATCCTGTACATGTTGACTTCCTTGCTTTTTTTTTTTTTTTTTTTTTAACAAATCTTTAATAGCCAGCACCTTAGAGCAACATATTGACTGTGTCCCCCTTCTCCAGTGATAGTGATCAGCTTTTTAATAGTGTATTGACACAGTTATAATGACTTGTTCAGCAGTTTGGATGGTCAAGCCGTGAGGTTAATCATTGTATTCACCCTCTATTCACTTCACACTTCACACATGGTCACACACCAGCCATGCATCATATCCTCGAATGTTTCAGCGAATCAGTCAGGGTTTATTGCCACATTTGTCCTTGTCAGACAGACACGCTCATCCATCCAGTGCTTCCTACTTCCATTTATGGTTTCATGGCTAGAATGATCATTTCAGCACTTTAGCATCTGCTTTATGTGTGTGTGAGTGAAATAAAAACTCACGTTGTTATTGCCTTGCCCATATTATTCCACATATCCCTGCGGATTAGAGTTGTAACAGTGTATCTATGTCTGTTTAATGCTCCAAATATTGGTGTATATATTTGGAGTTAAAGCAGAAGTAAGTGTGGCCTAAACCTGAAGTTTTTTTTCCCTTGGGCGCTTTTGTCCTGAAATTTCATTACCAAATAAACTAGTAGCCTACTTTAATCCACCTTGACCCTGACCAGGTAGTTACTAAATGCATCGCATGAATGTGATCTTGGTTTGCTTCATATCTACATATCTGACTGCTCAGTCACGCCCACATGAAAGTAAAAACCTCCAGCTCACAGAACCTTTTATACACCTCCAGTCTCGACCCCTCGATGCTGTGTGAACCTTTATGGTAAGCTTTCTGAAAAGAAAAATAATGCACCTCCCATTCATATCTGTGTTCATATCTAGAATACATTATCTGTTTATTCTGAATAATATTAGTATTCCTGTTGGGTTATATCCCTACAGCAGATGAGTTTGGTGATATCTATAGGCAAAAATGGCCAGATTACAGGAATTAAATCAAATCTGAAGCAAATCCCCAGCCAAACATTACTCGATCTGTTGCCAAAAAAAGCCAAAGCCTCCAGTAGTTGCATGAATCGTATGAATCCTTAACTTTTTATATTTATGCCAGTGCTTTTACTTTGGCCGCCATGACCATAATCATCCAGGAGTCCAGTGTGTAGGTCGAAGGTGTCTTAATCACTAAAGCCACTTCACATACAATGGCATAACTGTTTCTCTCTTTCTCTCTTATATTCATACATGCATAAATCCTCCAGAACATCCCAAATGTGGAAAAAGCAGCAGGTAAGAGGCTTGATTTGATTGATTTTGCTTGATATTTCTATATTTTGAGAAGTATATCTCTCACCAAAAATGCAGTAACCACTCAGAAAGTCTCTAAGTTGTGATAAATATAAAAATCCGACCACGTGAAGGGTTTTCACAGGCCACTACATATAGAATATATGGATATTATTAATTGTAGATGTACAGTATACTTCTACATGGTCAGGTGTTTTGGTGATAAAGCCTATCCAGTGCTGTTTCTGATTAATACCTTTCCATTGATCAGTTCTTGCCCAAACATCTGGTTAGAAAGTCCCAGTGTCTGAGTGGTGCGTGTTTTACATCTGCAATGATACTTTAAACAGCACTATAGTCTATCTGTCAGTTTTTTCCACCATCTCACATCATTTCTCCTGGAAGCTTTATGTTCTCAGGCTTGGAAATTTGTGACAACTTGCATGCCTTAACCTTACGAAGGTTAAGGTTAGGGTTCAGCATTTGTCCTTTTTTTTTTGTCTGTTTAAATGAAATTTTGTTTAAATGAAATAAAATTGGATTGAAATTACTTGAACTTGTTCGAATGCATATTAAATGTTTCTAGAGATCAGGTTCTCTAGAAGTCCATGGTTTTAGATGCTAAACTGTACTTTGATGTAACCTTAGATATCCTGATTACTTCATCATTTTAAAATTACACTTGTGTCACTTGTATCCAGGAGAGGCCGCTTCCGATCCCAACCCGAACTCTAACACACTTGCTTTCTGTTTCATGTCAGTCATCCTGTGTATCTCCTCACTCCACTCTGCTCTTTGCAAGGTTTTGACATTTCATTCCGATTTGTACTTCTGAGCACTTTTTTATGCTTTGCTTCTCTGTTATTTACCTTTTGTTTGTTTATTTATTTATTTATGTATTTTCTCTCTCTCTGGTTTTGACTCTGGTTTGTCTATTACACGCGGTTTGCATGACTGTTTGACCTTTGACAGCATGAACATGTTTGATTACACCTTTGCATTTTGATTTGGATTGCTGTTAAAGATTCTTCTCACAGCTACATACATCCTCAAACTCACTTCATGACCATCAGCTTTGAAGGTTGCCTCATTTTTAATTTTTTTTTTTTCATTTTTAATGTTTAATAGCACTTGATTAAAATCCAGATTACAATTACAATTCAATATTGATGTGATGGGTTTGAACAAGCCTGCTGCTTTATATATTATACACTCAAAGATACAAAAGAGATAAAAAAAAAAAATACACATTCAATTCACAATCAGTGTTTTCCTTTTTGAAAATAGAAGCTATGGATCATTTATATGCAGTGATTCAGCATTGTTACAGTACTACACATACTCCTGTGTATCGCACACAAACTGTCTGAAACTGTCAGTGGACGTGTGTGTGTGTGAGTGTGTGTGTGTGTGTGTGTGTGTACCGTCTGTTATTTGTTTTCGTAGTTTCACGGCTTTTGATCACATTACTTCTGGGACATTGAGTAAGAAGTGAAAAGTGTTACCGGATCTCGCCTACAGCTAAAATGCAGGAGAACATAGAAAGAGAGGTCACAAAGGTTCACACACACACACACACGTCTAGAAATAATCACTTCCAGCTCGAGCTGCATGTGTCCTCCAGACGAAACTGAAAGACAACTTTTTCAGCTGTCAATTTTTCATCCACGATTCATTTCAATTGACCTGTAAATAAACTTCTGAGAACGCAGAATGTTGAACTAATTGCTCAATTCACATAAAACCCTTTATTGCAACTGACTAATTTCCATCATTACAAATGGATATCATTACCACTGAGCTATAAAGCTGTCACGATAATGTCTTTCAGCTGTAGGTAGGAAGGTAGGTAGGTAGATAGATAGATAGATAGATAGATAGATAGATAGATAGATAGATAGATAGATAGATAGATAGATCACTACATTTCTGATGGATAATATGACCCCGCCCCCATCCCAGGCTCACTGAATGGTTTGACGAGAATAAAAATGATGTAAATGATATGCTCTGGCCTCCACACTCACCACGTCTCCACCTGAACACTTACGAGAGATTTTGGCATGACGTGTTAGACAGACTTTTCCCACAACCATCATCACAGCACCACCTGAAGAAAGATCTTTTTAAAAAATGGTTGTTCATTGCTCCAGTGCAGCTCCAGAGTCTTGTACACTCAATGCCAAGGTGCATGGTAGCTGTTCTGGTGGCTTGTGATGGCTTTAACATCTTACTAACACACTTTATGTTGGTTTTTCCTTTAATTTGTCACCTGACTGTAGTTCTGCGGGAGGGGATGACTTTTGTAAAAAAAAAAAAAAAGTTTCCAATGTAGCACATTGTATGTTTGCATGTCTTGCTAGTGTCATTATTTTCTCTCAACAAGTTTAAGTGTAACTGTGTCCCAGATTCAGAAAAGGTCGTCAGTATTTAGTGCAATTAATCCAACTAGAAAGAAACCCTTTTATCATCAGCCAGATTTTACCTCGGCTGATGTGTGTACTGCAGCAGCTGGTGGGATTCAGAACAAGTAGCTTGTGCTATAGTGTGGCAGTTCATTACGTTTAACATGCAGACCAACAGATATATATATATATATATACAGTATATCACATATATACTGTATATATATATCGTCAATAATAAAAAGGGTTTTTTTTCCTCTCTGGTTGTTGGAAAAGACAAAAAAATGGCCGCTACATCAACAGCTCAATGAACCTGCTTGTCTACGAATAAATAACTAATAGCCAAGTCATGAAATCTACCTGTCCTTGAATTGACTGTTACCATGTGACCTACTTTTACACCATTTTTACATTTCACTGCACTACAACAAATTTTGAGACTTTTCAGGCTTTGGATTTGGCACAGGTTCAGACCAGATTCTTTTTTTTTTTCAACTCTGATCTAGCATTTTTCAGATATCTACAGTAGATTCCTGAATTAATGTTTTTTTTTTTATTATTATCTTCATCAAATACATTTACCATCGTCCAATACAAAAAAAAAAACAACTAAACATATACTGAATCCTTTTGGAAACTGAGCTGTACGTGTCATTTAACATTTTGCGATTGTTCACAGGGGTCTTACACAGACAGTCATTAGGACCATGAAGTAAAGTATACATTATTTATACTAGCAATACTAATTATATGGAAATCTGTTTAATTCTATTTCTACTATAGAATAAAAACCACCATATTCATATATTATATAAAACACCATCTTATCACCAACACAAGATGTTGAGAGAACACACAAGAACTGATGTGACATATATAGACTTTATAAATATATATATACATTGTACTGTGCAAAAGTCTTACGTACCCTATTTTTTTACTATGAACTTTGTTATAGATTTGTATTTTATGACATTATTGATTCAGTTCAAAAACATTTTAGATTCCAAACCTGAGTGTTTCAGCACAAAATCAAATGTTACAGAAAAATGTTTGTATGTCAGTAAAGAAAGCAGCAGATGACATAAGAGACACTTTTCAGATAAAAACAGAATGAAGGCTGCTGGGTTTCGCTGCAGAAATAAGAAGCGAGTCGACAGTCAAAGTCTCCAGAGAACTGCGGCTGCTTCTGCAAGATGCTCAGTAACACTTACAGCTCATTTCCTTATAAAACTGCACACACTGCACCTGAGACACTGTTATTTTTAAGCAAAGGGTCATCACACCAAATATTCATATTGTTTACTGCTCTTTATAGTATACATTTAATTGCATTTTTGAAGGCATCTCTGCTCTACAGCGTTTCTTTGCATGTGTCTAAAACAAGTGTCTATAACATGAACCTTCCACACTTACTGACAGAAAAACTGGCCTTATAAAAATTTATAAAAATAACTCACAAGCTCATTTGATAGACTGAGTCACATTTATGATAATAGTTTAACAATCATATTCCTATAGCTTTTTACACACAAATTGACTCTGAGTGTATTGTTTTTTTTTTGACTCAACAGTATTTAACTCATCTCATGTTCAGAGATGCATGTTTGCAGCTTTATTACTTTTTTAATTCCCAATATTGAAAGTCAGAAGACAGAGAGACTACAGTGACGTCTCTCGTTTGTTTCACTTGCACAAGGAGAACAACTGCCTTTTATCCATCCTGAGTTGAGATTAACTCTAACTCCAGTCTGAGCTGTTAACATGGAAATCCTTCACGTCGAATTTCGCAGAGTTTGACCTTCAGGGGTTAATGATTTAAATTGAAAATCATTGAAATGTCTCGGGGATTAAGGCAATGGAGTGATTCAGTGAAGAATGTTGGTCTCTGATGTACTGTTCATGGAGAAGAGCTCCCTCGGGAGAGTGGATACGGCTGAGGGCCGTCTGCTACGTCTCACAAAACACTCGCTGTGAGAATTATTATTATTATCTCTCCTAGTCCATCATCTCCAGCAATCACATAATATAATCGAAATTCACGCTGTTGTTGTTTTTAACATCACATCCATATACCTTTATACATTTATACATCCTCCACCATGTTCCTGCAGAATAATCATGTGAAATTTACACTGTGTTTTTTTTTTTTTCGACAGTTCACGTGTTATGTTTAATATATCTTTACATTTCTTATTTTTATATATTTCTTTACATGATTCATTCCTTTTTACGTTCATTTTTCACATGTAGTGCATGTGTTTTTTTTATTTTCTTTTTTATTTTTGTGTATGTCATAATTCATTTATTTTCGTGTTAATTTTATACATGCAGTGCATGAGGTTTTATTTTTCAGACGTAATTTTCCTTGAAATTTTCACATGATCACATATTATCCATCAGGCCACTTTTGTTTTCTTGTATTGACGTGCATGGTGAAATGTACACGTTCTCACGTTTTCACACATTACTCAAATAATCACATGCTGAAAAATGTATGATCACGTGTGGAATTTTTTTTTTTTTCCCTGTAAGGGTCATCATGTTGCTACATCATAGATAATACAGTGAAATTTTACACCTACTTATACATGGTGTGAGGAGTGTTAAAGCCGATTCTCACCGCATGTGTATCTGAACTGATTTTTGACAATGTACGTGAGAGCCCAGGAACAGCGGTCACTGTCACCAAAAGTCAAATTAATTCCTCACTTCCTGTTTATAGGCTATACAAGCACATGGTCTTCACATACACCGTGAAGTCTTGCCAACACGTCCTATTGCAGATGGTGAGTTCTGCGCTGCACAAAATGATAGCAAGTGAAGATACCTTGGATAAAAATAAGGTCATCCAAGATTTCTCATTGAGAATATTATTCAATTCAATTTTATTTTATGTCACTTTTAACAATGGATATTGTTACAAAGCAGCTTTACAGAAATATATAAATCATATAAAAAATATAAGACATTTAGGTCTATTTCTAGACATATTTACTAGTGTTAAGCTTAAAATTGTCTTATTCTAGTGGCAGATTTGTTTTCTTTATAGAAATAAACACTTGTAATAAGCAACGTTCTCTGCCAATAGGATAAGACAATTTCAATTTTGAAGTAAGTAAAAATATCTGTAAATAGGCTTAATAATCTTATATTTGTTTAAAAACAGAATTATGAGTTGAATTGGCCTATATTTGAGATATGTTTACTTCCCAAGATATTTTTTTTGTAACGCTAACCCTGATCGTCTTGTCTGAATATTTTCTATTAATTTTTTAATTAATTGTTGGTTTGACGATTGATACTTAACTGTGTTGGACTATTACCTTTAACTTCATTTAAAATCACTCTCATGCCAGTAGTGCATGCAGAGCACCCATGACACTGCTGTAACGCTTCTACAATACACTCAGAGTCACTCTGTGTTCCCATACATATACATATGTATATACAGTATGTCTATATGTCTATACATGCCCATGCCATAACACAGCCTCCACCATGTATGACACTTGATGTGGTATACTTTGGATCATGAGCTGTTCCTTTCTTTCACCATACTTTTCTCTTCCCATCATTCTGGTACAAGT
>CM075003.1:29183712-29194289 GCA_037576675.1 Pangasius sanitwongsei | reverse complement strand
GTCATGTTGGAACAGGAAGGAGCCATCCCCAAACTGTTCCCACAAAGTTGGGAGCATGAAATTGTCCAAAATGTCTTCGTATGCTGAAGCATTAAGAGTTCCTTTCTCTGGAACTAAGGGGCCGAACCCAACCCCTGAAAAACAATAATAATCCCACACCATAATCCCCCTCCACCAAACTTTACACTTGGCACAATGTCCAGTGGCGGCGTGCTTTACACCACTGCATCCGATGCTTTGCATTGCACTTGATGACAGCAACCATACTGCAGTGCATTGTGGGATTTCTGGAGTGTGCTGGATTTTCTACAGTATCCTCTCATGTATGGTTATGAAATGGTAAAACTTTATATGTAGTCCAATATATAGCAAATAAAGTGTAATGTCCTTCGCAGTGTACACATTGTTTTAAGGAAAAAGCACAGTCTGGGGGGTGGAGCTAATTTCAGGGCCTGAAAAATGAACTGTAATCATATAATAAGCCTGAAATGAACAAAACTAGCCAGATAAACTGTATGGCACTAAAGACAACAGTTGTCCTTAAAATTACATGAATATTACAGGTCTAGGAACATGATAAATATTGCAGACTGCAACTTTAAACTCTCTAAAAATCTTTAATTCAGCATGAACAGAAAGTGTTTAAAAGTATTGAAAAGGGAACAGTCGGCACTGTTTGTAGTGCACAAGGTCGAACCGAACACGCTAGATGTCTAAGATAAACAAGTGAGTTAGTGTGTGTTCAGTGTGTGTTCAGTGTGTGTTCATCCGTACACACTCCGAGGCGACTGCAATCTCAGGACCGTCTGTTCCTCTACTACACAGTAAACCAGAACAAGAGAGGTAGAACCCTGATACAACCTTCACTGAAACTAAACTCCTTCCCCTGAAGTCCCCCAGCACACACACACACACACACACACACACACACACATGAATATGTGTAAGCTGAAACCTCAGCACGCTAATCTACCTCTTGTTCAGTGCTACGGTACTTCGTTCACCATGCCCTATCTGAGTTCTCCTGATGACTCTGAAGTGTGTATCATACACATTACACCAACCACACACACACACACACACACATTCACACACGCGTTACCTCAGCAGCAAGGACGGTGGAGTCGAAGTCATTTCACTTGGTGATTTTTTTTTTTTACAGTTTGTTTCCTTTAAACTATGTATTAGGCCAACTAGCTAACAGAATGAAAACAATAATGATACTAATTAATTACTCTTCATTTAACATTCATGTATAGATGTAGTAATTAACTTAATAAAAAACACCTTGAGCAGCAAATGAAATTTTATATACAGTATACACGAGTCAAAGATGAGAAGCGTTTTTAAAAATATAAATAAAAAAGCAAAATTTCAAAATATCTTAGATGCATAATTTTTTATCAAATTTATTTATTTATTTATTTATTTATTTTAAAATATTAATATTTAAATATTAAAACAGTATTTACACATACTATTACCAGTAATAATCTTATTTATTTATTTATTTATTTATTTATTTATTTATTATTCATGTAATTTCTGTTTACTTTTTTTTTTTTTTTTTTTTAGTCAACGATCCATAGTATTTTATTGCTCCTGTTTTCATTTACACCGTAGCAACTGCTTCTGTTGTTCTGGGCTGAAGTTCTGCTGCTAAATCTACACTGATATTTCTTGATGTTTTCCACTCATCTATCGAACAGCTTTCGAGTGAAGAAATATAAGTCTAGCCCCTGAGATATCTACAGGAGCTCATCCAGGGGAAATGGTGAAGAGCGTAAGTGATGTGAAAGCAGTACTGGAACACAGACTGAACTTCCAGACGATCTTTACGTCGAATTTTGTGTTGTTTTTCTCCACAGTGACCTCACACAGGCCGTGACATCAGAGCGATGATTACAGTACCAGCGTGAGGCCGGTCTCAGTGACATATCATACTATATAGTGTTACTGATTGTTATGAATAATGCATTATTAGGGCAGGTGATCCGGGCACATGCAGGAAGCTGTACAGCCTTCTGCCTCTGGCCCGGGTCGATATGTGAGCATGCAGAGGCAGACGCAGACTGTAAGTAGCTGTGACACGTGCTGGTGAGATTGTATGAATGACTGCATCAGTGAGTGGACAGACGTTCACTGGCGCTGTGTTCAACTTACCTCAGAAGTGGGAACTCGGAATTACGGCATTTTCGAGCTTGCTGAGCTCAAGTAAAGAAAGGAGGAAAAAAAAAACATGGATGCCTGCATGTTCGTCTTTTGTTAGCCAGCTAACTGTGATGAGTGATGTATATGTATATATGTTGACTGATCTAAAGCAAATACATGTATATACAGTATAACTCACGTGTTTATACGTGTATATATAGTATAACTCACTTAAAAGTAAAGAAGTTCTGCTTTGTTTACTGTTGATGCTGTGAGCGGCCATTTTGAGGTCGAGGAGACCTTGATGAGTATGAAATCTGATGTAAGAGAATGCTTTCTTAGTTTTTTTTTTCCAAGTCAGAGGAAAATTTTGAGTTTTGAGTTACGAGTTTTAGTCAAACGCAGCAATAGCACTCAACAGCACAAGTTTGTCTGGAACCAGCTAGATATCTGTATGTAGCATGACGCTGGAAATGTGTTTGACCCAGATTATTTGGTTTTAAACAAATACACAGCCTTTGATAGGATTTGGGTGTGGCTAATGGTGTTGGGTTGTGTGGTTTGTGCATGTGTATATACGTGTATGTGTGTGTGTGTGTGTGTGCATACCGGATGTACAGCAACTTTGTGGCTTCATCACGTTGCTCACTGGATAATCATTTGCAGGCCAGTGAGTTATTTGTTTCAGCTTGTTAGATGATAAACACTGAATTCTGTTGAGTTCTTGATTCTGATTGGTCAGAAGGCGTTGATTAATTTTCTCTAACAGCAGCTCTACAAGTAGTGCAGCTGCAAATCACAGGTTTATGTTAATGCGCCCGTTCCGAAACATTATCATTTCTATACTAACAGCTTGCACAGGGACTTGTACAGCAGACGCTCTGTAAGTTTTCTGTTTATTTAACTTTAATGGAAGGAGTCTCCAGTGTGAGCGCTTTGTATTTATGCGTTGTAGTTTCTCTGTAACATAACAAGCTACTTTTTTTTGTCTTGTTAACTTCGAAAGAGAGAGAAAAAAAAGAAAGTAAGTAATTACACTAGTAACTGCAAATTTATATTTTTATATATATTTTATATTTTAATTTATAAATTAAATTAAATTAAATTTATATTAATTTACATAATGTTCAGTAATTTACAACAATTTGCACATTGCTAAATAAGTTACAATATTTTACATAAGGTTTAATCATTTACTTGCTGGTAATTTATAATCATTTTCTCATTGCTCATACAGATTAGCTTAGAGACACTCTAGAGACACAAAAAGCGATCGCAAGTCGACTCGTAGCTTCACAGTTTAGAAGTGAAAAGAGGTTTTGGATTTCTATTCATTTCTATTCATTTCTGCTAATTCATTTTCTATAACAGCAGCCCTGCCAGTAGTTCCAGCTGTAACAGAAATGCGCTTGCTCTAATGAGTTATCATTTCTATAGTAACACCTCAATCACAGGGAGTTGTACTAATAGACTAATAAAGACTAATAACAAAAGGTTAGTAAGGTTTTGTCGTATTAACTTCAAAAGAGTGAAGGAACGACTGTTTGTCGCTGCTATAATGTAAATGAGAACAGGAACTAACTTGTTCTGCGGATGTTCCACAACAGTAAATGTAGCTATAAACAGTGAAAATCGTGTCGTGTTGATCATTAATAAATTCAAAATGGCAAATTGCTGTGGTATAAGAGGAATAAAACACTTTGGGGCATGCTGTTATGGGAAAACAATCCTCGGCTGTATCACATGACCTTGGTCTGGATTATTTTGTTATAATAGCAAGGCCAAATGTGTGTTATTCCTTAATTATGTAAAAGGTGGAAAGGTAGACGTAAACATCTCAGTGACTTATTATTCAATTATGAATCATAACCAAATAGCTATAAATTCTTCAGTGAGTATAGTAAAACTACGAAAAGTATTTAGTAATGAGTGAGAGAAAGTAAATTTGAACCCATTAACACGTGGGAATCTAGACAGTTAACACGCCCTGCTCGGCTCGTCCTTGTCATATCTACAGGTCCGGTAATTTATTACCTGAAATGAAATTTAAAAGCGTGAGAAATATCAGTGTAGGCCTTCAGGAGTAGAAGCTGCGCCAAAGACTTCAAAGATTTTTTTTATTTTTAAAACCAACAAAAAAAAAAGAAGAATGCATTTCTGTTAATTCAGTTTATTTGTATTTATATAATAGCGTTTATGCTTGCCTTCTCATTTACATATCATCAGTCTTTTTTTCTTTTTTTTTTTCTTTTTAAAGTTGTCTTGCTTTTATGTTACTTTACTCTTTAGTCTGTATTTCCAATCCCCGATTTTTTTCAGGGCTTAAAGGCAAGTGCTTGTGTTTAAAGGTGGGGTTTTAGATGTTATTGAAAAGCCTCGTCTCATTCCGGGTGAAATACAAGAGAATCGACTTAGGGCGTGCGTTACCTGACTCTGAATACGAGGAACTTTCCCCATGTAAATATTGACATTGACATTGAAAACTTTTGAATGTAATTAGCAGACTCTGAACACAGTAGTGTTCTGAATAACATAGTGTGTCGATTTGGTGAGTCCAAAGGTTATGTCGATATTTACACAGACAAAGATATTCATATCCAGACTTCGTCTATGCACCTGGTAAATTTTTGGACTATACAAACGTGTGATGCTCAGGTTGAGGATTCTTCTTGAGTAGAAGCGTCACAAGATGAGGTTTTCAGTAGTGTCTAGACAACTGGCTTTAAACACAACCACTTTCCTTTAACCCCTAAAAAGAATCAGGGATAGAAAATGCTGACTGAAGAAGGAAATCTTTAAGATTATAGCAGCAGGTCTTAGGTACAAATCTACCTAAGATCTACCTAAGAAGTATTTAGGTGATATTATCCAGCAGAGTCTTGGACACAGAGTGTCAATGAGACCTTTTAACATGTTCAGAATTGATCTTTTAGCTTACAGTCGTAGCGTTAGCATTCACTTTGTGCTGCTAATATCACTTGGTAGTATGTGATACAGGGCTGCACTGAGAAACGAAAATAAGTTTCACAGGTTTGGCTGTGTTGTAATTGCTAAAGCCATTAGGGAGAATGTGTGTGTGTGTATACTCTCCCTCGGGCCTGCTTTGCATGCCTACGTTAAACTGAAACTTCAACCTGGAGAGTGGCCGTGATTAGCTGAGCTCCGGTCTCCTTTCTCTCTCTCTGTCTCTGTCTCTGTCCCTCTCTCTCTCTCTCTGTCTCTCTCTCTCTCTCTCGCCTCGTCGTGGATCCTGTTTCCTCCAGCAACCTGAGTTGCCTGCACTTTTAAGTGAGCAGTTTCTTCTACAGAGTAAAATTTGTCCTTTTAGCACATTTCGCATCATCTCTCTCAAGATGTCTGAAATGTGTGTGTGCTGAAGGAGTAAAGCAGGGAGACATGGCTTCAGGCAGGAACAGGTATGAGACAACTCTTTGGTTCTGTTCATGGTGCATTAGCAGGTTTTGCTATGTCAGGTAACTTTTAGGACAGTGTGCGTGTTAAACATTAGCGTTGTTTACCTAATAGTTTGCATTTTATACTGTACAATCCTTTCATTCGCAACACACACACTCACACACATGCCTTTACACACCTGGTGAATAAGTAACACTTACCTTAGTCATGCGTACTGGACTGAATGCATGAATTATTTCAATCAAACAAACACACATTCAGGTACGCACACACCCACCCACATACACACACACACATACTCCACGTGCTAGGTCTCATGTGTCAGTGGTTTGTTAAGTATACAGTAGGGGTGTAATGCAATACAGCTATCTGTATCTGTATCTGTATAGTGCGACAAATATCCGTATCTGTACTCAGATTTGAATGGGAAGTGGGCGTGGTCTAGACAGGAAGTAGTAGCCTGGACACATTGCTGTGGCGAGTCAAAATGGCGTCCTTTTCATTATAATACCCGTAAGATTTTCCAGGATGATTTTCTTTTAAAAAACGATTTACAGCATTCAATTAAGAATTATAAAACATACGCACAATAAACATACAAGATAATTTTGTTAAAATAAATTAAATGATTGTTTTTTTGGAGACCACAGTGCATCGTGTGTGGTCTGTGTGGGCCTTATGGATCAGTGGCTTTAGAAATGTAAGTGAAATAAAATCAATTAAAGCAAACAAATTGAACACATCCTCTTCATATGTGTATTCATATTGGTTTCGAACATGTTATCTGTTCATTCTGTATAACGCTTCCGTTGTTTTCAGTTGCATCCCTAGTATAAACTCTCCATTTATTATTTAAGACATGCATTTTAACATTCATTACTTAATGTTCAGCTTCTGTAGGTAGGCGTTAATTTATATTTTACTACAGTATTATTCTGCACACTGTACAGTGTGAAATATTCTTTCAGATGAAAGTAGTGACCTTGTATAAGCCTCCTAACAAGCTTTGAACAGGAGCCTAAATGGGGAAAAGGTAACAGTACGACCCTTGCTAATTCCTCTTAATCCTGCTGCTACGCTATACAGCCTAGCTGCTGAGATTAGCATTATCGCTAGTTAGCTCCACTACAGACGGCCTGCCTGACTTTCTCTCACTCCTTACCTTCACCTTCATTTTGATGGTCCTCAAAATGGTCACCTTAGGGATCTTAAAGAGACAATGTAAGTTAAAAGTATAGTCTATATTTAGCTCATATTTGTGTTTTGTTTTCAGGAAGTAGCTGCTAGTTCTTTCCAAGTGACTGTTATGTAACAGAACAGCACTACAGACATGTCGCTTGGCTTCTGCTCTGTTGGACGTCAGCAATGTGATTTTGTATCACGTTTAAATTTTAATACTATCATGAATGTTTCAGCAGTGTTATGGACATGCTCCTCACTCACGTCTTTAGGAGATGTATTTTATTCATGCGGGCTTCTGGGTTCAGTTTCAAACACCCCAGAGTAGAAGTGTTCTGAGTATCCAGCACTATGTGATTAGACCTCGTATCATGTCATGTATAGAGGAAACACTGGAGTATCTTCCTGGTTATGGTGACTTTTAGTTAGTGGAGTATAAATGGAAACCATGTCAACAAATCCAGCCTGTTTAACTTTACATGCATGATTTTCATGATCATAATGCAATCTTGTGGTTAAGATGCATGCAGAAGAGAAGCACAGTTCTGTTCAGGAAAGTCTGCAGTTTTCAGAACTAGTGGAAAATGGCAAAAATTGATTCCCAGGTCATCGTGCATATAGCTTACTACATGCTTTTTAGTCTAGAGTAATGTTTGTAACTTCAATCAATGCCTTTGTGAAAAATATCTGGTGCTGTAACTGATTACAAAAAGCTTAACAGCTGGTTTAATTGCACATGAGTGAAAGAATATAGCCAGATATATATATATATATATAACTTGTTTGGAAAACTTACTTCTGGCCCGGGATGCTTCTTTGTGTTTGGATGAACCTCCTGTCAGTCATCGTATACACTCTATGCGCCCCCGTAGATCCTGGGGGCGGACTTTTGTAAACATGGGTAAGAATGAAAATCATTAAAATGTTGAAGTCTACTAATCTTATCTAATGCACCTTTTAGTGCTTGAGTTTTAAAGATCATTTTAAAGCTTAGTACTTTTTAAAGAAAAAAAAAATCAGATGAGTATTGATATCAGCCGATACTCAAAGTTCCAGGATCAGTATCAGTATCAGTATCAGAGAAGGAAAATGGGTATCGTTCCCTCTCTAGTCAAAACACTGGCAAACAGGGATGTGTAGACAAGGCACAGAGACACAAGTCAAAATAACAAGGCAGGGTTCAGTAACGAAAGATAAAACTAGTAAACGATGCAAAACTTTGCATTGTGAGTGTGATGGTGGATTGTATATACTGTATCATCCAAATAGTGAGAGTCCTGAATGATCTGACTTGTAGGCTGGTGATTGGAAATGATGTAATGGTCGGATTGGCCCGGAATGTTGTATAACAAGGATCTGGATGTAACAAGCCCAGAAGGAGTGTCAACTGATCACAAAGAAAAAAAAAAACAATCTCTGAGGGGCATGTTCACCTACAGAGTATGTTCACCTCCCAGGAGATAAGCTGTGTTATCAGTAGCTTGTAAATCATAAGGCCTCAGCATTTGCCAAATTTGAAATCTCCACATAAAAATTTTTACCAAATTTTAAATCTTCTGATCACCAAGCCAAACTTGAAATCTCGTCCAGTATTAGGAGACCATAGTCTGACTTTAGATCGGTGCGATTGGAGCGTTCGAGCTAAACTGACGTCTGTCTGAAGGACATGTGGCCCAGTGATAGCTCAGTGGACATTTGTAAGCCAAAGTTTGAAAAACTCAATCTCACGCAAGATTTGCACAAGGTCGAGCATGAGAAGGTGGTGTGGTTGGATGTTGTTCAACTTCACACAAATACTTGTTATAAAAAAATCCATAATGAAGTGCATGTAATTTGTTACTGTGGAACTTTACTTTAAGTATTTCCATTTTTGCCGACTTTATACTTTTTACTGCACTATAGTTCAAAGCAAAATATTCCATTGCTTATCACACTGAAACACTAGAAAACCGGATTGGCTAAAAATATCTGAAAACACCACATTTTAAAATGGAAACAAACTGATCATTTTTTACTTAGCCGCAAAGGCTAGCTGTATTGTAGAGTTACAGTGTAGCTTCTCACTCAAATGTGCTGTTTAAAAAATAAAAAAACAAAACAGAACCACAGAGAAGAAACGCACCTCAGTCACTGGACACTTAATAAACTCACTTTGATGCTACAGACTTAAAATTAAATCTCTAATGAAATCAGAAATGACTCTGATGCTCATGCTCAAGTTCCTTTCAACTCGCACAGCACCGCTTCACGTTATACTATACAGTTCTAAAAGAGAAATGATTTATAATCGCACTATCCGGTGTCACACAGATGAGGACAGGTTTCCGTCTGAGTCTGGTTCCTCTCAACGTTTCTTCCTCGTGTCGTCTCAGGGAGTTTTTCCTCACCACGTTCACCTCTGGCTTGCTCATCAGGGATAAATGTAAATCTATATCCCGAGTTCTGTAAAACTGCTTTGTGACAACGTCCATTGTTAGAAGCGCTATATTAATAAAATTGAATTGAAATTGTTCCACGATTTCGTGATTGACAGGTTCATTCACGTCGTGCATTGTAGACAGACACGCCCCTAAAACGGCGAAGAGATCGGCCCGAGAGATTCCCTATAGATACTCATCATCAGAACAATAATATAACTAAAATAATTTTATTGACACTTAATGCAGTACAATAAAAAAGCAGGTCCTTTTCGTACTCAACTAGAAATATAAATGGAAGACTTTTACTCGAGAGGCATCAAGGTATCTCTACTTAATTTCACTGTAATTTCATATCAGTAGTATTGTTCTTTTATTTTTTAGTGAAAAAGTAAAAATCTTTTGATCTGAACAGAACATTAGGTGTTAATGGGTGTGTTGTTTGTAACAGTGGGTTAATGACTGAGTCTGTTGTGTGCACACAGGAGATCTCTTAGGAAGATGTTTCCACAGTCGGCCAAATCTCTCGTCTTTGACAGCTTTCCCGATCCTTCTGACACCTGGGAGATCGT
Source organism: Pangasius sanitwongsei (assembly GCA_037576675.1). Taxonomy (NCBI): domain Eukaryota; kingdom Metazoa; phylum Chordata; class Actinopteri; order Siluriformes; family Pangasiidae; genus Pangasius; species Pangasius sanitwongsei. The sequence goes on along the minus strand of CM075003.1, from coordinate 29,184,556 downwards.
CGAGACGATCGGAAAAGGAACCTACGGCAAAGTGTACAAAGTGCTGAACAAGACCAACGGCAGCGAGGCGGCCGTCAAAGTACTGGATCCGGTTCATGTGAGTTGCACACTGTGTATTAAAACAAAAAAGCTTTCAACTTCCTACATCTGAAGCCATGACATCACGTCAACACTTCACAATTTAGTGCCAAAGTTTGCGCACCCCAGGACAAAAAGAAGAAATGATTTTGAAATGTAATTTATTGCAGTTGAGACATTCAGTTAAATTTGGCTGAAATATGTCAATTTCTCAGTAACATAACTGCAATTAATTTTTAAATGATTAATTAATTTTTATTCATGCCATTTTTATCTTTGTTATATATTGCATTCTATTATTTTTATGTTCTATTTTTATTTTTTTGCTGATTATTGTTTTTAATACATTTACAAAATCAATATTTTCCATGATGTCATTATGTACACCATGAACAGCATGAGTATTTCCGGTATAAGTGTGTGTTTTCATCTCTGTCTTGGGTGTGCTAGTCCCCTCTCACACTCTGCTAAAGCTGTCACAGATGTTTTCCATGCCTGTCATTTTGTCATATTAGGAATAGCACACCTGTATCTAAGAGATACACTGCAGCCTCTCTCTCTCTCTCTCTCTCTCTCTCTCTCTGTGGCTGAATATAACTCTGCTTAATCATCAATCGCTGATGCCGTACACAGAATGACTCAGACGGAGTCTATCGAAAAGCAGAAGCGTCCAATCGCTGATGCCGTATACAGAATGACTCAGACGGAGTCTATCGAAAAGCAGACGCGTCCAATCGCTGATGCCGTACACAGAATGACTCAGACG
>CM075003.1:29148120-29173555 GCA_037576675.1 Pangasius sanitwongsei | reverse complement strand
ATCTATCTATCTATCTATCTATCTATCTATCTATCTATCTATCTATCTATCTATCTATCTATCTATCTATATAATCTCAGTCATCCATGTTATACATTAATTATCTATTTTTCTATCTTTTACATTATTGTTGAATGTATTTGTTACTTGTTTAGTTCTGGGTTGTTGTTTTTTTTTTGTTATTTTTGTTTTATTTTTTATTTGTTCGTTTGTTTTAGGTAAATGTTGAATAAAAAAAAGTCTGAAAATCTTTTACTATGTGGCTCTAAATTTCAGTTGTGTGTCTTGCACATGATACATATCCTGTATCATAAAGACTACATATTACCATAAAGATGACTCGATATTGCACACCTCTAGCTCTGGATAATGGTGACATCTGTAAATGTGTGTGTCCTGGTCAGTGGTTACGGTCTGACATTAGCAGGTACTCAGACACTTATCATCGCGAGTATGAGTGCAGGAATAATTATACAGATCGAAAACTTTTCACTGAGCTGAAAGTAACTTGGATAAATCAGACCTCGTCGTGCTTACAGCAGCACTTCCTGTTTGCACATATCACGCCGTGTCACCTCTTGCCCGAGCTTGATCTCAGATGCTCCCAAATAAGAGGATGGAGTTGTTGCCTTGGCAACACATAGGACAATTTTGTGTAATTTCAAGAGGGCTTTCTGTGGAGAAAAGAGCTTGTACTTACCTTCGCTTTCCATTCACTGCAGAGACAGATTAATTAAAGCTGTGTTCAGGCTCCATTGTTCTTTCAGCATGAGATGTTTGCCTAAAACACCATTTCTCGAGATAGATCTGAAGAGTGCTGTTTCTTAGCCTCGAGTGCTACAACCACGTGCATTCTGATGGTATCGTTTATAAGTACATGATTAATTAACCTAAAAGAAATTCTAATTTGCGCAGTGTAACAGTGGCATCATTAATAAACATCTAAACATCTTAAAGATCAGTAAATGAGAGGCTTCGAATATGTCTGGAAGAACAATTCTCGTGTGTGTGTGTGTGTGTGTGTGCGTGTGCGTGCGTGTTTGCATGTTTTTATATCTTGATGGGGACCAAATGTCCTCACAACGATAGGAATACAGACAGTTTAGACTTTGTAGGGACTTTTTTTTTTCTTGGGCCCACAAGGAAACTGGTTTTATTTAGAAACTAGCCAAAGAGCCAAAAGATTAATTAGCTACATTAATCGTTATATCAATGTAAGGTCCTCACAAGGATAGAAAGACGTGTGTGTGTGTGTGTGTGCGTGTGTGTGCGCGCCTCCTCCAAGTATCTGTGGAAATAATGGAAATTGGGGAAATAATGATGTTCCTGACATTCATCATGTGAATTACACGGTCAGTCAACATTTCTCCTACACGCTCTCCACATTTTCCTCCAAATTTTAGCCGCATTTTTACCCTTTTTTGCGTGTTTTTAAAACACATTTTCAATCAAATGTAGCAGAGCACTCACCATGACCCCAGTACTGACAGTGAAGTGACACTCTCTTGTTAAATTTGATGGCCAGCTTGTCAAACTGTTAAGCACAGACACAGCACGTGACCTGGCCTAAACCTCCGTTCTGTGTGGATGAAATATCATTCTGTGGAAAACAAAAGCACTCTATAGTTTCATCATTTTGCAAAAAAGAGGATAATACCAATTTAACTACAGGGGGTGGAAACTGAAAACATTATTCATTTTTATACCACAGCGCTGTTGAATCCTGGATTCTGATTGGTCAGAAGGTGTTGATTAATTTTCTATAACAGCACCTCTGACAGTAGTGCAGCTGCAGATCACAGGTTTACGTTAATGCGCTCGTTCTAATATGTTATTGTTGTTTCTATAGTAACAATTAATACAGGGACTTGTACAGCAGATGATCTACTAGTGCTGTAGTCAGGACCACTATTGTCAAGATCAAGTCAAGCCCGAGTCTTAAGCGGGGAGGGGCGGGGCCAAGTCAAGATTGAGTCCAAATGAAAGTGAGAACGAGTCAAGATCGAGACCGAGAACTTTTTCGAGGCCAAGTCTTTACCTCAGTTAGCTGGCTTTATTCGTGCATTGTGCCAATGATTAGGCTGTTTTCTAGAGGACTGAATTATGTCTCGTCAAACTTCGTGTATGTGAAAAGAAAAGAAATCACAAACATTATGTTCACCACCTCTCAACCGAGACCAAGTACTAATTTAGTGAGACCGATGTCCAACGCCGGACTCAAGTCCTACCTGCAACAAAAAGTCGCGTGTAATCAGCAATTTGGTTTACTTTCTTTGATGAGATGTTTCTTTAACAATTATGGAAGGAGTCTCCAGTGTCAGTACTTTATAACAGTCAGAGGTAAAGCTGTAACTTTAAGCTTTCCTACATGGGAAAGTGTTCAGGACAGAGGAGTTTATGCTGTGTGGTTCTCTTGGAAACATGACAGTCTGCAATCTGCATTTTATTTGTCGTACTTAATTTTAAAAGAGCAGCAGATGAGGGAATAACTCTTTATTACTAAAACCTGTAATCCTTGGCAAATTGCCGTGATATAAGAGGAATAAAACACTTCAGGACGTGCTGTCCCAGCTTCGAGCTGGTAACAGTGACTCTGCTTCATCACATCACGCAATAATTGATCATTTTCCTATAACAGCATGGCAGCAAGTGTTTTTTTCTTTATTTATTAGTTAATATTGAATACATTTAGTGATGATTTGCTTTTTGTTACCGGGTTAATACATTCAGAATGAAGGTCTGTTTCATAACTTCTTCCAGTTTTCTTCGAACTGTTTACTTTATTTCCAAACACATGTAATTTACTATGCTGACCTACAAATGTTGAGCCATGATATCCTGGAAAACATCTGTATTTAGAACAGCTGTACAGGCCCTGTATCTGAATGATAAATGATGGAAAATATTCAGGATTTTTTTTCTGTCTATTCAGGTTTAATGAGCTACTTCTTTGTTTATCAAATTGCTCCATTTATTAAATATTGATTTTGCCATCTATCCATCCATCCATCCATCCATCATTTATTCATCAAATCATTCAGTGATCAAATCAGTTTCTCCATTCATCAGCGGAATGGGTTCCTGATCATTTCTCCCTGATCTGTGTTTGTTTTCTTCAGCTGTGTAACGGAGGCTCAGTGACGGATCTGGCCAAGGGAATGCTGAAAAGAGGAGAGCGGATGGATGAAGCTATCATCGCGTACATCTTACACGGGGCACTCATGGTAGGTCTGCTTCATCATCATCATCATCATCATCACCACTATCTTCATCATTATCACTATCATCATCATCACTATCATCATCATCATCACTATCATCATCATCATCATCAGTTATCACTATCATCATCATCACTATCATCATCATCATCAGTTATCACTATTATCATTATTATCACTATCATCATCATCATCATCAGTTATCACTATCATTATCACTATCATCTTCATCATCACCACTATCTTCATCATTATCACTATCATCATCATCATCATCACTATCATCATCATCAGTTATCACTATCATCATCATCATCACTATCATCATCATCAGTTATCACTATCATCATCATTATCACTATCATCATCATCATCATCATCAGTTATCACTATCATCATCATTATCACTATCATCATCATCATCAGTTATCACTATCATCATCATCATCATCACTATCATCATCATCAGTTATCACTATCAACATCATCATCATCATCAGTTATCACTATCATCATCATTATCACTATCATCATCATCATCATCATTGTCATCACTATCATCACTATCATCATCATCATCATCATCATCATCACCGTCACTATCATTGCCATCACCTCACTCTATCTAGTAGTTGTTCTTTACCCTGGTGGTTTGTACGGTGGCCAGTAAGTGCAGCACACAAGAGCATCACAAATCAGAAACTCCTACAACAAAACCAAAAACACAACAGTGAACTTGGAAAACCCAAAACACAAACTCAAACGCAATAGTTAGGATTTCACTGAATATCACATGCTTGTTGCTCATTGGACACACCATATGACTATCGCATGGCATAACAATTGCACTTTTTTAGTCTGTTATCTCATTATCTTAGCGAAAACGATGCAAAGTTACATACATTATCATAGTGAGGAGTAATTATTCCTTCTAAATAACGCAGCTTCCTTTAGGTGGCTTTTCAGTGTTTGAATAACAGCATTAAAAATAACATCTTATTAATACCTCTGATAAAAATAAACACAAATAAAAGCATCAGTCCTGCCATCCAGAGTGTATCCCAACCTCACGCTGACTCCAGATCCACCATGACCCTGACCAGGATAAAGTACTTCCTGAACAGTGAGTGAGTGAAAAGCATCAGTAGATTCATTTACTATGCTGTATCCAATCAGCAACAAGCATGTCATGTTCACTGAGGACCTACACTTTATGTTTCGATGTGTTTTAATGTGTTTTGTCTTATTTCCTTATCTGCTGTTGTGTTTCTGGTTTGTTTGTGTGTTTTGCACTTTTATGGGCCACCAGACGTTTGAGCTAAGACTAGGCAGACTATAGTGCGGTGATCAGAAAAGCTTTCCACACTCTAGCCTCTCATGCCGAAGTCCTCAACAGCACTACTGCTGCACTCTAACAGTTAAAGTTCAGGGATTTTTAAAGCAGACCATTTTGTGCAATATTTAAATAAAAAAAAAAGACTACCATCCTGCCTCAGCTGTGTGAAGTGCTCAGGGAGGGTTATACTGCTTCAGGAGATCAGAAAGATATTTCCATTAAACTATGCAGAGCTGTAAACATCATGAGGAGGACTTTTTTGGGAGTTAACCGGCAGCTGATGCAGCTTGAATACGCTTGGTCTAACATGCTTCGACCACTGAAGTCATAAGAAAAGATAAACTTTAACCCCGTCACTAATCCCTGTTATGTTTTATACGAATTGTACATTTTAATCAAGCGGAATTGTGAGTACTTGCTTCCACGTTTGATTGAGACGTTGTCGCACCACCCCAGACTTTCAGTAATGTAAGTGTTCATGTATATAGTTTTCCTTTAAACGAATGAATAGCATGAGAAATGTCGATTGTAGAGCATCACGAGTGCCGGCGCATGCCGCTACGTGGCAGAACGTCTATAAAGACGTCTGTGATTCCTGACTGATGCGTTCAACAGAAAAAAAAAAAAAAAAGACCCTCTTGATTATATTGTGTTATTTGTGAATCATTAGATGTTGTATGGATGTTGGTAGGCTTTTAGATTTCGCCGAAGAAATGTGTGTGTGTGTTGTGTGTTTTGTTCAGGGCCTGCATCATTTACACGAGAATAAAACCATCCATCGAGATATCAAAGGGAACAACATCCTCCTGACCACTCAGGGGGGGATCAAGCTGGTTGACTTTGGTGAGTAGTTAAATTGGTGCATTAAGGGAAAGCAGCTGTGTGTGTGTGTGCGTGTGTGTGTGTGTGTGTGTGTGAGTGTGTGTGAAGGTGGTGGTGCTTTTGCATGCGGGCAGAGCCATTAACTCGGAGGCTACTCCGATACTAATTTGATGCTACTTTACTTCCTTTTGTTAATGCACATGGAGAGAGAGAGAGAAAGAGAGAGAGAGGGGGAGAGAGAGAAAGAGAGAGTACGGAGGAGGTGGAGGAGGTCCTTCCATTACGCCTCCGTCTCTGCTCATTGTGCTCAGAGCAGCACAAATTGGTATCCGAGCACGCTCACTGCTCATTTGCTTTTAGTATTTCATAAACAAACGAAGCTCTAAGCCCAGCAGTTTGTGTGTATGGAAACAAGGAAACAAGGCAAGAGAGAGCGAGAGAGAGAGAGAGAGAGAGAGAGAGATAGAGAAAGAGAGAGAGAGAGGAAGAGAGAGCGCCTTCTTTTATCATTAGGATGTTCTGCTTTGTTTTTTTTTTTTACATTTTGTTAAGTAGGGCACTTCTTAAGTGCTGAAGCGTGCGTCTGTATCATTAAGCGTTAGGTGTAAATACTTTCCCCTCTTTCTTTGTTCATCTTGCTGGCTTGCGCTTGCGATGCCTCGCACACTCCTGCGATTACTCAACCCCCATTCAAAAATCCTCTCCGAGTGTAATCCCCTCCGCCATGATTCACCGCACTGCTATTAACCCCCCCTCCCTCTTTTTTTTTTTTTTGTTGTTGAGGAGATACGTATTTGCCCCGTCCTTAATAGGACTATCAGCCCCAAAGCGCATCTGAATAAAGCCGTAATTAGCGTGGTGGTGGAAAAGGGGGGAGTCACGTCTTCAGGGAGCGGCAGGATGAGACACAGAGCCTCCGTGACACTGACTGATGAGTCATACTCGAATACAACTTCAAGTTACTCTGCGTCGTGGCATCAGCAAAAAAACCGCGTGTCACGAATAAACTACACGTCTCGTGTGACTTGACTGAAGCAAGGGCTTCCTCCGCTTACACACTCTGCATGTCCCAAGTGTGTGTTGCTGTGAGTGAAACAAAAGCATCGGATTGTAAGCCAACAGCACTTTCACTGCACATGGACTTTCTGACGCTTTCAGAGCAACAAGCAGGCATTGCTTATAATGCTTTATAGCACAGTGCTGCTGCCTGAAGTTTTCATCCTGATTGGTCAGAAGGTGTTTGATTCATTTTCTATAACAGCATCTCAGAGAGTAGTGCACTCCTTCCAATATGTTATTGTTTCTATAGTTACACAGGGTTTATTGAACATTTATGGAAGGAGTCTCCAGTGTTAGCGCTTTGTAACTGTCAGTGGTAAAGCTGTAACTTTTCCGACACGGGAAAGTCTTACGTTTAGGTTTTTTTGGTTTCTTGCTAACATGACAAGCTGTGTTTTTTTTGTTTTTTTTTCAAGAGAGAGAAATAAGAGAGGCTAGTGAGGAATATTTATTGCTCGCTATAATGTAAGTTACATTAAACGTAACTATAAACTTAAAAAAAAGTCAGATGTGTCGTTTTATCCCTTTCTCCCATATCATTCAACATCCGCCAACCCAGGTGTCAGAAACTGGAGGCAGATGCAAGTGCAGGCAATTTCAAATTAAACAAAATACAAATAAAACAAACAACATAGAGCATAGGTACATAGATTGTTCGTAGATTATAGGTACACATGACAACAAACGACAAACGCTAGACAGAGAAACACAGAAAAACGGAACTGTGTTACTAAATAGGTGAAACAGAACACAGGTGAGTGCTCAGTGAGGTCATGTGATGTGCAGGGGCTGATGGGTAGTGTAGTCCTACCCTGAGTTCAGCGCTAACATGACACTAACATGGGAGGGTGAAGGATAACACGTGCTTCCTCCGAGGCGCATGAAACTAGCCAACCGCATCTTTTCAAACTGTTGCTGTTACTGCATCACAGGGCAGTGGAACACACTTAGAGGAACGTGCTATCTGCCCTCTTCCACATACATGAGCTCACAGATGCACATGATTGGCTAGTGTCACTGTGATTGACAGGGGAGAGGGAGCATCCCGAGAAGGAGCCCAGAAGTGCCATTCTACAATAAATAGAATAATTGTTAACATGGCAAATGAATATAGTATAAGAAGAATAACACACTTCGAGACGTGCTGTCACAGGAAAATACTGAACTTCGGGGTGTTAACAATAACGCCGCTTCATCCCTTGACCCCGTCGCTGGTTATTTTTGAGTGTGTTATTCTTTACTTATTAGTTTGTCGTGGTTATGTATGTTTTGTATATCTGGACACTGGGCATTGATTTACTTTTCAATCATAATCTAACACTAACGTCATGAGTACGGGCCGTGTAGATTTAGAGAAAAGTGTTTATAATCAGGAAAAGAAACAAATAGACTGTTTATTCATTGCCCCAGTGTGTTAGATTTTATTTTATTGAGCTGTGTTGTAGCTACAGCTTGCTTTAATTGCTTATGTATAAGATTTGCAGAACTATACACAAATCAAGCGCAAAGTTATACACGCCATCACCATCCCCATCAAAATTCAATGTAGTTTTTATTTTTATAGCAATTTTAACAATAGACATCATCATGAAGAAGCTTTACAGAAATCCCGATGTAGATCTACATCCTTACTGAACACAGCAGAGGTGACAGTGGCGAAGAAACCTTGAGAGAACCCAGAGGAAAAACTCTGGTTAAAGCGGATAAAGAAAAACCTGCGGATAAAGCAAGCACAGTTTCTATTACTTGTGAGGACTTTCCACTGATATAATGATTAATGCAGCTAACATGCTCAGTAAAAGCTGCACTAAAAGCATTTAAGTTTTTTAAAAAGCTGTAGTTGTTGCAAAAAAGTCATTTTCCTCAACGGGGACCAGCCAAACGTCCCCTCAAGGTCAAAAGTGTCTGATATTCCTATCACTGTGAGGACATTCAACGTTCATTTCATATCATATCATTATGTGGTCCCTACCAAGATATAAAAACATGCTCACACACACACACACACACACACACACACACGCCCCTTTTAGACAAAGTCCCTTTCTGCTCTTATACAGTTCATATAAGAGCAGTGCTACGGCACCCTCGGTCTTCTCGTCGTGAAGCCTGTCTGTCATGTGGGAAGTGTAATTTACTATTTTACCGTTTTATTTGTGGGAAAACATTTATACTGAATACTGAAGTGTACGGAATACCAAAGCTTATGGAATACTGAATTGTACAGAGTACTGAAGTACAGGGAATACTGTAGGCTAAGGAATGTTGAAGTGTATGGAATTGTGTAGTGTATAGAATGCTGAATTGTACGGAATACAGAATTGTATGGAGTACTGAAATATATGGAATACTGAAGCATAAGGAAAACGGAAGCATATGGAATATTGAAGCATACGGAATACTGAAGCGTACGGAATACAGACGCGTATGGAAAACTGAAGTGTATGAAATACTGAAGCGTACAGAATACTGAAGCGTACGGAATACTGAAGCGTACGGAATACTGAAGCGTACGGAAAACTGAAGTGTATGAAATACTGAAGCGTACAGAATACTGAAGCGTAAGGAATACTGAAGCGTACGGAAAACTGAAGTGTATGAAATACTGAAGCGTACAGAATACTGAAGCGTACGGAATACTGAAGCGTAAGGAATACTGAAGCGTACGGAATACTGAAGCGTACGGAATACTGAAGCGTAAGGAATACTGAAGCGTAGGGAATACTGAAGTGTACGGAATACTGAAGCGTAGGGAATACTGAAGCGTACGGAATACTGAAGCGTACGGAATACTGAAGCGTAGGGAATACTGAAGCGTAGGGAATACTGAAGTGTACGGAATACTGAAGCGTACGGAATACTGAAGCATACGGAATACTGAAGCGTACGGAAAAGACACTCATTCATATGTGTGCTGCTGTATTAAAGTAGACCAAATTTGATCATATGTGAGAGACAATCAGCAAAAATAAAAGTGTATTCCGAATCTTTCCTCACAGGCCAAAGCTGGAATGACATTCATATTTACACTCGCTCATGTTTCAGTACATTATAGGATTTCTTTCTTTTCCTCATAATGTCTTTTTTTCTCCATGAGGTCTGCGTGGACAGAATTCACTAAGTGATTAATATATATATACACACACAATAACTACACACACACACACACACACATTCCTTATAGAGGGAAACACATGGTTCTTTTTGGATACAGGCAAATCCAATAAACACACACACACACACACATACACACACACTGATACATGCAAACAGCTATGAAAGCTCTCCTGTGGCCCCCCTTTTTCCGCTACATTAGTTCGGAGCCCCAGGGCCACGCTTAGTAATCATCTGAGATAACGCTGCCAATTAAAATATTCATGAAGAGGAGGCGGAGCGGCTTCCCTCTTTCTCTCTCTCTCTCTTTCTCTCTCTCTCTCTCTCTGTTGTCTGTTCTGAGGCCAATAATGCACTTTTTCCTGCAGCCTTCAGACAGATGAGTCAGTGAGGGGGCGTTATCTGCTCTGTAGAGCGTGAACACCTCCACAAGGATGAAGCATCAGCCCTGCGTGAGATGAGAACATATATGCGTGCACACACACACACACACACACACACACACACACACACACACATTCTATACATACGCCATCAAACTCTCTATAGATCTCAGACACCCACCAGTACAAAATATACTCTCTATACACACGTTCCATCTTTCACACACTCCACTAAGCCTAAGCCTACACACACACACACACACACACACACACACAGCATCAAACACACACACACACACACACACACAGCATCAAACACTTGACAAATCTCAAAACAATCCACCCATTTTGTTCACATGTACTCCATCTCACTATGACTTCCACACACACACACATACACACACACTATCTTTCAAACACTGTTTTTCACACACACTGCACTCATTTCTACACATTTCTGTTGTAAGGTTCTACACAGGAACAGGAACCGTTAACGGTTCCTCCAGGAGGATAACCAAAGAAATTTTCTAAAAATGTAATGATTTTGCAACTAATCCTAAGCTAGAGTTTTATATAGAAGCCCAACCGAGGAACGCTTAGAGATTAGCTTCCCGAATGCCATTCCAAGCCCTCCACACACACACACACACACACACACACACAGATCGCCGGTCTCAGTGAATGGGTTTCCTCCTGCAGTTGGGACTGGAGCTGGATGAATTAAATTTCCTGTCATCACAATAGAGCTGATCTGTAATTACTGCAGCTTCCCAAAGCCACAGCTCTATATCTTCACCAACGTCTTTGTTTACACTCCGGTCTAATCTCTGCTTTATTTGAGATATTTTTTTTTTCCTTTGGAATAATGAAGCGCATATGCAAGTTCAGCCACACTATAATTATTAATGCTATCACGTAGTTAAAGAAGTCAGCAGAGAACCCGGTACCTCGGCACGCTGGAATTTAGAGGGGATCACATGCAGTAACGTTTCGCTCTCTTCAGCGAGGAGATACACACACAGGTTAGCATTAGCATCATAAACTCAAACTGGAGGAAGACAATCCCTACCTACACCTACAATCCCTGCCGGACCCGAGACTCGAACCCACGGCCTTCAGGTTCACCTTCGGGTTACAAGTCTGACTCGCGAGCCATTAGGCCACGACTGCCCCGAGTTGAAGTTGATTATTTTCCTATAACAGCATGTCCTGAAGTGTTTATTCCGCTTACACCACACTGATTTGCCAACAATGACATGCTTTATTAATTAAAGAACAACTTCTATCTGTTTATAGTTACATTTAATGTTGGGGAACATTTGTTAAACAGTCATTCCCTCACCAACCGAGTAAACTCCTCTGTCCTTTACCTCTGGCTGTTACAAAGCGCTGACACTGGAGACTCCTTCCATAAATGTTAACTAAACGTCTCCGTACTCCAAGTTCACCATATCAGCGATTTTTCTTTGTTAAATAAAAAATTAGCCTTTGATTATGAGGAGCGCTCACCGCACAAGTCGAGCTAATATTTTTTTTTTTTTTTGGAAATTACAGATGTGATGATCGATTGTGCTCTGTAGAATTTGGAGTAACACTTTTCAAAAAGGGAAAAATACACTGCAAGCTGTCTGTCATGACAAAAAAAAAGGACTAGGAGCACCAACACCACCACTAAACACGAGCCTTGACCTTTATAAGTTTTCCTCCAAATTGTGTTGTGCAAATTTATACCAGTTTGCAAGCTTGAGATAATGATGGTGCTTGGCAGAGGACAGCAAGAACGTCCTCAAAGTTCTACTTTCTAATCCGACATTAACAATATATGTTTATAAGTATGTATTTTTTAATTTTTAAATAATAATACATTTTATTTATCTAGTGCTTTTCTAATACGCAAAGATCGATTTACTTTATCAATAGGTGCACTATAATAAGAAAAATAATTAAGCAACATGGTATTCTGTACATGCTTTAGCATTTTTGTATTTTTAATATATATTATGTAAATATCCGATTTCAGAAATGCTGTGATGGTTGATTGGGGTCTGTAGAATTTGGGGGGAAAAAATACTCAGAAAGCCATCATGAAACAAAAAATTAGCAGGCAGGAGCACCAACATTATCACTAAACCTTAACCTTGACCATTATACGTTTTTATTCAAATTAAGTCATGCAAACTTGTAGCAATTTGCAAGCGTGAGATACTGATGGCTCTTAACGCAAGAGAGAAAGAAGGTTTTATTTATATAGCACGTCTCTTCTTCAAAATTCATTGATCGATTTTTACATTTTCTTGCTGTTCGGCTTCGGCTGAAGGTGCGCTAATGTAGGATCACAGTATTCCATATACTATGTCAACACTTTTGCTTTTCAGCATATACAATCCCCTCTGAAAGTATTGGAACAGCAAGGTCAATTCTTTTGTTTTTGCTATACGCTGAAGACATTTAGGGTTGAGATCAAAAGCCGAATATGAGACGGTAGATCAGAATTTCAGCTTTCATTTCCTGATACTTACATCTAGATGGGTTAAACATCTTAAAACATGGCACCTTTGGTGGCAGACCACCCAATTTTTAGGGGAGCAAAAGTATTGGAACAGAGTATAGTCTTGAAGTAAATTAAAGTAAATAACGCTTAAGCTTTGGTTGCATATCCCTTGCACGCAATAACTGCATCAAGTCCGTGACCCACTGACATCAAACTGTCGCATTCTTCTTTTGTGATGCTTTTCAGATGCGGCCTCTTTCAGTTGTTGTTTGTTTTGGGGAGTTTCTCTCTTCAGTCTCCTCTTCAGGAGGTGAAATGCTGCTCAATCGGGTTAAGATCTGGTGATTGACTTGGCCAGTCTAGAACCTCCCACTTTTTTCCTCTGATGAAGTCTTTTGTTGGGTTGGCAGTGTGTTTTGTGTCATTGTCTTACTGCGTGATGAAGTTCCTCCCAATGAATTCATGCTGCTGCTACCATCATGAGTGGCATCATCAGTAAAGCTTAGTGAGCCCGTTCCAGAAGCAGCCATGCAAGCCCAAGCCATGACACTACCTCCGCCATGCGTGACCAGTGAGCTTGTATGCTTTGGATCATGAGCAGATCCTTTCTTTCTCCACGCTTTGGCCTTTCCATCACTTTGGTAGAGGTTAATCTTGGTTCCCAAACTTTTGTGGCTCATCTCTGTATTTCTTTGTTTGTCATCAACTGCTGTTGTTTTCCTTGGCTGACCTGTTCGGTGTCTGGTTGTTAGTACAGCAGTGGTTTCTTTCTTTTTCAGGACATTCCAATTTGCTGTATTGGCTATGCCCAATGCTTGTGCAGTGGCTATAATAATCTTCCCCTCTTTTCTCAGCTTCAAAATGTCTTCCTTTTCTCCCATAGACAGCTCTCTGGTCTTCATGTTGGTTTACCTTTTTAACAACAAATGCAGTCTTCACAGGTGATACTCAGGGCTCAAACCAAGAGTAAACATGCCGAGATATTAACTGCTTAAGCAATCAATTTAACAGGGCATGCCTGGGCAACAAGAAACAACTGTCAGTCACATGTTCCAATATTTTCGATCACTTGAAAAATGGGTGGGTTCAAACAAAAGGTGCCATGTTCTAAGTTATTTAAGACATCTAGATGTATATATCAGGAACTGAAAGCTGAAATTCTGATGTCTTCAGTGTAGAGCGAAAACAAAAGAACTGGCCTTGCTGTTCCAATACTTTCAGTGGGGACTGTATTACGGAAATATCTTATTCCATACAGACTGCAATGATGGTTTGGGCTCCCTAGAATATCAACCAATGCTTAAAAAGTATGAGCACTAAACACACCTCTAAACCCTAACGTTCACCTTCATCATTTTAAATCAAGCTGTGTACCACAACAACAGATGCAAAAGAGCTCATAAAACCTAAAGATTGGGAAAAGTCAGGTGAAAATCAACAGTACAGACACACACATCTATTAAAATATCAGGTTTCAGCTCAAAGCTTCAAGCTTAAAATATCAACTCAACGTGCTTTTTTTTAACATTCTAGTAGGAAAGGCTTTGTATACTCTGCATGGTAGGGCTCAACATTGCTTTTTTTGACTTGCAACTGGAGTCTACAAGCATATATGATATAGCGCAGGATTCAGTTTGCTGAGTAGATTGAAGAGTAGATGATTTTGTGAATTCATACATGCATTTTCAAAATATCATCTTCCTGTTTTACACCTTCACTGTCAGATTTGTTTGCATGCTATGGGTGAATGGTTCTGAATATCAGAATTTTTTTTTTTTGTGCAGCTTGGTCTGAAGATGATCTGAGCCAAACGTGGTGAGGATTGGACAAAAGTTGTAAAGGGTTTTCAAGAAACTGTTCATAAATTGTTCATAAAATACAAAGGTGGCCATGACTTTTTCTTTTTACATCAGCTGACCTTAGAAACTTCCAAGGAATCAAGGAAAACAAGAATCATGATGCTAAACCAAACACTTCAAAAGCAATGGGAAAAAACACGTTTTCCCAAGAAGAACACAGACAAAAACAATAGGGTTCTAGCAGCTTCGGTGCTTGGCCCCTAATTACCTCCAACAAGTTGGCACATTTTCCTTTTAGCTAAATCCAAGATGATTTTTTTTTCAGTACGCAAGCCTTTCAATGTACATATGTCTTAACACTCGGTGTAAATGATAAACTTTGACTTGTATTTCCATGGCTTATGGGTCTGTGTTGTGTTGCTTGCTGAGAGTGGTATAGCCTTTTTCTTTGCTATAAACACTACAAAATACAATTTTCATGCTTTATTAGAGCAGCGCACATTCTCAGTCGGTCATGTGCTGTCTGCCACTGAGCACTCTTGCTGTTTTGATGAACAGCTAATATGCTAATCTGACACTCTGTACAGACGTGTGGATACTATATTCACAAAAATGAACTCCACCTCTTTCCCAAACACGATGCTTGTGATGGTTATTGTTATCCCGTGTGAACAGAGACGTACAACAGAGAGGTTCCAGCTTGTCATGCATGCCGTCTCGCTATCTCGAATGTGATACGTGTGCCATTTTAAAGGAACACTGTGTTTTAGAAGCTTTAGACACCCAAACAAAAAGTGATTGCGTCAGTGATTTGCCCTGTGTGTGTGTGTGTGTGTGTATGTGTGTGTGTCGGTTTTTTTGTGCTTCTTCACATGTTAGCAGAGTATCACTTTAATAATGAGTCAGAATGTTCCTGCATCAAGAAATACTCATTTCTTTTCATCCCCGGAGTTTGTATTAGTCGCATTTGCAGCTCTGTTGTTTCAACACTTTCTGAGAACTTTTTCCTCTCGGTCAGTTGCTCTTTTGGTGTTCTTAAACATCATAATTTGCAAATTACTCCCTGACCTTAATGCTCTGCTGATCAGCTGTATGGTTGGATTGACCTTTCTTCATCGTCATGCATGACATAATGATAAACCTTGTGCTTATTGACTGTAAAAACCTTTGCATACCAAAATAGATGAGTTTTAAACAAACTCGTTGATTTTTAGGTGTCATGGGTATGTCGTAAAGTTTTCATGGTGAAAGAACAGCAGTTTTACATCACAGATTTACCAAAATACCTTGCAGTTGTTGTACTGTGAGAAAGTCAGAGGAAGTGAAAAACTCAGGAAATTCAATCGACTTGTTCAACACGTTAAACTTTATAGCAGGCCAGTGCAAGATATTAACAGCAGGAGTCTAGATCAGCCATTTTAATTGGCAAATTGTTGAGCAATTCTTTGCCATATGGGGTTTTATTACTAATTTTTTCCTCATGCTCTCCTTAACGTCTTTTTTAGTTACTCAAAATGATGACATATTAATACAATAAAAGTTGATTTTACATTATTCGCTGTAGTTTCACGGCCCCACTGCTGCTAGGATTTAATGAGAGTTTATGTTCATATACCTCATGAACAGAATGGCTTCATTTATATGCTCATGTTTTGAGAGTAAATACCATATTTTAAGCATTTTTGACATGTGCTGCTGTCTTTAGTGTGTGTCGTATGTAACACGTAATTACGAAGATGTGTGGCACATTTCAGATTTTCCAGGAGGAGATCACGCAGGAGTCTCATTAATTTTTTTCCTCCCTCGACTTTGCATCATTCTGACAACTACTCTCTGTAAATAAGCCACATCACGGCAACTAAACTGCATGCACAATTTATCATGGTGCGCACCAAGCAGTGGTCTACAACCTGGTTCATTTCCATTACTGTGTTTTTTGCGAGGACCAAAATGAACAAATGTTCCATTTGTGAGGACCAAAATGAACAAATGTCCTAACAATTGGCTTCATTTATCAAACTGGACACAAACAAATGTATTCATGAAAATCCAGCGATTTGGGGGAAAAAAAACAGGTTTCGCTTCTGCGTTTGTGTAAATTTACCAATAAGGATAGGCTTCAGATTGTATAATTGTGCGATTTTATATACAGATTACGCTGTCAAGTTTACGTCACTTATTTATTTCAGTTATACACCAACTTAATGAACATTTTGTTAAATTCAGGCTTGAAAGAAAGTGTTCCAACACAAATCTGAATATTCAGGCAAATAAGAATTAGGAAAATAATGATGCCCTATAAAAGGAGGAAGAGTTAGTGTGTGTCTACGGTTGCTGATGCGCTGCAGTGGCTGAGCTGCGTTACTGGAAGATTTAGCACATGCTGCACTTAGGAAGGTGTTCTCTCACTGTATAGTCATCATTTTGTTGTTTCAGCTCTCTTGATAAGTGCTTTTCATTATACACACTTCAGTACAAAGAAAATGAGAGAAACTTTTGTAAGTTTCCTGGCAGGAAATTTTACTTCCATTTGGCTGAAAGCATTTACTGAAATGATGCCCAGTGATAGGAAATTGTCAAATGGCCTCATAATCACCCGGTCCTCACAACATACAGTGCTTGTTTGAAAGACAAAATATTTTTTTCTTTCTGGTAACTGAAGTTAAGGTTAGAGTGAGGGTCCGGTGTAGCATAGCGATAATTATCTAATCTTTATGTTGTCATTGGAAGGTCCTCAGAATGACAGAAGAACACGAATGTGTGTTTAATATTCAGACATTCGTTGGGCTACCACAACTTTCGATGATTATTTTCCATACACACACACACACACCCCAGAGAGTGTGTTAGGAAGAATTCAATTCAATTCAGTTTTATTTGTATAGCGCTTTTAACAATGGGCGTTGTCACAAAGCAGCTTTACAGAAATAAAGAAGGTACCCATTATACACATTGATTGCACACAAGCCGCAAGCTACAGTCTCAGGTTTTTCTCTCTTAACCACACACTCTTTCTTTTCAGTGTCACCAAATCACATTCTGGAGCTGAAAACCATAAGAATACACAAAATAGGAAAAAAAAATCAACAGGCAAAAATCATGAGCATGGCACACATACCTACCAAACTCCTTTTTTTCATCGACTGAAATAAAAAGAATGTTCTTGTAATCATCATAGACGTCATCTCTCCAGTCTGTGCTGATGGCTGAGAGCAGATACACAAATCTCCTCCTCTTTTCCTTTTGCTTTCCATTCAAATGTTCTCTCACTGCTGCTCTTGATTGATGGGAATTTTATAATTTGTCATTTAAAATAATTCCGCATTTGCCTGTAGATCATCATAAATGGTGAGTGAGGTCATCTGAGTGCAGAAAAAAAAAAACAGGCAGTAGCAGTGCATCAGAAAGCTTTGGATGAACCTGGAGCAAATAAATAATAATAATAATATTTATTTATTTATTTATTTATTTATTTATTTATTTATTTATCTATCTATCTATTTATTTATTTTTTAATTTATTTTTAACACTTTAAGGTTTGGTAATATTACAAAAAATTACTAAATAAACTAGTAAACATTATTAAATGCAACTTAAAAAACAGATATTTAAAGAACGACAGAGATTCCAATTCCAGTCCTGATTGTCCCACGTCCTTGAAAATATTTAATTTTTGTCCTGCTCCATGTACACCTGATCTGTTCCAGCTCGTGAAGAGCTCCTCCGTTATTTATGTTGAGAAGTGTTTCGAACAGAGAAAAGAAGTGTTTTACCAATAAATTAAAAATAAAATACCATTAGACATTTATTAGAGGACCATATAATAAAGTTTAATAAAGTATAATAAAGATTTATTAGGTTTTAATAAAACTAAACTTTTATTATAGCACTCCAAGTACCAATATATTATATTTAATGAATGTTATTTTATATAAATATGCAATAATTAATCATTATTAACTGATCATTCACCCTTCTTTGCTAAATTGCATTTTACTTGTTTATAAATAGTTTATTACCCACTTTATATGTGAGTTACCTTTTTCGCGCATTAAATTATTATTTTTTAATAGTGTAAGTTTTAAGGTAAATTAAATTAACATGCTTAAATCAAACATCATCATTAAATGGGAAATTTTATGAAAGCATTTTAAGTTAAATGCTTAAATGCAAAAACAAAGTTTAATTAAGTATTAATAAAAAATAAAAATGATAATGTTATCTAAATATTAGTACGATATATATAAAATGAATTGTAAATGTTAAATGATTATCATTAATATTCTTATATGACTATTAATGTTATATAAAATGAGTTGTAAATGCCATCTGATAATTATTCAGTAATTGATCATTAGTTAATCACTCATTATTAATTACTGGACTATGTATTACTTGGTTATAAATAGTTTATTACCGAGCTAGAGTTTACTTCACACTACTAATTTGGATGTATTGCTTCATACCTAATGTTATAACATTTATGCTTATTTAGTATTTGAACCTAAATATTATACACACCATTCTATACTGTAGTATCATGGCATACTGAAACTATTTATGTACACTAAGTAATGATATAGTTACGTTGTACTTATACACGTTAGATGTAAGTTCCAGCTGTGGTGCGTCATTTCAAAATGATGCATTTCAGTGTTATTTCAAATAACAGCGTGGACGACTTTCAAATGTCCACGTGGGGGAAATACCTGCTAGCGCAACATGTAACATCGACACAATTCTGCTCAGTGTGCTAGCTCTGACGTCAATACTGTGATACTGAGTTTCTATGAATTTTGCATGTGGTCAGACCGCTACCACATAGACAATCATTAAAAAACCACATTCAGTTAAACACGATGGTTTGTTTGGAAATGTGTGTGAAATGCTGACAGTCTGCTTGCTCTGGTGCTTCCACAATTTGGGAAATTTAGGAAGTTGTAATTGGCTCTTTAATGATTGAAGTTTTTCTCCGTCTCTCAGGTGTATCCGCTCAGCTAACCAACACGCGTCTCCGGAGGAACACCTCTGTCGGAACGCCGTTCTGGATGGCCCCTGAGGTGATATTTTCTTAATATCTCATCCTCCATTACCTTCATTTATTTAAAAAGAAATCACAAACTGCGAGTGAAAGTTAGACCAGCGCTGACTGATGGGAGTGTCTTCTTGGAATGTACAGTAAAGGTATGAATTGCAAATAACGCTGCTGCCGTGCCCCCGTACTTTGCATAAAGTTTACGTGGAGTCGTGGTGGAACATCGCACGAAGCGTACACGAGCCACATTCACGTTGTGTTGTGGGAAATAGATATGATCGGAGCTTGAGTGGAGAGAAATCACAGCCCTGAGTGTGAAGAACATTTTTTATTTAGAGTAAAGGCATTTTAAATCTGAAACTGAAGATAAAATCTGAAGCCTTTACAGTCGGAGGAGGAGGGGTTTTTTTCCCCCGGGTGAAAGGACATATAGTTTAACAACGTGCCATGACATCAGGTAAACTGTATTGTGTCAATTTCATATTGTAATTTTACAGTGTGATTTGAAGCTTTATATATATATAAACAGCATGGTTCCCAAAAACTGTACGATGTGTAATACAAGTTAACCTTTCTTACTGTATAATTTCATAACCATTATTGGTGCCATAATGTTTGATGTCAGGACACATCGTGTCATGCTAATTTATGCTAAGTGTGTAAATAGTGTATGGTTTAAGACATTAAATGTACAGCTTAATATGATATAATGTCTTGTGTCACTTTATGAAAATGATGTATTGTAAATAGGAAGAGACAGTTTGGGTCTCATGTTGCCAACTGCCCCAAAGTACTGTACTATTGGGTGAAGTTTGCTCCAGTAGCCCGTCCTAAACCCTGCCTCATTAAACTCCAAAACGAAACCATATTTCTCTACAATTTGGCCCAAAATTCACAAAAAATGTTTTTTTTTTTTTTTTTTTTTACAGCTCCTGCTCCATATTGCCCTCTGTGCACAGGCTAGCTAGCATATCTCTGTCATTGTTTATCATTACTAAAATATACTCTAAAATATTCCACCTTAATTTGTTAAAATAAATGCAAAAATAAATGTTACATTGATGTCTTGTGATCTAGCTAGCCCATTTATACCAGCCGTCCCTGTATATATGTATTGAAATGTAACAGCATATTAAATGGTTATTACAGGTCATAGCATGTGAGCAGCAGTTGGATTCGACATATGATGCTCGGTGTGATGTCTGGTCTCTTGGTATTACTGCCGTCGAGCTGGGAGATGGAGACCCACCCTTGGCAGACCTCCACCCCATGAGGGCTCTCTTCAAAATCCCAAGGTGACATGCTCTTATTTACCTAACGCGTCCTTCAAAACAACTCCTGCAGCCATTGAAGCTCTGCTTTGATTTTCTCCACCTTCTCAGTATTAGCTTTGTGTCATCTTGAATAGAGATTGCATGGTGAGATTATTTTTTGACGTTATTATTGTTGCCTTTGTACCTCATTTGAGCTGCTCTCAGGGAGTTTGTATTACATTTCCTATATGAAAATGGCTGACTCTCTGATTCAGGTGCATCCTGAGGTCCATCTCTCTTAGCTGTGATACTCATAGCTGCTTTTAGGACGTTCTCAGTCATGTCTGCTCGGCTAGTAAACACAAACTCCATTCCCCAGAATCCTCAGCTCAACAACAAACTATAAGATCAGCCACATGACCTGTCACATGATTTTCCTGCTCTAGCCCACACTGAGGAGTTGAAACTGTGCACATCAATATTTAGACCTCAAATGTAACTCCGGATTTAAGCGCTATTCAGAAGGTACATGAAAGTTACGTGCACATACTGTACGGGGTGGAATTTGGATCAAATGTAGGCGTGTCTCAGCTACCTGTGATTCCGGCCTTGAGCTTGATTTTTGCTGCATGATGATATCTCGAGTGAGGAGCAGTATTAAGTCCAGCACCACTGTCTGACAGTTTACTGTAACCACAATGTGTCAGGCTGAACTTTATATTTTGCCAGTAAATACATTCAAAACAAAAACTATGGAATATAGACCAATATTAAATACAAAAAAATCTGACGCTATGCAGTGATTTTTTGCTTGGAAGACATTGCAGAAGACAGCATCTTAATCGGAATCACTGCTTATATCAAAGACTGAATTTTTTTTATGAATAAAGTTATGAAGGAACTGTATTGTGAGCTGCGAGCTGTAAGTTAAGCAGTTTAAATTAGCGAAACAAAAGTCGTCTTATAAAATCACCTACATCCCAACACACACATTACAATCTCATGACCTCGATTTGGTATCTTGTAGCGTCACTGATTCCTGTGCCTGACTAACTGTCAAAGCACAATATTGAAGAAAATAAAATGCAAAATAATAGGATGTGCTGGATCAAGTGCTATTTTTATTTTATTTTATTTTATGTTGTTAAATTAAACCAAATATTGCAGTGATTTACGTGATAATTAAAACTAGGACTGTTCATGCAGCAATATATTAACAATATACAATACTAGACTCCTATTAGATTTATTTTAATGTTCCCCCTCTTTATATTAGCCTTTCTTATTTTTTAGTTTTCAAATGATATATTTATTTTATGTTACATAATATTATATTTGACAGCAAAGGAAAAAAATATTCCACCTGCTTCTTCAGTCTACATTTTCTATCCCTGGAATAAAGGGGAGTATTTGTGTTTAAAGGCACTACTGAAAACCCCATTTATAGATGCTTTTATTTACGAAAAAAAAACGTTGCATGACCTGCACATAGGCAAGTTGCATAATCTGAAATAGGGAGCACAGAAATTTGACTTATTTGTACAGGCATAACCTGACTCTGAATATAAGGAAAGAATATAGGAGTAACTTTTGAACTTAAGTCATTGATCTGAAGCACTGTAATGCTGTTCTAGGTTGCATATGGTGGGGGTTGATGTGGCTGAAGGTGAAAGCTGATTGTTTACTGTCCTCTACCTTCACTCTTATAACCCGGTTATCATCTTGTGTCATCTCGATGGTGTTTCCTGACCTGCCCTGACAAACACACACACATACACACACACACTCAATCACACTCACACAAAGAACTGCTGCACAGCCACACATAACCATTTCGGTTGCATTTTGCTTGAAGGCACATAGAGCATGGTCATCACAGTGCAGTGTAGAGATCTTACTGACTGCTGCTGTACACGTTATCAGTTCTCTCTGCTGGATTACACACACACACACACACACACACGCTTTCCTGTTCTGAGGCTTCAGGAGTCAATAATGAAACAGAGCTTTGACTTTACTATAAGGCCTCATTCATGGCTGAATGAGTGCACATCCGCGTAATGCAGAATTGACGTGACTGAATAAGGACATGGCCCCAGTGCCTACAGTAACTTCAGAGATGATCCTGTAATGACCAGCATGCTGACGTCATCACGGTGCTAAATAAATCTGCCCCACTTTATATTACATGTCTCTAATACTTGTTTATTTACAGTAGGCATACACTATACATGTAACTGTAACCTTAACATAACTGCTGAGGATAGTGCACTGTTACAGTTGGACTACAGAAATATATCATGAGTAAAAAAAAAAACTTGGCAACGTCAGGACTGCGAATCCTTTGAAACATCGTGAGCAAGACTGAGTGGTCAGATATGAAGCTCACAGGACAAACAAGGACCATGTGTATTAAAATGAAAGTGAAGGTACTAGCTTGTTTATATTTTGGGAAATATTGCTAGCTAAGTTCATTAGAAAATATCGCAGGGAGGTGCAAACAATAATAATAACTGTGGATTAAAAATACAGTCCTGAACATATGAGACTAATGAACTCAAGTGATGTAGCTGAGGTTGAGGAACTGTCAGAGTCAGAATTAATATGGTTTGGGGTTTTTTTTTCTCAATGTTTCCCAGTTTTTATAATTTAATTTAAAAAAGCTAACAACAACAACAACAACAACAATAATAATAATAATAATAATAATAATTTTTGTTTTATTATTTCATCATAAATATACTTATGAAAGAAAGGAAAAAAATTGCTTTCCTTTCCAGTTTAGACCACACCCATTTCGGGTTTAATTCTGAACACAGACACAGGTATTTACAGCGTGAAACAGATACAAGTACAGATTTTTCAGTCATATGTCTGTTATGTAAAGTTATCAGAGGACGTTTGCAGTAATTATAATTGTTTCATACAGGATATGTGAATCTGTACAAATCACACCAAAAAAGTCCATACTACACGCACTTCATTTTAATACAAATTGATTGTTTTAATGTTTATTAAAAGTGCTTGCTGTAGGTTGTGCTTGATAGTTAGTTGGTCACATGACCATAATATGTCTGTAGGCTGTACACGTGCTAAGAACTCTATAACCTACCTAAAACCTCTGGCTTCTCTGACACGTCCTTAGGTAAAACATGGTCTATGTTTTATTGTTCTGTGTTTTAAACTTGACTTTTTTGCTCCTCTCGAAGCCTCTTTTTCTACAGCATGTCAGTTCAGATAGGAAGTATATTACCTGGGGTTATTTTATTCGATGTTCTGGTCTATAATAAATTACTGAAATGACCTATTTGGACAGGAGTCTGTGAATTATTCCATTACCCATCTTCACTAATCCAATCTGAATAGGGCTGTAATGTAAAGTGGGAGTAAAACATCATCAGGAGTGTAATAGGGTTTTCTCTCTGTCTTTCTCTCTCTCTCTCTCTCTCTCTCTCGACTTGTTAGAGAGAGTTATCATCCAAAAAAAAAAAAGAGAGAGCAGAAAAGAGGTCCAGCCCTGCGGACTAGCCCAGATTGAGCTGTCTGATTTGGGCAGGAGATGCCTGCACTCTGCCTTCTGGCACTCGATGGGAATGAGACACAGCCAGAGCAGAAACTGATTCAGACAGGCATGAGGAGATGAATGAGCCTGAGGCAAAGGCACAAATAAACAGCCCGAAAAGAGAGTTGTTACTGGGTCAGCTCTCACAACTATGGGTGTTTATGTATGTCTAAAAAAATCTGAGTCCAGTACCAAACCCAGGACTCCCAGGACTTCAGTTCATCAGTCTTCTATATAACTATTAGTATTAGCAGTTTCATTCCTTTCTTATTGATGGAACTGCTGCTGTATTCATGAACACTGTTCTGTGGTCATTCCAGGACTTTTATTTACTAAGGGCCGTATTCAGAGTCAGTGACTTGAGTCCAAAAGTTACGCTAATATTTATACAGGGAAAGATACACATATTCAGTGTCAGGTTAAGCAGCTGCTTAAATCAATCCAGATTATGCAAATCACCTGCATGTTGTTCACGCCTCAATGGTTGCCAGATTTTTCTTGAGTGGAAGTATACAAGATGGGGTATTTATATGGGGTTTAAAAGCTTCTAGACCACCAGATTTAAAAACAAGATCTTACCTTTAAGCCCAGAAAAACCAGGGATAGAAAATTTAGACTGAAAAAGGTAATGTTTTTTTTTTATTAGCTGTCAAATGTTATATGATGTAACATAAAAGCAAGAAACAATTTTAAAAAGACTAACTTGATGTCATATCTTTACTATACAGTATACTCAAAGTTCTATGTGTAATTTTGAGTTATTAGCTTCCGAAATGGGTTCAACCTGAAACCGTCTTTATAACCTTCAACGGTTATTATATAAATCCAATAATGGTTCTTAGCTTCCCAAAGGGATTCTACTTGAAATTCTCTCTAGAACCTTCAAAGGTTATTATATGCGCTAGGGAAAAAAAACATTTACTCATTGGTTCCTTGTGTAATTTAGGTTCTTATCTTATTAAAGGGGTTGCACTTGAAAAATTCTGGAAAAACCTTCTGTGCTTACTATACTATATACTCTAAAAAAAAAGTTTCCTTCCTTAGGTAAATTAGGGTTCTTTCCTTCCCAAAGGGGTTCTTCTTTAAACTCTCTCTAGTACCTTCAACAGCTACTATATACTCTAAGAAGAGTTCTTAAACTTCTTAAAGGGGTAGTCCACAGAGTTTCTAAAAGGGTTCTTATCTTCCAAAATGGGTTCTACTTGAAACTCTCACTAGAACCTTCAATGGTTACTAAATACTTGAAGAAGAAAATGGTTCCTCAGTGGTTCCTTGGGAATTTTAGGGTTCTTATCTTCCAAAATGGGTTCTACTTGAAACTCTCACTAGAACCTTCAATGGTTACTAAATACTTGAAGAA
>CM075003.1:29134308-29148110 GCA_037576675.1 Pangasius sanitwongsei | reverse complement strand
AGGGTTCTTATCTTCCAAAATGGGTTCTACTTGAAACTCTCACTAGAACCTTCAATGGTTACTAAATACTTGAAGAAGAAAATGGTTCCTCAGTGGTTCCTTGGGAATTTTAGGGTTCTTATCTTCCAAAATGGGTTCTACTTTAAACTCTTTCTATCACCTTTAACATTTACTATAGACTCTAAGAAAAAATGTTTCCTTAATGGTTTCTTGGGTAATTTGGGGATCTTAGCTCCCTAAAGTGATTTTTTTTCATGTAATTTTCTTTGTTCTTTAAAAATTTAGCTTGTTTCAGCTCTCTACAAAGAACCCTTTGCGTCGGTTGTAGATGTGAACGTAGGTTGAGGGAGTGGTGTTTTGTATTTTCTGTTTCCCCATGGGGAATAGGATTAGTTCCTGTTACAAAAGGAAAGGTTTTTGTGAAAGGGTGGGAACTGATCATCTTCATACTCATTGTTTGGCAACATTGTGGTGTTCACAAAGCTTACTTCACACCATACCATTATTTTTTTGTTTGTTTTTTTTTTTCCTAAATCTGTTCATTATCACACACTGGAAATTTTAACTGTACACAGAATCTAGAAATTTATAAAAATGTATGCAAATTCTGTTTCTTGAAAGGTTTGAATGGTTGAGTTAAACGCTCTAAAGTCTTTTCTCATCTGAAAGACCTGAAGATATATCAACGTATAAACTCGTTCATAGGAGCTTTTACACAAGAATTTTTTTTTTGTTGTTCATGAAAACCTGTTTGGAAAACAAATTTCGTATCCTACAAAATGGTTAAATGGCTCTACATAGCGCTTCCAAGGAGTTACTCCACACTCTTCTCACACAGGTTCTTGACCTAGTTAAGGGTTCTTAACTTTGTATTGTAATTTTAGTTTTATTTTAGGTGAAGCCTTTACATTCTGTTTCACGTTGTTGAACATTATCGCTATACGGGCCATGATTCATCATTAAACGTTGATTGTCAGTGTCGTGACTGAAAAAGGAAAAAGTACAATGTCAAAACAAAACACTAAGAACACACACTAAGTGTCCTTTATGTCACTGACCAATATGATAAAAAGAATTCGGATTTAAAATGCAGATATCCTTTTTTTTTTTTTTTTTCCCTACATGCAGTATTTTTTCCAGCTGATAAGAAAGCAGTTTAATAGTCTGAGCATTTGTAGGACAGAACTCATTTTTAAAGCGTCTGCTAGGTGTCTGTTTTTGTAGCCTGCACTGTGTGATAAGCTGAGATGTTTGCCCTCCCCCCACCGCACACACCATTAGTGAAATGAATCGCTGTCTTCTCGGGACGTACGACACGGTGCTGATGCTGTAGCCGCTCGCCTGGAGCGCTTGGGATGCCACTGCTAAAAGGCTTTTTACACAGGACTGTAAATGATATCTAATTAGCTGCGTTGTTCTGCGGTGGTGTCGGGTCTTTCGGGACGCTGTTAAGTGTGTTTGCATGTGCTTATCTCAATAGGAGGGACGTTATGGGAGCTCCTGATAGCGTAAGCGTTTGGTCGTAAGTGTTTGCGTGAGTTTTGCCACATGTAAAGCAACAGAGATGTGAATTTATATTACTGTTCACCATGCACAAAGCCCAACTCACCTCCAAATGCCATACCGACTAACAGAGGTCGTATTAGAGGATAGTGTGCACCCATAATAATAATAATAAGAAGAAGAAGAAGAAGAAGAACCTTTATTTAGATAGCACCTTTCATACATTTTAAGCACAGGGGGTTAAAGTGCTTTATAGTGTGAAGTAAAAAAAAAAGGAAATAAAATGGTAAAACAGGCACATAAAATAAATATTGAAGAAATAATAGCAGTGACAGAAATAAAATTGCAACAATCTAAAATATAAAAATGACAAAAATGTGTGTAAAATAGAATAAATTTAAATAATATAAAAGTAATTTTAAGGTAACATTTTAAACGATAACAGATAGTTAAATGCTAACGGAAACAATATATATTTATATATGGTTTGCTATTTATTTATTTATTTATTTATTTATTTATTTATTCCAGTGATCGATAGGAGCAAATGTGACAAATGTTTAATGGTAATATTCCAGATCTTTGGTGCAAAGTAGCAGTAGAAATTTTACATACTCATTTCCCTTATGAAAAGTTCCCTTTGGATTTCCAGTGGAATTCATGGGTGTCTTATGGGAGTTCATGGCTTCCCCATTCAGATACTGTGGTGTATTCATGGAAAATCATTTTAAAAAAAAAATCATGGTGCTCTCTCTTATCCTGCCATGGAAGACATCTAAATCCCAGATTGTTTGTAGGATTCAAACAGAACCCCCTTAACATTCCCGTAAAACCCACAGAAAGCCATCGGACTTCCATTAACTTCCCATAACCATCATGTAAACCTGGAATTACATCATACATCCATGTGAGACTCCCACTGCATGTTCCGCATAAAATTATTTATTCATTAGTTTTTCTGCAGTGAGCACTTTATCCTGGTCTTGTAGTGGATCCTGGGAACACTGGTCGAAAAAGGCGGGAATACACCCTGAGTCACAGAGCATCGTACACACACTCATTCACACCTAGAGCCAATATAGTACAGCCAGTCCACTGTGCATACAGTTAACGAACTAAAATCCCGCATTCAGTGGCTACCATGAGATTCTGATTGAATGCCATTAACATTTGGGAAGAATAGGAATCCCATAGGAGCTTTCGGTAAGGATTTAAAGAACATCAGGTTGTCTTGAGTTGACTTCTCTACCTTATTTTATCCCAGTTATGAACTCAGCCCATTGGGAAATGTATGTTTTGTATTTCCTGTCCTCTCCAACCTCCTCCCCATCATAAATATACTACTGAATTTACATACCATGAATTTAAGATCAGCTTACCAATCAGAACATAATCAGGTTTTCTCTGATCTCATGTGAGAAATTTCAGAAATGGTCTCTTACCTTTCATTTTCTGTCCTTTCCTTCTCAAACAGAAATCCTCCACCGAGTCTGCAGCAACCAGAGATCTGGTCTGATCAATTTAACGATTTCATATGCAAGTAAGTGAAATGTGGAACTAGCAGTCCGTTGGTGTGCTAGAGTTTGTGAAGTGATCCAATTGGTGGCACATTAATGGAAGCTTTTGCTACAAGTGTCATATAGTTGAAGTCAGGACTCATATCTGGATTGTGTCCTGCTTAAATTTTAACCGCATTCATTTACACTTAAACAGTTAGCCGAATTGAAATCGCTGAGTCATGCATTAATATCCTTGCGTTTCATGAGACGTCGCACTGTATAATGGCTGCCATTTTGAGATGCGAATCAATATTACTGTGCCAGTGCGTCATTAAGAAATTTTCATCATAGCTATGTTAGCTAGCTAGCTACATTATGGGATATTTATCTAGGCAGGATGTATTGCTAACATTAACAAACTTTTGTTAGTTAGTTAGCTGATATTGACTTCCCTATAACAACAAAGCGATTTTTCTCCTCCTGAAGAAACGCTCTGGGATTCTTTATGCACTTGGATGTGAAGAACCACTCAGCTTCTGCGCTCTTAAACGCTTTGAGGAACTCTAC
This sequence comes from Pangasius sanitwongsei, assembly GCA_037576675.1. Classification (NCBI taxonomy): domain Eukaryota; kingdom Metazoa; phylum Chordata; class Actinopteri; order Siluriformes; family Pangasiidae; genus Pangasius; species Pangasius sanitwongsei. The sequence goes on along the minus strand of CM075003.1, from coordinate 29,144,541 downwards.
TCTCGTTGTGTATGAGATAAATAAATATATAAAGCAAAAATTTCTCTCAGTTTACACAAAATCAGTGGAACATACACAAGGATCACAGTCTATTTTATTGGATTTGTCTAAGCGCCTTTCATTCTCTTCTGCCATAAGCCATCTATCACGTCTAGTTATGTTCAGGTCATGCAGCAAAGCCAGAAATTCAGTCCCAAATATGGCGACCACAACAGAAAACTCATGTGATTAAAGCTCTAGGTAAAAAAATGAGTTCATTGCGTTCAGCCACCAACTTCTTGCGTTATTCAAAATATTGTTGCCACGACAGAAGTCATGGTTTTGCCTCATCAAAATGGAGCCAACTTCATCAGTTATGACCTTGCAAATTTTGATCTAAAGTTTTTTTTTTTAATTTTATGATTTTTTTGGATGAAATGCATGTATGCTTTCATTGTTATGTGGACAACCGCCATCCTCATACTCAAGATGAATGAAACAACCAAGCGTAAATGTGGTCAAAATCAATCAGTTGCTAAAATAGTGCAAACTTTTGGATTAAATCTGGATTAACTTCATGCATATTGCTGTTTATAATAGAGGCACTATTATAGACTGGAACTGGAGTTTTTTTTTTTTTTAACAAATGTATATATTATCATATCTACTGTATGTGCGTATCTATAGACAGACACGATCTGAGAGTTCACCTACCTGTGTGTGTGTGATTGTGTGTGTGTGTTTGTGCTTTATTCAGGTGTCTGATTAAGGACTTTGAGCTCCGGCCGAATGTTCAGGATCTCCTCCAGCATGCCTTCATCAGACAGATCACAGGCCAAGAAGAAACTCTCCAGAAACAGCTGACGGAGCTCATCGAACTCAACCACCAGATAGGAGTTATCGAGAAAACCAGGTAAGTTCAGAACTACATAAAAATCTCCCAGTGAGAACCTACAGATCTTGTTATAGCTATATCATGTTCTCAAAATACGAATAGAAGACCAGGATTAAATAAAAACCATACCTCTATTGTTGATTTGGAACTGAAGAACCCCTAATACATCCAAAGTGACTTGGTGTGTAAATCTCATGAATGGAATTAAAACATCATTATACCACAGTACTGCTGGATTCTCGATTCTGATTGGTCAGAAGGTGTTGATTAATTTCCTATAACAGCAGCTCTGACAGTAGTGCCGCTGTAAATCACAGGTTTATATTAATGCACTCGTTTTAATACGTTATCATTTTTATATTAATCGTAGATACGGTGAAGGTTTCAATAAGGAGATATTTATTTTATTTAACATTTATGGAAGGAGTCTCCAGAGTCAGGGAAGGTCTTCAGAGTTTATGCTTTGCGGTTCCTTAGTAACCTGCTGCATTTTTCCTTCTTATTGGAGAAAAAAGCGAGGCTGGTGAGCGAACGACTGTTTATAGCTGCTATAACATAACTATAGACTATTGAAAAATAGGATTTGTCATTCTTTCATAAATAAAAAAAACTTGTAATTGTTGACAAATTGCTGTGGTATGAGAGGAATAACACACTTCAGGATGTGTGGCTGTTGAGAAATAACCAACTTAACGGCAACTCTGCTTGATCACACTGCCTCGTCACTGATGATTTTTCTATAACAGCACATCTTAAGTGATATCACAGCATTCATGAAAGTAGCTCAGGGTTCTGGACACCTCGTAGCAAACCTTCTTTAATTTCATATTTCTGCCTGGAGGTTGGCTTTGTCTTGGTTCTCCACTTTAATCTCTGCCAATAGTCCAACCTAAAGGTATCTTGAGGTTTTTTTTTTTTTTTTTTTTTTTTTTTAAGTTAATTGAGACCTAAGAACCCAACAATTGTCTCAAATTTCCAGAAAAAAATTCCAGAGGAACCTGAGAGAGTTCATCTTTGTATGGTGATCCATACACAGTCTTTATGCTAAGCGGTGTCTGATTCCTATTCAGCTACACCTTTTTTGTTGCACACCAGTCTGGCCAGTTCTCACTACTCCAAAGCTCTGTATCTAAAACGTTTGCATCATTTCTCTTCTTTAAGCCCTCAAGGAAAGACTGAGAGGAGAGTCAGTGATGAAAGGTAGGGGATATCGGCTGCGTCATTCCACCCCGAGCTATCTGCTTTTTCCCGAGCTAACCCTCAGAACAGTGTGGCTCTGTAGGCTAATGACTAAAACTCATCAATGTCTTGTAGTAATGTGCAGTATAATTTGTGCTTTTGCGAAGCGTGTCGTTTGCTAATGCTTTTTAATTAGCTTGTAGAATCTACTTGCTTTTTTTTAGTGACAATCTATTATTTATTTGCAATCACTTAATCCGTTCAATTCAGCTGGTGAGTCTGAAGTGGTCTGGAAACACTGACAATCTGATGGAGCCAAAGTGACCTTTAAATTTTAAACACGTGTAATTGTTTACCTGACCTGTTAACAATACACCCAGGAAGCCAGTCTGGGTGCTGATGGTTCGTAAAGGAGAAGTTTAAAAAGAGAAGATGGAGCTAACACTCAAAATAGGATGGAGGAGATCAGCAGCATGGATGCATGAAGCTAAATCATCTTTTCTAGCCTTTTTAATTCATTAAAAAGTAGCATTTTAGAATCTGACTGCACTTCAATATAGATATAAACAAAGTGTCTTCAGGCAGTAGGGTGTAATGTGCTAGATTTGTACTGGATTTGGGGATTTTTTGGGTTAAGACCGGGGTTTCCAAACTTTTGTGTTTGCTGGACCCCTTCAACAAAAATGATTTGCCTCAAAAATCTTAAAGCATGTTAGTGTTCAATGATATTAACATCTTTACTATTTACTATTATAACTTAAGTAATACACATGTCAGAGACCACCATTTTGTGTTCAATCAAATGTCCATTCAGTACTTGTTGTTAAGTAACTGGTGGCAAGATCTTTGTGTGATTTATGAACATTAACAAGAATGAACACTACTAATGGGAAAATGCATTTAACACAAAATCACACAACAGTAAAAACAGTATGAAATCTGTAAATATTTGTAAAAAAAAAATTATTTGTAATATTGACCTGCATAAATAAGTTCTGCATGGAATTGAAATGTGCTGAAATGCCTTTTGATTGAAAACAAATATTTTGTCGTTTTATGTGACATTGACATTTTTATCACAGTCTGACTCCAAGGTCTAACTCCGCTCCAATACCGTCACGAAACTCCAGGGTTTCACCGCAGTGTTAAGCCAAGGACCGGACATTTTGCATACAATATTTTAACAAAATCAACATGGAAATATGTGTGATGGTCTGTAAAAATCTGTCGGTAGGCACTAAATTCTGGAAAACAGACAGAAAACAAGCAAATAAAAAAAAAAATCAGGTTTCCACTAAAAGTGGGTTTTCTTTCTAATCGTATACTTTGAAATCTTTACTTGAAGAAAATATGTTTTAGCAAAATGATGTGGAAATGGTTTTATTTTGGCTATGTGTTTATTCTAACCTTGACAGTGGGTAAGGAGCCAGTTTTAGCAAACACAGCAGTAAAAACATTCAGTCTGCTGAAAGATGTTTAAAACCTTGCGAGCACAGCGTGATTCCTTCATAATTTCATGATCAAGTGACACAGAGTTAATTCAACCTGTGACCAGATAGCGGCTGTCAAAATGTCCTGCTCGATCACGTAATCATCAAAACAGAGAAGAGCGCTTGCACACTCTGTGCAGCTAGACGACAGCCCACAGAAACTCATTTCAGTTCTGGAAAACTTGTAGTTCACAGAAGAAAAGGAGAAAATGTTAAACTGTTGACCATGTGAAGGGTTTGTCCAGGGCGCCACACATTCATACATTCAAATGAACTGATTTACTTAAATGTAAATTCTGTACCAACCTCCACTAAGACGAAGTCCTTACAGTAGAGTTTGTGCACTCGGTGGCCATCTTGAAAACACTCACAGGGGGTTATTTTCACTCATGATACTATCACTGCTTCTATCTACTTGAATAGGGACAGCCCCTTAAACCAGAAACATTTGCATTTACATTTACGGCATTTGGCAGACGCCCTTATCCAGAGCGACTCACAATAGTGCTTTGAAGTCTATCAAAAATACATTCTGATATTGGCTCACTAGGTCACAAACTAGGAATACCATCAACCCAAAACTCGTCGTTTGAAGACTGCCAGTGACTCAGCTGTTCGGACATCTAAGGGAAGTTCATTCCACCACCTTGGTGCCAGAACCGAGAAGAGTCTCGACGCATGTCTTCCTTGTACCCTGAGAGATGGTGGGACCAGTCGAGCAGTGCTAGAGGATTGACAAAACATTAATTTGAAAAAAATTGGAGTAAATAGTGTCATGGTGGTCATTGGGTCAAATAAGATGGAAAAAAAAACCCATATTTTCAGGTGGCTTAAACTACTACAATGCATATTTCTATATAATTAAGCAAGGTACACTATATCTGCAGGTCTTTTCTGGTTAAATCTTAACCAACAAGCCTATTAGATCTTTTCACCGGAGGGGCGGGACTTATGTAATACAGCCTTTATGTTGATTGTTACGCACTCCCGCATCGCATATTCATATTCTAAGAAGTTGCCTGTCATAAGTTCATCAAGGCATTTTACAAAGTTATGTACAGTATATATGGAATATATAAGGAATAAAACACAACAGGGTGTGCTGTTAGAGGAAAATAATCAGCAACAGACTGGTTATTTTCTAACGATAACACGTTTCAAATCCTCTTATACCACAGTAATTTGCACCAATTGCATTTCTTGCATTCATTAACGAACACCATGCCATACTTTTTGTCCATTTATAGCTACATTTAATGTTGGAAAACACGTTTTAACTTACGCTATAGCAGATATAAACAGTCGCTCCCTCACCAGCCTCTCTTTATTTCTCTCTCTTAAAGTTAATAAGACAAAATGCAGCTGAGAAACGCAAACTGTTACAGCTTTACCTCGGAATGTTTCAAAGCTCTGACACTGGAGACTCCTTACATAACGTGTCCTTACAGAAAACCTCACCCTATCAACGACTATACACGTTTTTAATCTGTAAATGAGGAGCGTCCACCCTACGAGTCCCTGTTACTATAGAAACAATGATGTATTATAATCAGCGCATTAATATAAACCTGTGATTTGCAGCTGCACTACTGTCAGAGCTGCTGTTTATAGAAAACTAATCAACACCTTCTGACCAATCAGAAGCCAGAATTCAACATTGCTGTGCGATAAATCTCAGGCTTGAGTATCTCAAATTTATAGCGCCCAATAAGTGATTAAGTGAGGTTTTTTTTTTTTCAAAAATTATTGAATATTTAATGTTTTTGAATAAAGTTTCATCACATTTCTTTAAGTTACATTTATGCTACTGTTTGGTTGTTGTGTATTGCAGACACGAACGAATTCACACCAAAAAGGGCGACAACATGAAGACTCAGAGCGGTGAACCTGACGACATGGAGGATCTGGCAACCCTGGAAGTGCTTGATGAAGTAAGATTTTTATTTCTCTGGCACGACCACACAACAAATCATACAAATCTGTTCTAACACACCATCTGTAGCACTTTAAAGGAGAAAACGAGAAAACGAGTGCAGCCATGCTTAACAACCCTGCCTATTTCCTGTGTTTTTTTAAACCTCACAGTGATGACTTCCCTCAGAAGCCCCATTTTTAACCATCAGATGACCGAATGAACAAAACAAACAGTTTAGAGAACAATAACAGTTTCTGTGCATTAAACTGCATTCGCAGTGATTTATGATTGCGCAGGCTTCCATCAGCGTACTGAAAGATACAAATCGCTCACACAGCTGCAGATGGATTTCCCACATCCATTACAGTGCCGGGTTTTGCTGCGAGGAATTTGATGCTCACTTTATTTCTCACGTCCCCGCAGCGATGGAGGCAGACGATAGGCCGAGACGCAGGGAAATCAATCTTTTTTGACCCGAACAGAGGACGTGAGGGAAAAAAAATGCTTTTACTGCTGCTTTCTTCCTGCTTTGATACACAGATTTTAAAATAAAACAGGACTCGGGTTAAATTAAATCAAATTTCAACTGAAATTAAACGTAGTAATTTAGTCCTGTTTGTCCAAAAGCATGGTTGGAGGAGGCCAAAACTTTATTTCTGCTTTGACGCGGCTGTTTCAACTCACACAAATGACAGAAAAAGATCTTAATATAATACAAGTTTTTTGATTGTTTGTTTGTTTGTTTAAATTACATTTGGCAATATGGAATTGTTCTTTTTCTTTTTTTTTTTTAAATCACAGAGATCCACTTAATTAACACAGTTATATACAAACAAAAATGTCTATTAGCAAATAAATTATAATACTGGCATAAAACCTCCAGTACTATCATTATTTTTATTTTATTGTATTTATTTTTACAGTATATACAGTAGTGCCTTTCTCACACCCAAGGTCGCTTAACAATCAGATTATTTTAAAATAAATACACAACCAAAAACAAACAAAGAAATATATAACACAAAACCTGAAACTATAGATATAAAAGCTGCTTTATTTGTTTATTTATTTATTTATTTTAATTTGTTTATTTATTTGTTTGTTTGTTTGATTGATTGATTGTCTGTTTGTTTTATTTTATATTAGTTTTTATTACATAATTTTTGTTTTATATTGCTAAACGTATTTGCTACATAAAACAAATAGATAGATAGATAGATAGATAGATAGATAGATAGATAGATATTTATTTGTTTTATTTGTTTGTTTTAGTTAAATATTTGCTTCTTTCTTTTATTTTGTATTATTTATTTATTATTTTTATTTATTTATTTATTTATTTATTTTTAGTATTTCACAGGATGATGTTTAGTTCATTTTGAATGAATCTCTCTCTCTCTCTCTCTCTCTCTCTCACACATGTTTTACACACACACACACACACACACACACACACACACAGAACAGTAGATATATACGGAATGTTGTTAGAAATGAGGTTAATGAAGCGTTCTCAGTAAACACTCTGTGCGCTACATGATGAACAGAAATTGAGGATTACACACATGTCTTGTGCAGCCAGTGTGAAAGATCTCTTCATGTAGTGTGTGTGTGTGTGTGTGTGTGTGTGTGTAAAACGTGTTTCTCTCTTCTTAAGAACACAGTGACAGAACATCTGCAGAAGCGCTACTCTAACGAGCTGATCTACACGTATGTGGGAGACATCCTTATCGCCGTCAACCCCTTCCACAAGATCGATCTATACACTCCTGAGGTGTGTGCGTGTGTGTGTGTGTGTGTGTGTGTGTGTTACTCACTATACACTAGACCTCCTCCATATTTCATTATAGATAACATCAGCATCTCTCTCTCTCTCTCCTTTTAGCATTTAATCTAATTTCATTTCCTTCTTGCAAATGAAGTTTAATATTTGAATCATTTGCGTTCATGTGCTATATTTGTGTTGTCTTTTTTTTAATTATTATTATTATTTTCCCACACTTTCCTCTCTTAGCACTCAAAGATGTACATCGGGGCCAAGCGCACTGCCAACCCTCCTCACATATTCGCCGTTGCCGACGTCGCCTACCAGTCCATGGTGTCCTACAACACCGATCAGGTGACTTAAAGCAACTCTAAAGTGATAAAACACAACTGAAAACAACTACATGATTGTAAAAAGGCTTGTGAGTGGAAGCTCGCACCATAGCACTCGTTAGCCTGAGATCATACTTACAGGAGGGAGTGATAATCAACGTTTTTGATCTGTATCACACAAATTCTTTAATACAAATTCATTTATAATGCAAGTCTAAGCGCAGGTGTGTGACTGTACAAATATGTGACTGTACAACACAAATGTAATGATATAATCCTAAAACTCCGGTTATAAACATAGTTAAATGAGACAGACCTGAGAGAAAGCCGTATTAAAGCTGTTCTTCTTGAGTTTTATTACTTTTTCCAGCACTAGCGTAATACAGTGTATCACTTTTTATTTCCCGATACAATACAGAAACCATACTGTTTACCTTAAACTGCTAAGCTTTGCAATGTTTATTAACTGAAGCAGTTTAAAGTTAAACTCTTTCACACAGAAATCACTTTCATTGTAAATTTAACAAATATAATAAAGTATAAATGTAATCAAATTAATCCTATCTAAAGTAAAAACAGTCAAGTCTCTTTATATGTAAACATTTCTAGTTCCAAAATCACATTTCTTTTCCAAATACACTTCCAATCTTTTTTTTTTTTGTTAGTTGTTACAGGATCCGATGTCTGATATGTTTACGATCCAACATTTTTTTTGCTGGTGTCAACACGATTCCTATACCGGGTATCAGATCAGTGCCAGCTGTAAAAATATAAGTAGTTCCAATTAGTTGACACTTACATAAAGATTTTGTGGTATTCACCACACACACCATCCCAAATTCTTCCCTCTGTAAAAATAGTCCCAAATCTAAAAGGACAAAAACTTGTCCCATGTCTAACGGGAAAAAAAATTAGTCCCATGTCTAAAAGGAAAAAAAAACTCACATCTAAAATGACAAAAAATGTCCGAAATCTAAAGAAAAAAAAAATCCCACGTGTAAAAGGTAAAAAAAAAAAATCCCATTCCTAAAAGGACAAAAAAAAATAGTCCCACATCTAAAAAGACAAAAAATCTCACATCTAAAAGGACAAAAAAAAATCTCACATCTAAAAGGACAAAAAAAATAGTCCCACATCTAAAAGGGAAAAAAAAATCTCATGCGTAAAATGACAAAAAAAAAGTCCTATGTCTAAAAAGGACAGATTTAGCACTTTTTATGAATACTTGCAACAGATGAATTAATAAAACCGTTCCTTATATGCTTATTATTAAATGCTTCTGAAGAGGATTCAGCAGCTGCCCTTAGACTAGTCATTAGAATAGAGTTTGGAGTAAACAGCTTTTCTGCTACAGATGCTGTAGATCAGGTTAAAACCACTGGAGTATCTCTTTAACGTTAGCGGTGTGGCTTAGCACTGATCTCTCGTCTTCCTCCTCGTGTGCAGTGTATCGTGATCAGTGGAGAAAGTGGTGCGGGGAAGACAGAAAGCGCTCACCTCCTGGTCCAGCAGCTCACCATCCTTGGCAAGGTCTCGTCACAGTTTTTACTTTTATTTCGTTTGTACATTTTTAATAACACATCGTTAACAGCCCAAGTAGATACACCTGGCAAGTTTCTATACTCTATGAAGCCTGTATGCCTCTCAGAGTAAAGAGGTAATCAAATTTGCTGTTATGAAGCACTATGTACACTTACAAACTCCTCAAAGTGTCATATACATTAGCAAAAACAAGCTAATAACACACACGTTACAATACAGTAACAATCTTGAACACTTACATAAAACTTCACAGATTTTCGACATAAGCCTTTCATAACTTCTCCAGCACTGCTTTATAAAACATTAACACAATGCTTATGAGTGCGATATAAAGGCCTGTGTAGGTGTTACCAAAACTCATATATATGTTATAAGCAGTTTTCCTGATGCTGATTGCTAAAGAGCTCCTCACTGAAGCTACCTGATCAAAAAGTCTCTTTCTATTTTTAACAGGCAAACAACCGGTCTCTCCAAGAGAAGATCCTGCTCGTGAACAACCTCGTAGAAGCGTTTGGAAACGCCTGCACGGTCATCAATGATAACTCCAGCCGCTTTGGGAAATATCTGGAGATGAAGTTCACGCATGGAGGAACGGTGGTGGGAGCTCAGATCTCGGAGTACCTGCTGGAGAAATCCCGCGTCATTCACCAGCCTGCGTGAGTGGCATTCCTGAATGATTCTAGGTTCAAAAAAATTCATTCTCCATCATTCTCATTTCCTTTTCGTAAAAGTGCGCTGTGAATGTGTATCAGGACAGATGTGACCTCAGTAGAGGGGGTGTCGGGGTGTAAATTGATTTTCTTTTGGAGGAAACATGAAGCTGCCCTACTTAAGAGTGAAGTGTTTTAAAAAGAACTGCATGAATAGCACAATCAGGCGAGTCATTCATCCAGCGCCAGCGCTGAAATCGCTCTGATGCCAAAGCAAAAACATGGAGGATAATTACAGAGGCAACATGCAGTAATTAGAAACCTGCAGATTGACAGAGACGGATTACGCAAAGTCCTGTTACTTTCCCATATATATATATATATATATATATATATGTATATATACATATAACCCAATAGAGCTGCTTTTCACTTACTGAAGACAAGACTGAAGGCAGAAAGACCCACAAACAAGCAGCAACTGAA
>CM075003.1:29101552-29127092 GCA_037576675.1 Pangasius sanitwongsei | reverse complement strand
TGCACTTGGATGGGTTAAATGCAGAGCACAAATTCCGAGTATGGGTCACCACACTTGGCCACACGTCACTTCACTAACTCACTCAGTAATTGACTACATAGTTATATAAATATGTGTCACATCCAGAGTTTATTTTCTCTCTATGTTCATCCAAATCTCCAGAACACATGGTGTTCCTGCAGTGCTACAGCTCTGTCCTTTGGCTCCGGTTGTCTGCGTTCTGTCCAAAACCCACAATAACATGATTTCCCTTGTTATTTTTTTGTCCCTCTCCTGTTTTTTGTTTTTTGTTTTTGTGGCAGTCCTGCTCTCCAAAGAGGTTGGCAGTTGCTCCATTGCTCTATGACTTTACCCCAGGCTACATGTTCTGCCTTCCTGCAAAAATGAGATTTCTCAGACGTGTGTGGCTCCTGTAGGCATTTGCATGATTGTGTGTGTGTGAGTGTGTGTGTGTGTGTGTGTTCAGCATCGCTACCTGGAGATTGGAAATGGTAGTGTTTTGCTCCTGGGCTTTTAGCTTTTGTATACATGTACACAGAGTTAAGCAGGAGGAGCATTTTGAGTGAGTCAAAATGTCATAAACACACACACACACGTATATACACACAAGCATGTTTAACCCCTTGAGCTCTACACTATGGCCTTGACATTTGAGACCATGTAATCACAGAACCAGCTTGACCTTCGCTGTGATGATGAAATGAACCTGCACTTTTTACATGTTTGAGTAAGATCCTCTGATTGGCTTGTGGTGTGATGAACCAGAGCTGAGAGAAGTGTCAAACTGGTCGTTTCGTACATCACTAATAACACATTTGTGAGTGAATAATGCACCATGCGCCAGGACACATTACTGATTTTTCTACAGAAATCAAGGGTGGACAAATCCGTTTGGGTTTTTATTCATTGTTGCCATGTGGATAGAAGTGTAGCATCTTTGCATGATAGTAAAGCTAGAGCTAATTTGCACATACTATATGTGAGTCCTCACGACTGCCTCATTATGTTATGGTTAATGCCTTTGTTTTATTAGCAGAAATGTTGTGAAAAGGAGATGTGTTTAAGGGTTGTCCATGTTGCCACGTCTTGGCATCCAGGTGAAGGCCAGTGAATTTTGTCAGTTTACCTGTCTGCCCTGAATTTCTCCCTAATTTAGTCATGGCCAATTCCTACCCATCAGGCAGCTATTCCTTACCAACCAGGGAGGGCGAAGGCTATCACGTGCCTCCTTCATCTTTCCTTCATGCAACGTCAGGGGGTGGTGTAACACACTCGGAGGACAGCACTATCCACCCTTTTCTGCATGCATGAGCTCACAGATGCCCATGATTGGCTAGTGTCTAGTAGGAGAGAGAGTACGCCACCCCTCCCTCCCTGAGAACAGGGTCGATTTTGTTCTCTTGGACTCCTGGCCATGGATGCCTGTGGCATCATCGGGATTCGATCTCCAGATGATAGGGCGAAAGCTTTTTTCTTGCGCCACTCAGAAGCTTGTATCGCTGATCCTTGATTTACGATCATGGATAGCCTTATACTGCAGACTATGATTACTTGAGTGCCCTTAATAAACACTGTACGTTTAAATGTAACATACTCCATTTGGTTTATACGCTTCCTGTTGGCATGACACACTACTAGCTAGCAGCATGTAACACGTTCCTAAATTCTCTCTAGGATACATTCTGGTAAGCAGTATAAGGTAGCTGATTCAGTTTGCTTGTATGGACGATGGAAAACTTTTTTATGCAACAGCAATGCACAGGGATGTGGAATCAGTAACGTACATGAGTAAAACAGAATAGCATGTTGAGCAAAACTGTAGAGTCAAAGAGTCTACTTGAGGTTCGTAGCCTAAATTTTAGCCAAAGACTGCTGTTTAGTCGATAGCGCAACATACGTTATACATATATAGGATACATATATACATATAGGAGCCACATCTAGCTCATCATACTTTGGGGTTAAAATGTACTTGCTACATTTTCAGCCTAGTTAACTAGCATTATGTGCAACCAAAACATGAGACAAGGCAAGTACACTGGGGCTTTCACTTGCCCCATGGGCTAGCTAATGGATTTATGATTTGTCCTCCCCTGAATAAACTGCAGGACGAGTACCTGAACGAGGACGTAGACGTGCGAGTGATTGAGTACGAGGACAACCGGCCCCTGCTGGACCTTTTCCTGCAGAAGCCCATGGGCATGCTGTCACTGCTGGACGAGGAGAGCAGGTTCCCCCAGGCCACTGATCAGACCCTCGTCGGCAAGTTCTACCTCTTTCTACACGCTCATACACTCACATACTCACACCCTCGCATACACAGAGTCACAGGCGTCATCAGAACACTAGCAGCTACTTCTATATGACCTTCAGGCGTCATATGGGCATACATACACATGCACAGGAACTGTATTTTCTTCTATTCAGTGTTATTTTTCAGTGTTATGATTTTTTTTTATAAAATGGTACTTTTAATATAACCATGAAACTGTTTTTTATGCAGCACTACTGTTTTTGCTAGCAGTTAGTTAGTAAACATTTGAGAGTGAGTCAAATGAAAACCCCTTTTATTTTGCACTGTTTATTGTATATAGGCCTCACAAAAGTGTATAATTTTTCTACATAATCTACATTCCATTCAATGCGCTTAACGAGTGGTTCCTAATTTACATCTCACTTTTAAAGTTTTCATTTGACTCAACCTCTTATACAGTATATCATGTTTCATATTGTGTATTGTAGAAAGGCTTTTGAGAATTGGGATGATATTTTTGTCAAATCACCCAGCCCTACATACAGTGCTTGAGAACAGCAACAGGGAAGTTCAATACGATAAAGGTACAACATTTAATCCATAAGGTGGCACTGAGCATGCATTAATGGTACCAGTGGGACTTGCTACAGTCTTAAGTCACTGGAAGGCCTGTATGGTTTGTGGTTGCGTTAGGCGGACATGTCTTTAATGGGTTGGGTGTGTGAAAAGAAAAATAAGAAAATAAATATCTTTAGGTGAGTTTTAAGGATAGACAATATGGGGGACTGTGAGTGTTAGAGAAAATCCTACTGTTTTCGGTATATCTACTGTTGTCTTTTTTCATCCACTCTGGATGTATATTACATAAACCCATGGATTTATGGATAAATAAATTTATTAAGGATTCACACTTTTGCTCATACAGAAAAATTCGAGGACAATCTGAAATCTAAAAACTTCTGGAGACCAATGAGGGTTGATCTTGGCTTTGGAATCAACCACTATGCTGGAAAGGTGCAGATATTTCCTTTTTAAAGTGTGATATATATATATATATATATATATATATATATATATATATATATATATATATATATATAAAACAATCTATATATTTATCAGATCAGAAACATTGTGTATAAGATGTGTTCATGTGATTTTTCTTGAACGTACTGATCAGGTGATATATAATGCGTCCGGGTTCCTGGCTAAGAACCGAGATGCTCTTCCTGCTGACATCATCCTGCTGCTGAGGTCTTCAGACAACGAGCTGATTCGCAAACTAGTCACTAATCCGCTCACTAAAACAGGTACCAGCACACTGAGAAAGCTGCGTTACATAGGTATTCCCAGAGCTGGGAGAAAGGCTTTCTTTACACAATAGTGAAAATCTAACTTATTTATTCAATCCATTATTTAAATTATTAAATGATGTCCGTTTTTTTTTTCTTTGCTTGCATTGGTTGTTAGAGCAACACTACAGACATGTGTGTGTACACTGAGTGATACAGAGCAGAGAAAAAAAAAACGCTAGATGATTAGCTACTGTCATGATGCGGTTACATTTCAGCACGTATATCATTAACAAAGATATAATGTGGTCTTTGTATGTGCTCTGACCAATCCTGGAATCATAAACAAAGTATAGCACGGCGGTCAAGAAGCAGGGATGGAGATTGACAAAACTACTGGAGCCTGGTCACAAAAACAAGAAACCCAAACTAGGAAACTAGGAGAGGAAAAGCTTAGTAATGCATACAGTCACTTTACCATAATACATTGACACAACAGAGTATAATTAGTAGATTAATCATATCATATTTATCATAAATAAAACACAGAACAGGTGACCACAGTCAGGTAACAAACCAATGACAGAACAGGGGTGGAGATATGGCTAGATGGGAAATCCAAATGATCACAAGCACATGCCGTATCTCCAAGGGAACAGCAAAAAAGCAAAAAACAAAACCACATAAAAATTGATTTGACTGACAAAACCGATGAAAACTGCATTTATTACTGTCGAACAACATTCACTTCTCTATTTATTTTCTTCAATTTCTTCATCCTTCCTACCAAACTCTCAGAAATAAATGGAACTTTTCTTTGTCACTGGGGTGGTACCATCAAAGGTGCATGTTCTATAGCTTTAGTTTGTATCTTTCACATAGGAAAATAACTTTAGTGAGCTTTTAGAGTAGTGGTCCCCTAGGTTCAATTATGTATCTTAAATTGTTTTTTTTAAAGTTTTTTTTAGGTACATACTAAAAGTACAAAACATGTCCCCTTATGGTCTCCCGGAGATAAGGAAAAGTACTGTTCTGTACCTTTATTTCTGAGAGTGCACGATCTACAGTGACTTGAATTTCAGTAATTTTCCTATATAGCGGTGATGTCAGACTCCAGTCCTTAAACATTATACCACTGCATTGCAGAGTTTAGCATTTCACCTCACCGAGCACACTTTAGTATTTAGCTGCTAATTCATATCCTGAACTTGATGTATTAGAAGAAGTAAAACACAAATCTCTGTAAAGCTGTGTCTATATAGCCAAGCCTAGCCAAGCTAAATTCACTTTCAAGCAAAATACAATGATGAGATTTAATCTATGATGCTCATTAGTTTCTCTGGGCTATACAGAGAGAAAAACTGGATTGTGTTAGTTGTCAGTTTAGTGAACACTGCCCAGTCATAGCCCTATTTAACATTGTGCTAATCTATTTCAGTACAGATGTTTGTTCTGTTCTTGCAGCGTACCAGCCATATATTGTTGGTGGCCTCTTTAAGGTCAAAACCTTTCCACTGCAGAGTGAGTACAGCGAATGGGTGACGCTGGAGGCCAAACGAATCAGCTCACAAATCTAATCACACATTAATAATTCTTAATGAAGCTTTGTATGGGCTTAACACAGACCTGCACACACTTCTAGCTAAGTGATTGATGGGTATTTGTCATTGTAGTAAGCCAGAGCATTGAAATAATAAGCTAAAACAAAAAGCAATGCTGAAAGGAAGAAGTGGAGTAAATTATATTCATGTATAAGAACCGAAATCAGTAGCAGATATCTCACAGATGAGAATTTGCCAGAAGCTGGATCCCATCCTGCCTCTTTATAGTGGGAAGAACTGGTTAGATAGGCAGTGAAAATGATAACACATAGACTGTACAACAGGCCAAACCTGCTTTAGTCATGACATTAATTCAAAGGGTGGCACCAATAACCTATTAAAGGTTCGTTCATTTATCTTCAGTAAGGGCTTAATCCTCGTCAGGGTCACAGGAACACTGGGCGTGAGGCAGGAATACACCCTGGATGGGACTCTGGTGCATTGGTAGACATCACAAACATTTATTCACACCTAGGTGCTATGTAACATAGCCAGTCGACCTACAAAATAATAAATCTGTGTATGTTGTCGCAATGTTTGAGGATGTGCCAAATTTTGTTTGGGTGATGTGCCGGCTCAGCTGAAATAGTTGATTCTGGAACTGAGTGTTCACAGCATGGAAGCGTGTGTCCATCAGCAGAGCCATCAGCAGCTGGGAGGGTTGTTTCAGGCTGATAATCATGATGAGTGCGACCTGCGATACAGAATGTGCTCTTTCCTCACTGCGACGACTCAGTGATCTGGTCAATTAGTCTACGCAACCCATTTTACGCAGATTCACATTTCCTGTTTGACTAGTTGCTCCATCTAAAGAGGGAACAGATGGCCCCGATTCTGAGTTTTCAGACCTTGTAAGCATTGAACATCATGACTCCACTTCATTTTTCCAGAATAGTCCTCAATTTAGCTTATTATTTGAACTTTCTGGAACACTACAATTACATTTTTGAATTTGATTCTTGCCATAGTTGTATTGAGTGATTGTAGCCAACAAACACTTACCTGGAAGTATTAATGGATCTGTGAGGAAAAAGCCTGTACATCTTGGTAGCTAGTACTCAATTAGTCTTGTTCTGCTATCTAATTAAGTTCTGATCTCTGGGAGAATCTGTGTGGTGATTATTTATGGTGATTAGAGTACTACTTTAATTGTCTTCTTGTAAAGTCTTCACCTTCAGGGACTCATCATGGATGGATTTAAAATCAATTATTTCTTTCCTGGACTGGTATTTGACTTTAACCAGTTCTGAGCAACTAACGGGTCTGAAAGCACAGACTGAGCAAGTCCAGCTGGAAATGCAAACGATCCACGAAGCATTTTTACTAATCCAACTTCATAGACAAGTTGTTTCAAGAAGATAACATAACAGCAGGGTTTTCTAACACCTATGAATCAATTTCTCATGAATGTCATGAGTCTCTAGCCCTGGTAAATCAAAAAAATATTCTTAAAGGGATGTAATTAGAGATAATTTAACCAACTAGCCAGCGGAGAAAGGTAGAGATTTTGTATTTGAAGGGTACCTATGTATATATATCCTTAATGATATATTCTTAAGCATTGCATAAATCCTTTCTAAAGCAATTCTGGAGAATTCACGAAAGATATGAAAGGCTTATGTCAAAACCCATGAGGTGACGTTAAATATTTTTATGTGACTTTGGAACAACCTGCAAGTACTATATGTTGAATTGACAGTTCAAGAGTCATTTTTCTGTTCAACCATATTTTTTATATCCATATCTTCCAAATCGTTAGTTTGTTTGTAACTAACTGCACATTCATATCACATTGAGGAAGAAGGAACATAGTGCTCCATAAATGTAAATCTGATTACCACTTTGAAGGTTTGAGGGCATTGCATAGTAGTTGCGTACTAGTACTGTACAAATACCATCAAAACCAGCATACCAGTTTCCAGCTCAATATGAGGACCGATCTGTCCTTTATTTGGAAAACTAACAGGCAAACATTTGCCTCAATCATCACATTACAATGATAGGAGAATATTGTAAGTGGTATTTTAATGTTCAGCCTGAAAAGAACATAAAATGGTCGGCTCGGTCTGTGTTTTGGCTTTTGAGGTTTTTTTTAATTGCTTTTTGTTTTCTATGTCTATGACAATATCACGAGAAAGTTTGTTTGATTAGGATGTTACGTGTAACACTTTATACTTTCTCTCTGACCAGGTAATCTAGCACACACCAAAGGGAAGGGGACAGGATCGGGGCGGCTCGGGTCACGTCAGCGCTCTCCTCAGCGCTCTGTAAACATTGTCAAGGTATATACCGAGCTTGATAAGATAACGTATCTTTAAGATGTATGCTTGCAGCATGCACTGAATTTTCTTCTTTCTACTTTCTCCTTCTGTTCATCTGTTTTGCTTCCTGCCTGATTTATATTTCCTCCCTTTATGCACACGTCTCTTTTTCTAAAGGCGGAAGTGCTGACGTTGTACAAACTCCTGTCAGTCAGCGAGGTAATAACACAGAATTCAGTATCCGCCCACAGGAAATGGATGTAGCATGTTGTGCTTCCATTATCTTTCCCACTGTGTGTGTGTGTGTGTGTGTGTGAGTCAGGTATATGTACCTGAATTATTGTAGCTGCATATACAGTAGTAGATGGATTTGACATTTTGAATGGTACTACTAGGAGCTAGGAGTTTCCCAGCATTTTATTTAAGGTGAATGTTCAATGGGCTTTGTGACACTTACATAATAAGCCCTTCATTATAACTGAAATAAACCTATATGCTGTAAATAGTTAAATGAGTCCAATTCAATGTTATTGATATAGCATTTTTAACAAATCTTCTAAAAGTTATGTCAATATTTACATGAGGAAAGTTCCTGGTATTCAGAGTTGGGTTACGCACCTTGTTAAGTCGATTTTCTGGACTCCCCATTCATGTTATGCAAATCACCTGCGAATAGTTCACGTCTATGAGGTTGCAAGATTTTTCTTGAATAGAAGCATACAGCTTTTTAAATAGCATCCAAACACAAGCATTTGCCTTTAAGCTTGAAAAAAAATCAGGGATAGAAAATATGAACTGAAGAAGGAAATATTGTGTTATTCTTTGCCATCAAAAGTTCAAATGTAATATGATGCATTTAAATAGACTAATACGATGATGTATGATTGAGACATTGAAATAGGATATGCAGATATGTATACTGGCATAAATGTTGTTACAGGGTAATAATAGTGACATAAGCGCATGTAGTTACACAGTAATGTCCTAATGTTACTCAGCCTAGAAAGTGTCATAACACAACCTTATAACAAGAAAAATCCCAACACTTTATCTTTATGTCAGGTGACACCATAAAGCAAACTGGCTTATGATTGCCTGTGTAGCTTCGTGTCAGTTATTAAGGGGTTATGTAGGTGTCATGTAGCCTTACGGACATAAGCATAGTGTTGTTCTATTTTGTATATGAGAGCTATGAGAGCTCATTTTATAAGCATTATAGTGAGGCGTTGTCTTCTTTAGATCCCTCTAAGAGAAACCCTGATGTACATTTAAAAGTCTGAAGTTCCACGCCTGAAACAAATCGGCACTTTATACATATTGAAATGAAGCGTCTTTGATGAGGCCGTGAATATATTTCCATGTATTTGCATGGTGAGTCATGCTCTTTAGAAATTTCACATCAAAGATTGTGCCCATTGTTTCTGTAGCGAAGATCAGGGGCACCTGCGCTTGCGCCTGTCACCTGTGTGCGTTTTGCATTTGATTGTAGTTCTGCAAAATGTGCTTTACAGAGCCTCAAGGTTAGCACGAGCCTGGTTATATGTGTGTGTGTGTGTGTGTGTGTGTGTGTGTGTGGTGAATCTGTTACGTTTAAAAAAATAAAAAATAATAACAGAAATCATCCAGTCAGGGGAATCCAAAAAAAAAAAACCCATGAATCACACATGCACTGCTTATAACATATAACACGTGAAGTGTCTAAAAACGTTTAAATTTCACATGACTTTTTTTCTGTAAGAGCTACATTTTAAGCTTAATAAAATGAATCCATGTACTTAATACAACAGGAAGAACGTGTGCTGTCAGTTACGATCAACACATACTGGCCTTTTCATGTCTTTATTTTACTCCATCACTCTTTCTGCCTTGATCTATGGCAGGAAGAGTGCGAGGTCATTATTTCACAAGCGCTATGTCATTATTTTGATGTTATTTCAACTTAATATCTCATTCTATCTAATGAATAACTCCTTATTTGGGTTATTATCTTGTTATTTTGACACTTTGTCACATTATTTCAGAGTAGCAGTTAACACCCCGCATTCTATCAATAAGATTCATTTATTGAATATTAGCTTATAGTAATAATAATTCTCATAATATATGCTGATACTAAGTAAGCCAGATCTTGTGCTTTAGATCACTTGTAAAAAAAAATTTCCCCTATGAGGCCCACTTCCCAGTTTTTTTGAGAATGTGCACTAATGACGTAGCACTTCGCAGCTTGCGGTTCTAATCTTCCGGACATATTAGCTTTCGTCCATGGAGAAAAGAACATCTACATTTTCCTTGCACAATGATCCCAGCATGGCCATGTGTTCACCCTGATCCACACTTTTACATCTGTCCTCCATCTCTGCTCATAGCTGCTCCCCCGAAATGCAATAAATCCATCATATTTAGGAGCATGCTTTAGAAATGACGTCCCTTCACTCCACCCTGATAATATTTATCGTCGTCATTAGACGCCCGTTAGATGCTCGCCCTGCCCTTGAATCTATAAATTCTCATTTTCCTTGAATATGTTGCGTGTTCTCAGGGGGAGAACGGTGCGGAAAGCATACATCATCCTCGAGAGACCACCAACATGAGGACTCAAACCGTGGCCTCTTATTTCAGAGTGAGCATCTCTTAAATAATAACTAATATTAGGTCGATTTTTTTTTTCTAATAATGAATTTGAATCATTTAATTGAATGTATTGATTCAGAAAGGAATAAAAAAATGGTGTGGTGCTGTTATAGGAATAATCAACAATGGAGTGGTGTGATGAAATGGAGTAACGGTTGATTATTTTCCTTTAACAGCACATCCAGCACAAGTGTTTTATTTCTCTTATACCACATCAATTTAACAACAATTACATTGTTTTTTATTTATCAAAAAAATCTAGACTTTTTAGCTATTTGTAGTTACAGGTAATGTTGTGGAATGTCCACAGAACAAGTTAGTTCAACTGTTAACTACCACTCATTTCTTTTTCTTTCGTATAGTATTCGCTGATGGACCTGCTTTCGAAGATGGTGGCCGGACAGCCGCACTTCATCCGCTGTATCAAACCTAATAACGACCGCCAGGATCATAAGTTCGATAGGGAGAAGGTGCTGATTCAACTGCGCTACACTGGCATCCTGGAGACGGCTAAGATCCGCAGACAGGGCTACTCTCACCGCATCCTCTTCGCTAACTTCATCCAGAGGTCAGTCTGCAGCACACGTGAGGCCACTGGAACTCTGAAACACAGAAAAAACACTCAAGCTTTTAATTAAGATCTTCACTGAGCCTTCGCTGTACCAGAAAATTATACAAAAAAAAAAAAAAAGTCATCCAAACATATAAATATAGGCTATTCCATACTGAATATACAGACATAGTGTAGATAAGCACTCTTCAGCTGTACAGTGTTGATTGCTATTAAGACACATTGTGTTTGTAGATACTACATGCTGGCTTTCCGTATGAACGAGGAGCCGACCGTCAGTCGTGAGACGTGTGCAGCTATTCTGGAGAAAGCCAAGCTGGAAAACTGGGCTCTGGGCAAAACAAAGGTAGAAACTGTAGTAGATTCTGGGCAAATCCAATCATATTTTCCATGTAAAAGCTTAAGGAAAGGTTCTGTATAGAGATACAAGAGTAAGGAATGTAAGTCCAAACCCTGAGAGTTAGTTTAAAGTTCAGACCAATGAAGCAGTTTCCAAAGATCAAAGATCTGGAGAGAGAGAGAGAGAGAGGGAGAGAGATACAGTATGTGTGTGCTTTTATTTCAGGTCTTTCTGAAGTATTATCACGTGGAGCACTTGAACTTGATGGTCAGGAGAACCATGGACCGGGTCGTGCTGCTCCAGGCATACGTTCGTTGTTGGCTCGTGGTCCAGAACTACCGAAAAATCTTGGGGAAGAGAACTGAGAGTGCTGTAGTCCTGCAGTCAGGTGAAGGCACATGCTAAATACATCTCAGTCCAGTTAATGTGTTAGTAAACACATTGCTAATTAGCTTGCAGTAGCAAAATATACTGTGGATATGCATTAGTACAAAGTGCAAGATCAGGACAGGTGAAGAAATTCAACTTAAAATTCATTAAAAACAATTTAAATTTAAAAAAAGTTCTAGCTAGCATCTTTGGTTTTTTTCCTCTGACGGAACCCTTAAAGGTATGAAATTGAACTTTTGAAAATTTCATTTCAGATCTAAACAATATCATGATAGTGAGATCTGTACCCCTCTTTGAAAATATACAGTACGACCCTATTTTTGTGGAATTTTATGGTTTTGAACAACTTTTCTTTATGGCACTTTAGTTTGTTTGTTATCATTTTTCTCACAGGACATCATAGGACATACTAAAGTAAACATTAACCTCAGCCTCAGATTCTCTGCCCACAGTCCAAAGAGGATATAATATATTTTTGTACACTTATCTGGAAACAAGCTTCAGAATCTTCTTGTGTGTCCTATGTACACACTTCTGTGTGCTGGCTATTAGCTTGAAAAGCCTCTGAACACTGACAAAATGATGTTCTTGGAGCAACTCATAGTTGCTGGATCGAAAAAGTTCTGTTGAGTTCTCAATTTTGATTAGTCACAATCCTTGATTGTTGATTCATTTTCTATAGCAGCAGCTCTGACTGGAGTGCAGCTGAAAATGACAGTTTTTTATTAATGTGCTTGTTATAATATATAATACGTTACAGTATGTCTTTTATATAGTAACCACTTACCCGGAGAGTTGTATGGCAGACACTCCACATGAATGAATTAAAAAAATATACAATAGATACGGTGAAGTTTTCAGTAAGGAGATGTTTATTTAGCAATTATGGAAGGAGACTCCATTGTCAGCACTTCGGAACAGTCAGAGGTAAAGCTTTAAATTTTAGTGTTCTGGAAAATCTTCAGGACAGAGGAGTTTAGACTTTGCATTAATAAATAAAACTTGTTAGTGTGGACAAACTGTTGTGATATAAAAGGAATAAAGCACTTTGGAATGTACTGTTATTGGAAAATAATCACCTTCTGCATCATACTATTTCATTGTTAATTATCTTCCTATAACAGCACATCCCAAGTGGTACGTAGTGAGTAAATAACATATCACTGCCTCTTTGCCCCCAGGCTCTGGAAAAGGGGTATAGTCAGGGTTCATGTTCATGCCAAATGGCCTTATGTTGTGAAATTACACGATTAGTTCATTGGGACTAGGTTTAACGCCTGTACTTAGCATGTACTGTTGTCTTCTTCAGCATTCAGAGGACACATGGTGAGAAAACAAATGGCTGATGATAAAACCAAAGCCAACCAGGACACTGTCATTGTTGAACTTCAAGCAGGTAAGAACAATATTTCCAAGCAATGAAACTTCAGCTGGCAAACATGTATTGTCCTTGTGAACATTCTCCATCTTTGTGGCTAGTATGCCGTGGATATCTGGCAAGGAAGAAGTACAAGGAGTTAGTGGATGAGAAGAACAAAGCTGCTACAAAAATCCAGGCACACTTTAGAGGGCACAAAGAGAGGAGAAGCTTCCAAAGGAAAAAGTATGCAAAAGTTTTTAACTACAATAGAAAGTATTGCAATGGACAAAATCCCGCTAACACGCTGTACTGTTTTCTTTTAGAGAGGCCATGCAAAAGGAGAATGAACAGAATACAGAAGAGGTAAAAGAGGATGTTCCGGTTGAGGAGAACAAGTCATCTGCAGATTCAGCCCAGGAGGACGGAGCAAAAGAGCCTGGGAATAGTGAAGGAAAGGTCACTCCTTCTGCAGATGAACCTGAAGCTGCTTCACCAGGATCTGGAGAAGAGTCTGCACCAAACGAAGCCACAATGGAGGAAGTAAACACTGAACAGGAGGCCAAAGCGGCTACAGTTATCCAGAGCAACTTTAGAGGATACAAAGAACGCAAGAAGCTCCAAGAGGAAGGGCAGCTCCCTGCAAAGGGGAAGAAAGATACAGATCCCCAAACTCAGGAAAACGACTCAGAAGAGAAGCCAATGGAGGCAGAACAGGTGACAGAAGAAGGGCAAAACCCCTCACAGGGTCAAAACAATGGATCTGAGAACCAGAATGAATCAGGATCAGAAGAGAAAACAGCAGCAGAGTCCAGAACCACTCAAGAAGAACCTGAGAAGGAGAAAGAACCAACAGGACCTACATCTGAGGGACAGAATGGAGACGAGTCAAAGCAAAATGATGACGAGCAAGCGCAGAAGGAGAAGAACGAGTTTGAAAGTTTCTCCAAACATGTGAGTAGAAAGGCTCTCCAGACAGGGGAAGATCCAGGGGAAGTCTGTATAAAATCTGTCAGGTGTCACTACGGCTGAATTAAAAAATGACAAAAAATCTGTTTTGGACCAAAAAAAAAGAGATTTTCTGCTAATAGTATTCTTTAATATTTTACCAAAACAATGTGGAAATGTTATTATTTAAGTTGTTTTCTAACCTTGCCTCGCACTGAAAAAGAGCTCATTGAATTTACTTAATTCAAATGTGTACATGGGTTCCACCAGATTGAACTGAGTTTCATTAACACAGTTTGTTTTCATATATCCAACATGATTCGGTCATGTATTTTCAAAGCCCCGAATGAAATCAAACCCAGTCCCTGCTGCACCATCATGCCACACACGCATTAGTCAGGTTAATTTAATACTATAGTTATTTCTTCCTGCCCGTGCCAACATCCTCACAAGATTTTGCACAGCAGTTAATTCCTGTCCACTAATTTGATTGGTCAAGCGGCGTTCCAAGAGTGCTGATATTGGGATCATTGGGACATTTGAAATTTCACTGTGTGCAGCACTTTGTTTTCAGGAATATACTGTAACTTAAAATATTTCATAAAATAACTTTTATGTACAGGTGACAAAGCACAAAGTTTTCAAATATTTAAATGACCTCAGTTTTTCAGATTTGTAGTTTTCAGAACTATATATGAAGCAGAAAACGGCACAATTTGACCTTGTGTAGGAATTTGTGGGCTGCCACACAAATGGAAATGAACGTGGTCATTTAGTCCATATATGGAAATAAGAGCAGTTCTGAGTGCACCTGTGACCATATATGGACGTAGAAAAAGGGAAGTCATTGGCACATATACCAGCGCTTGTATTTACATTTACATTTATGGCATTTAGCCCTTATCCAGAGCGACTTACATTTATCTCATTTATACAACTGAGCAGTTGAGGGTTAAGGGCCTTGCTCAAGGGCCCAGCACTAGCAGCTCGGGGGTGCTGGGAATTGAACTCATGACGTTCTGATCATTAGTCCAACGTCTTAACCACTGAGCTTCCACTTACACATTTTGTTACCAGATAGATGACATGAGCTAATTTGACAGGATTTTCTGTTAGGACTCTTTAATTAATACTAATAAATGTTTGTAATCTTCAAGCCAACTAACTAGCCACCATGAGAGAATATCAGAACGATTTATTGAGTGATATTATACCACAGTGCTGCTGAATTCTCTATTCGGATTCATTTTTTAAGATTCTACCTATAATTCAACAATAATCCACTGACCATTTGTCTCAATATCCCTTGAGACCCAGCAGAGTAAATGGTGTCAGCCATTATGGCATATAGCACAGTTTCTTTTGGCAGCTGTGACATTTTTTTCTTTGACTTCCTGTCCAGATAAGCAGCGTCTCTCAGGACTTCATGATGCTGCAGCAGAAGCTGGATCAGATCATAATGGCTCATCAGATCAACCCCACCAGCAACGGCATGTTTACAAGAGGACATGTCATGAACGGTACTCTCGGGACTGATCAACAGCTCTCAGGTAGAGCCTCACATCACAATCACAGCAACCACAGAATACGAGACTTATTATTACTAAAGAACTATTTTCTTTACTCAGATCTCAGAATAAAACATAACATGTTTAAAGTGTAGTCAGTAGAATAAGTGGCACAGCTCCAAGGTCTTGGGGTCTCCAGTTTTGATCCTGAGCTTGGCTTAATGTCTATATGGCATTTCAGTTCTTCTTCTCCACATGGTCGCGCAGGTTTCCTCGAACCTCCTAAAAAAGCATACCATTAGGTGGATTGTCTACACTAAATTGCCCCTAGGTGCGAATGTGTGTGTGCATGGTGCCCTGAAATGGTGTGGCGTCCCATCCAGGGTGTATTCCCTCCTCATACCCAGTGTTCCCAGTATAGGCTCTGCTTTGATATGCTTTAAAGCATTCGAATGCTTTAATAATCTTATTTTAACATAGAGAAGTGGTATTTATATACTATTGACGGTGTGAGCGGCCATTTTGCTTGTTCTTTTCTTTGTTTTTTTCTCATGTGAGATTAGAAAATTCAGGTTACAAGCTTCAGTAGAACTCCACATTAGCCCAAAACACATAACCAGGTAACTGGGAAATCAGCAAATCTTCCATTTTGTCAGTTTTCCGTATCGCATTGTGCTGTCACGTCTAACCAGCGATGTCTTTTAGACCTTCACAATGGCGCGCTCCTGTACCGTTCATACGAGGAGCCTCACGTGCAGCCTGCAGCAGGTGCCGAGTCTTTGTTCCAGTCAGTTCCAGTCACTTTCCTGCTGCAGATCGTATCAGAGATTGAAAGTCGTTTTTTTTCTATCACCATGCCTGATTGTCTGCAACACGAGAGATGTCAAGTGCCGAAAACAGGAAAGCCGCTTCTCGACAGGCCGTGTCATCAGAAAATTCGCTTTGTCATGCACATCTGTTGTTCACTGGATTTCATCAGATGATATGTGTAAATGCTTTGAGGGGATGCGAGAGAAAAAAAGAGCGGTAAATGTGCTTTAATGCTGTCCACTGTGGAGCTGCAGAATCTATTATCTCAAAGAACCATAAAAAAAATATTATTTATCAGGAGCGGTGTTTTATTGTATTTTTGCCATGAGTGTTTTTACCTGAAGCAAATGCTCTTTAATGTCAGAATGAGAGAAAACCTAATCGTGTGACACACAACCTCATCAAATTCATTTAGGTTATTAACCTTTTCATGATGGACGATGTGCAATATATCACATGTTGAAAGTGTAATTCTTTTCATCACTTGCATGATAATTTGTCATAGTCATACAAAAGGTCTGGTGTAATAATGAAAAAAAAAGAAAAAGAAAACAAAATCACAATCAAACTTGATTATTGTTGCTTATTCCAAGACACCGGAAATCCGAGTGGCCTTTTGAATATCAATCATATTTCCTTTTCTACAAAGGTCATTAAATGCTAATCATATTTCATGAGAAACACCTCCTGCAATTACGCCTAGCTTTAATATGAACACTTTAAATTGGCTTCAGTCCTCTGAGCAATGGAGAATTACTGATGACCTTTTAGTGGGCATGTTACAAACTTCCTCCTCCTGCTGAAACCTGACAACGTTGATTAGTCGCCTTCATGCTAGCACTGAATACAATGACGCTAAGATAACAAATCAAAGCGTTCCTAACATCCATCATCTCAATTATCTAAGGGCAGTTTTACACCAGAGTTAAAACATTTTGTGTATCACATCCTTTGTTTGTTTTCTCTTCTTTTTTTTTGTCAGTCCAAATCTACAGGACGCACATTTCTGCAGCACTTAGCTCAGTCCTTTGGCTCAATTTAGCAGCTCACATCTACAGAAAAACGTCATCCACAACCCTAAAACACTTGCTTGGCTCACTTCCTGCATTTGAGTTGATTCAGGATTGAATCGCTTTTTCACTGCAATTGAACGTGTTCAATTAGAAGCAGACCGAGGCCACCTCGCTTAGATGGTCTGGGACCGGTTATTTAGTTTTGCACCTGAGTTCGATCACTTTGCTTTCACCTGCACAAACAATCCACTTCAAACTGGAAATCGCACCAGGGTTTGATTCAAACAGACTAAACATCGCATAAGTGAAAGCACCGTGAATTTAAATAGGGTTTGATATAAAGAACTTGTTTACGTAGACGTGTTCATGCTTGTTTTCTCTCTTAAAAAATACACACTTTGATGCACAAAGTGCTGCCAGTGTTTATTCTGGTTTTACTGTGTTTCTTGTCATCAAGTTTTTTTCAAGTGATTTTTTTTTGCTCGCAGAATAATTACTTGGCTGCGCTGGGTGCTTACCGATTTCAGACTAAGATAGGGGTGGAGTGAAGGGGCGTGTCTATAAAATGGCTGACAGGAAGCCCATCCAAACACAAACAATCTTTACTTTTCGTACTTTACTAAGAAGACAGTCAACACCACATAGTGAAATTAGCCATACAAATACATCTGTCAGGAAATAGCTAGTATTTGTATTCTGATGCTGAAATTCAATGATGTTTCCTACATTTTTTACCTCTGACCCCAAATGTGGGAGTGTAAAAGGTAACAGCGTTCCACAGTCAAGGCACCCTTTATCATATTTTAAGCAATTTTACATCATTATTATGATGGTTATTGTGTAACAGTGTACAGGACACAAAGTCAGTAATTGTAGTCTGACCTCAAAGATAAACACAAAGATAATAATGTCTCGTCTCTGTCCCCGCCAGCTGGTACACAGCAGACACGGACGTCTCGCCGGAGCACCAAGCCAAAGACTCTGAGCACTCCTGAAGACTCGACGTACTACAGCCTCATCCACGTGAGTTCATGTTCATGCACAGTGAACCGTAGCGCGGTTCTGCCTCCACTTCCTGTGTGTTCAGCTCATGAGGTTGTTCCCTGTCGTCATGTTTTCCGCAGCGATCCATCCAGGATGACAAGAAGAGGACGAGGAAGCAGAGGTGAGCGAGTTAGTTCTGCGTACACTCAAAAACACTAAAGCAGACGGCCAGTGTGAGGAATGTAACGAGAAACTGCTAGAACAGGAAGTGCGTTTCAAAATCAAAATCACAAAAATTATATGAAAATAAAAGAGCAGTCACACTTACAATAAAATATCGTCATAAAATCTAATAAAAGAATAAACATTCACACGCATACAAATTCGAATCATTTTCATTAAAGGCCAACACCTTTAAAAAAATCAAGAGAGTATATGATTAAAGTTTCAAATTATTTGAATTTATCAAATTATTCAAATTGTTATGAATATTATTTTTATATTACTTATTTATAATTATTATTGAAAGTATTAGAACTGTTGAATGTGTGTGTTCTATTAGGAGATTTCACACACACACACACACACAGCTTTTCCACTGCTCTCTCAGGACTCTTTGTCACATGTCTTGTATGTGTATGAGGGTGTGTGTGTGTGTGTGTGTTTGTGTGTGTGTGTGTGTGTGTGTGTGTGTTTTCTCATGCAGAGAAAACAGACTCTGGAGACATCAGGTGCTGTGATTTACAGATGGAGACAGACAGCAGTAGTTTACATGCATCATTAAGAGTGAGAAGGTCGACATAAGAGACACCAACCAGGATCAGAGCCTGAGAGGAAGAAGGGAAAGAAAGGAGAGAGAGAGAGAGAGAGAGAGAGAGAGAGAGAGAGAGAGAGAGAGAGAGAGAGAGAGAGAGAGAGAGACTTTTTTTTACTTTTGACAGTCCGACACTGACAACATTTAACATAGAATAAATAGCATTTTAAAATACCTACTTAGATAGATAGATAGATAGATAGATAGATAGATAGATAGATAGATAGATAGATAGATAGGCAAAAACAGGAAGAGACAGAAAAGAGAGAAACTGAGGAAAGACAAAGGACAACAGGGAGAACAGAGAAAGAGGGAGAGTAAGGAGGAGAGAGAAAGGAAGTGAACAAGGATAAGAGACAATGGAGGAGAGAAGGAGAAAGAAAGAAGAAGAGAAAAAGGAGGAGAGAGAGGAGTTGAGAGAAAGGAGAAGAAAGAGGAGGAGAGAGAGGAAATTGTAGAAAGTCAGAAAAGCTGGCAAAACACCAGACAGCTCTCCGAGGGAATGCTTGAGAGTGTGTGAGAGAGAGCGAGAGAGAGAGCGAGAGAGAGAGAGAGAGAGAGAGAGGGATGTCCAGCAGCTCCAGTGAGAAAAGATGTCCTCTGAAATCACATGCAGTTAAGCAAGATGGCCGACAGTGTAAGGAGAAAAACAGCATCATTGTGCAGTTGCAGGTGGTGTGTGTGTGTGTTTTCACTCTGCCTGTGTGAGTGTGATGGGAACTTGTGTACTGCTGTATCAGAGATAGTGATTTAAAGAGATTCTCACGGTGAAATAACACAGTGAGTTAAACCCAGACACTGGAGCTTACATCTCACACACACACACACACACACCTTACATAACTGTCCTGATGGCGTTCAGAGACACAGAGAAACGCACTGAAAGAAAACTGCTGTTCGATTCCATCACTGGAAAAAGACAGGCACTGAATGAATAATTACTTCTACACAAGCTGTGGAACTCACTAGAACCTCATTCTTTAAAGCTGAAGCTGGTGTTTTATAGCTCCAAAACAGTCATCCCTCACCAGCCTCTCTTTTTTTTTTCTCTCTCTTAGAGTTAATAAGATAAAAAAAAAAATGCAGCTTTTCATGTTACTATGCAACCATAAAGGCTTTCCCATGTCAGATGTTACAGCTTTACATCTGACTGATGCTGTACTTTTCAGAATCCTATATAGCAGGTGTGTGTAATCTTATCCGGAAAGGGCCGGTGTGGGTGCGGGTTTTCATTCCAGCCAAGCAGAAGCCACACCTGAGTCTACTGAAAGCCAAGATCAACTGATTAAACAGCTGGAATCAGGTGTGGCTCCTGCGTGATTGGAATGAAAACCTGCACCCACACTGGCCCTTTGTGGAGAAGACTGGACACCCCTGATATATACTGTAGTAGAAGAATGTTTCCTGGACTACCACGAAAAATAGGAATCATTTACATTATGGCTTGGTCATGTGACCTCATGATGACTCTAGTGCATTTATTTCTCTGTGATCTCCAGCTCTAAGAAGCTGTTGGACACCGATGATCAGTATTACCAGAGTCTGAACAGCAACAAATCCACAAGCGAGACGTCCGGAGACACAGAGAGACCAGAGTCCGAAATCGCCACGTCTGACAGCCCCAAATCTCCAAACCAGAACAGGTGAGTGGTCTGAAACTCCAGATGACACCCAGAGGTGTGTATACACACATGCACCATGCAGCCAAATTAAGTCCACAAATGATGTTAATATTACTGTGAATAAAGTTCCTCGTATTCAGAGTCGGGTTATGTAGCTGCTTAAGTTCATTTTCTGAGCTCCCCATTCAGATTATTAAAATCAGCTGTGTGTGGTTCACGCCCGTGAGGTTGCCAGATATTTCTTAAGTACAAGTGTCTGACTTTAAGCCTGAAAATTTGTGGCATAGAAAATGTGCACTGATAAAACAGAGCACGCTTTGTTAATATGTAACTTAAAAGCAAGAGAGAAGTGAAACATGCACAATAAAATAAACTATATAAATGTTAATAAAATGACATATATATTACAGTATATTGCCAAAATATTACTCAATGAATAGTCCTATTGAGTATGATTATCACCATAATCACTGCACAATTGTTTTAATTTAACGATATAGCTTCCACGCTCATTATGCAGCAGCGCATAAAATAACACTTGATCCATCAAATCCTATTATTTTGCCTTTTTGTTTCTTTTATATTGCACACATACAGTTAATTTAACTTAATGGTGCCACGAGATAAATCAAGTTCATGAAACGGTAACGTGTGATTAAGGTGATTCATCTATTTTATCACTCTTCACTACTTCACTATTTTGGTTTGTTGAATTTGTAAATTAATACCAACGTTTTTGTTAATTTAATGTGTCCTCCTGTAAAATATATACAGTACAGTATATACTAGGCCACGTTACGTCAGGAAACCCCGCAGGCCGTAAACATCAGTTTACGTATTGAGTGCTTCACGACAATGAGACAGAGAAAGCTCGCATTTCATATGTAGATAGACAGTTTATTACTTTGAAAGATGATATGCAGCTTTAGTTGATTTTGTCACTATTTTCTTTATACGAAAGCTATTTTTACACAACAGTCAGTCTGTAGACGCCAGCGTCTACACCACTACGGGGCCAGAACAAACAGGCTATGTTAATTCATAAGTTTATTCATAAAAATTAAGATAAGCAGGGTCTGAGATTAAGATATTGTCTCCTCTGTGAGAAAAAAGAAAAAAAAAAAACCTTTTCGTGGACTTTAAATCGATGATATTATTAATTAATTAATTAATAGTGTGATATTTACGTACTAATTATTGGCATATGGCATTCTATGTCATATTTTTGAATGTATTTACAGCCAAAACATACGCTGGACTTAATAGTGCTCCTCACTCAAGATCATATCGCGCCAGAGAAATGTGCTTAAGTTCAAGTTCAGGATCGTGAATTAATTCCTCTTCTTAAAACGAACTTCGCCCCCACATGCATGACTCATGCATAACTTCTAAACTGCTCTTCAGTCTGTAGTCTGTATTAAATCCTCGCTCTTGCAAGGCCTTAACTGTGAATGTGACCTTGCATGTCTTGCCAGAAGATGCATATTCTGTGTAAAATATTCAGAGACAGTGATGTATTGGGTGAAGCGTGAGATGATAAAGTTGTGTAAAGACAAACAGCTCCATTACACACACAGTCTCTTTATATTCCTGCGTCATATCCTCCATGCCATTTATAGCTTCATCTGCTCCTCTCTGTCAGCAGGCACTCTCTTCTCAGAATGCTGTCTATGGAAAATGAGGACAACCCTTACGACTACAGGAAGCTGCTGAGGAAGACCTCTCAGAGAGGAAGGCTTATCGAGCAAAACTAGACTTTGTGTTCTGGGCTGATAAAGGTTTTGTAAATATGTATGATACAGTTGTTTGTAAGGCTTGTCGAGCCATGCTGGTTTTATATTTCCATACTTTTCATATTTATATTTATTACAGGAATACTTCAGAAAATGAAGAAAATGGCTAATGAGAAAAGAATGCTAATGGAAATGCATTAGCATGAACTTGCACTAGCTTTTATGCATTAACAGATTATTGGCAATTGATTTTAAACAGCATCTCAGGATAATGATTCGTGCACATAATTAAATAGCACAGTTTACAATCTAACAAATGAAAAGCAGGTTCTATGGGTTCTTCACTGACTGGCTCTTGAGTCATCCTGCACTGTGTGTGCACTTTACCGTTGTCTCTTGAAAGTTTTCTCACGTTTCTTGTGTTTCTTGTGGAATATTCTTGCACAGCTCTGGTGCCAATATTTATGGTTTTAGGCAGACCATTTACAATTTTTGAGTCTTTGCTATGTGGATATGGGAGACATCTGAGAACTACACTCTCCGCTTTCTCAGCTAAGACAGCAGTCAGACTGAATACCACCTGGTGGAAAAGCCGATTCACTGAAGGGGAAAGGACACGAGATGCGAAACACATGCTTTTGCTTCTGGTTGCGGTTATTTTCACTTCGCATCAAGTTTATCTGCGTGAACTTTGATCTGTGAATTCACAGACTTCGATCTTCTGAGCCAATAGAAAGCAACAAGGCAGGGCTGTGATCTTTTTTGATTGGTTAAAAAAAAAACAGAGGAGTTGCTTATTATGAAACACCAACTTCACTGAACTCTGTTTCTCTCAGTTTTTCTAGTGTTGTTTGACTGCAGCTCTGGAAAAAAAAATAGCTAGCTAACTAACATTACCTGACATTCTTTACAAAATCACATCATCAGGACTGCCCCATTTTGAATCACAGGCTGGAAATCTACACTGCATTGAAATCACTGAAATCCGTTCGCTGTATGCAAAATGGTGGAATGTGCATATTTTATTTTTTTTTAAAAATAAGAGGGAAAAAAAGTGTTTAGCATTTCTGTGTAATAAAAATGCAAAGTGGATTGTGCTGTGTGTCGCCATTTGATATCTTTCAGTATGTATATATACAGTGCATCGTTTTCATTTTTTACTTTAAGTGTCTTTGGTTCCTATTTGTGAATTTGAGTTCGATAGTTTGCTTTCCTGTCAGTTAAAGATCTTTTTGTTTTCAGTCAAAGTCTTTACACTGATGTTCAGATCCACAAATGCAATAAATCAGCTAACTCGATCATTTATCATTTAGGCTAGTTTTGAGGAAATCTGGACAACCTTCTTCATCTGGCAACCTTCCTAAATGTTCTTCAGGCTAGAAACATCAACCATGAGAGCAGGCTGAAATGAACACTGTTTGTCAGAGAGTGAAATCTTTGATCCAGGACTTTCTATTTATAAATTCAGATTGGGCAAAACAAAGCGTAAGAGCTAACAGGATTAGCAAGCCAATATAGGCGTTTATCTTCAAACAGCGTTGGCTAGTGTTGGAGGAAATGATCGTTCGCTATGTATAACTTTACAGAAGCGGTTCGTGCTGAAATATTAATCCACTTTGCCGTCCACACTGCTGCAGCCACAGCATAACAAAACCATGAGAAATGTAGAGATGTCATGCCACAGTGCATTCTGGGCTGATGCTGTCATCTAGTGAGAAATACAGAAGACAGAAGAATAGAAATAGATTGTTATTTCCACACAGGGTTTGTTGTTCTCTGGTATTGAACACAAAATTGTCCATGTATGATTCTCCTTCTCTCTTCCGTTTTTCCATTTTTTTATGGAATAAATATTCATTACACATCAGAGAACAACACAGAGTGTGTGTGTGGGTGTGTTACAGCATGGAAATTCAGGCAGAAAACTTTGTGATGTTGACACTATGGGTATTGATATTAATAACCGTAATGATTCTAGCTTTTGTGGAATTCTTCCTAAAGGGCTTCTTCTCCTTTGAACATTCTGTTATAGGATAAAATGCATGAAACAATAAAGATAGAAACTGGAAAAATAAATAGAATCTTTTTTTTTCCATTTCGCTATTGACTTAAGCTATAAGAATCACATCACGAAGCTTTCTGTCTGAATTTCCATGTTGTAACACACACTCTGCGTTGTTCTCTGATGTGCAATGAATATTTATGGAATCATAAAAAAAAGTGGAAAAAAAAGGGAAGAGAGAAGGTGAGGAACCCTGTAATAGACAGGTGAGATTCAACGACACACAGTCATCCAGCGTAAAGTTTAGCAGCTCATTTTGAGCAGTTTTACATCTACATTTGTTCATCTGTGTCTGAGGTTATAACATTAACCAGGGTTGCCAGGTTTAAGCAAAATTTTTACACAAAAGACCTGACGCTAACCCAAGAGAATTTGGACGATGGAAAAAAGGAGACATATCTTTCTCCTTCTTCTTTTTTTTTTTTTAGATTTGCATGGGAAGCAATATCACTGTGGTGCACACGCATTTCTGATGTACAGAATTGATGGTTATCCACTCCATAACTGGTTCTCTACACTACAGACATACTTTATTCACTTTCACTTTGCCTTTTGGTGGAAATTTATTACATTCCATTCCAATTATTTGCTACAAAACAGGATCATGGTGGCCACCGAGTGTTGTTAAACTAGACTAAATTGTTGTAAAAACACAACTCTGGGAACTCTGTCATTAACTGTTCTATGTGCTGTTCCTGGCACTGGTGTCCTTTCGAGGATGTATTCCCACCTCACTCCCAGCGCTCCCAGGATCCAATTCAGTTCAATTCAATTTTATTTATATGTATTGTTAACAATTGACATTGCTAACTGCACAAAGCAGCTTTACAGAAATATATAAATTCAGGATATACATTTTAAATGTATAAATTTTTCCCTAACAAGCAAGCCAGAGGCTACGCTGGTGAGGAAAAACTCCCTGAGACGATATGAGGAAGAAACCTTGAGAGGAACCAGACTCAGAAAGGGAACCCATCCTCATCTGGGTGCAACGGATAGTGCGATTATAAATCATTCCCTTCTATAAGTGTGTACTACATGGCCAAATAGTGCAATTGTGTAACAGGAAATTCATTATAGTTTTAACTTGAAGTCTGTTTTGTTGAAGTTATCAACTGTTCACTGATGGAGACTTGAGTGCAAAACTGTTCGTATCAGTTCCAGAGCCCTCTTCATGGTCTCTAAGTGGCACCATCCACAGTAATCTGTAACTTTAAGCTGTCCATGTGGGTCATCCTCAGCAGCAGCGAGTGGTTTTCAGGTGATGAGAAATCCAACCAGAAGTAGGGCATCAGGATGGATCAGGCAGGTCCGGAGAGCAGAAGGGGTCAGGATCACTGGTATCTCAG
>CM075003.1:29087834-29101452 GCA_037576675.1 Pangasius sanitwongsei | reverse complement strand
CACACACACACACACACACACTTCCAAGCAGTGAGGGAAAGTCAGCAAGGGCGAGTTGAGAGCATTACTGTAACACACACACACACACACACACTTCCAAGCAGTGAGGGAAAGTCAGCAAGGGCGAGTTGAGAGCATTACTGTAACACAGCCGGTCAGAGACAGTAACTGACCCAGTGGTCCAAATAAACAGATCATTAAGATATAAAGTGATCATGTAGAGTGATCATGTAAATCAAATCAAAATCAAATCAATCAAATCAAAGTTTATTTATAGGGCACTTTTTTAAAACAATTGTTTACCAAATTGCTGTACAAGCATAACCAAGATAAAACAAATGTTACACATTAAAAAAACAGACATTAACACTGACTCGATACATAAAACAGCTCTCATACTGAGTTAAATGCTAAAGTATAAAAACAAGCTTTTAGACTGGATTTAAAAACAGCGAGTGTTTGGGCCTGCCTAACATATAGAGGCAAGTCAGTGCTCGCACATGCTGTCAGATACCATCAGCTACTTTGTTTTTCATATGAATTGATATGTTAGGACTATTTGTATTATTTAGGAATGGTGTAAATTGGACGAGAGCGATGACACAGAGCTTTTAATCTCACACGGGGGTATAATTGTCCAGGAAACCTCTATTCATGCAGGGAAATAAAACACTCTGATCCTGCAGTGCGCATTCAAAACCAACAAGCTCTTTACTGACCAAACACACACACACACACGGATACACACACACACGGATACACACACACACACACACACACGGATACACACACACACGGATACACACACACACACACACACACACGGATATACACACACACACACACGGTTACACACACACGGATACACACACACACGGTTACACACACACGGATACACACACACATACGGATATACACACACACACGGATACACACACACACACACCTACACACACACACGGATACACACACACACACGGTTACACACACACGGATACACACACACACACACGGATACACACACACACACACACACGGTTACACACACACACGGATACACACACACACACACGGTTACACACACACGGATACACACACACGGATACACACACACACACACATTTTCACGCGTTTACATTCCTCTTTAAAATAAACACGCAAAGATGCAGTGATGCTTTTAGTCCTTTTTAATGCATGGTGCTTTCATCTTTTTTTATTTTTATCTTTTTTGGGCTACAGTGAATTTGCTAAACACAAACAACGCAAATCAAATCTTCCACATCGGGGACAGAATTATGGGAAATAGTCTATTGTTCAAAAATGATAATATTACATTTAAACCATGAATGATAAACAGTGAATAAATAACAATGCACTGAAAGCTTTTAGAGGAAACATGCTCCTTTAGGTTTCTTTTAATATGGTGTTAATATGTTCTTATATGAATCTGATGCTGATGTTCTTTTTTTTATTATTTTATTTGTGTATTTGTTATTTTCTTGATGTAGGAATGTAAACTAGACTGCATTTAGTGATGCGCAGAGAGAGGAGAAATATCTTTAATAAAAATATCTACATCTGCTGTGAGCACAATGATGCTAAAATGAGAACTGAGCTCAGATTAGAAACGCACGAGCTCCCGGTTTAGCAGATTAACGCACAGAGAGAGAGAGAGAGAGAGAGAGAGAGAGAGAGAGAGAGAGAGAGAGAGGAATTGCGTTGCAAATAAATAAATAAGTGAGTAAGTAAATAAATAAATAAATAAATAAAGGTTGGAGTGTGCACGACCCGATTTTTGTTTTTTGTTTTTTTTTTATCTTCTTTTCTCGTGGCTCTCGCGCAACACCGAAAACCGAAAAAAAAAAACTGGCTCATGACGAAGCGCCTCGCGCTGGAATCTCCATGGTGACGTGACACTGGCGTGCAGCACCGCAGCAGCAGAGCGCCGTTAAACGTTAACGAACCGGTGGCGGCGGCGGCGGCGGCGGCGCGCGCGGTGATGGTGATGGTGATGGTGGCGTCATCTCTCGCCTCCTGATTTCCTTCTCAAGACGGATTACGAAACTGCGTCAGAGAGAATAATACACGAATTTTTAAAGTCGTGCTAATTGTGTATTTTGTGCCTGACATCAAAAAAAAAAAAAAAGGACAGAGAGAGAGAGAGAGAGAGAGAGAGAGAGAGAGCGCATCCATCCGGGCGCGCGGTAAATGTGGCCCCTTACAGCCGGAGAGAGGAGAGGACGCACTGGGTGGAGGATCCGCTGAAAACCCGGCGGCACAGAAACCCGCTTTATTTTTGTTTATTTTATTTTATTGTTTGTTTGTCTCTGTTTTGTTTTTTGTTCTTTCTCTCCTCCATCCGTCCTGTGGATCTTTCTCTCCCGGTCTGGATGGCTGCTTCTCGTCTCCGCGCGTCCTAGAGAGTTTTTTAAAAAAAAAAAAAAGAAAGAATAACGCTGGAGATTTAATTTAATTTTTTTTTTTTTCTTTTTCTTTTTTTTTTTGCGTGGCCATGGCTTCGCACGGCTTCTGGACTCTGGGCGCAGAAAACGGCGGAGACAGCGGCGGCCAAAGCCCCATCACGGGTAAGAGCACGCGGGTAAAGATGCTCCATGGAGAAGCAGAGTGGTGATGATAATGCCAGCACTAATACTAATAACAATATCATTAATAATAATAATAATAATAATAATAATAATAATAATCATCAATCTGAGATCTGGAGCGCATGTTAATGTTATAAAATCCATCACTGATTCATTACTGCATGATGTACTTGATTATAATTATCTTGATTATAATTATAGAAGATTTTGACGCGTAAAATCTTAGGCGCATTTTCCTCACACACCTTTATGTTCCTGTAAACAAAAAGAATAAAAATTAAACGATTTTTAAACACAGTAGACTGAATGACCTTTAAAATTCAGACGTGTGTGTTTGTATGTGTGTGTGTGTGTGTGTGTGTGTGTGTGGAAATGTCACAGCCAGGGCTTGGTGCCAAGCGGCGGCCCAGAAATTCACCGGAGGCATCGGATCCAAATTATGTGGTGGGTTCAATTTAGCAGAAACATACACACTGTTTTTATTTATTTATTTATTTATTTATTTATTTATTTATTATAAACACTAAAACGAGGTGAAAGTATTGTTTTTATTGCATGCATTCTAGACATTCATTACGCGTGTCCTAGTCTGTGAATTACATCAAGAAATAAAGAAATGTGTCCTTAATCCAGTGCGCGCTTTATTCGTGCATGAAAATAAGCACAATGACACGAGACAGAAAAATAAGAAAAGGCAGAAATATGAAAAGAGACAGAGAGAGAGAGAGAGAGAGAGAGAGGTTTCTGAAGCACATCAGCCATAAACAAGTAAATCATCAAAATGGTGCATTATTATTATTATTATTATTATTATTATTATTATTATTATTATTATTATTATTATTATTATTTCCACTGTAAGCTCTGCTGAATGTGGGAGAGGTGGAGAAAAGCGCGGATGGTGCTGAGAAACGGGAGGCAGTGAGCTGCAACTGCAGCACCAAACCCTGCAACTGCTCCAAAACTAACCTGGGCTTCTCTGAGCTCTACTCTACAGGTACACACACACACACACACACACACACACACAATCCTAGCCTACTCATCATACACGGAATAATAATTTGTTCCACAATTCGTTTCAGCAGGTTGTTTTAACATAAAGGAAGAATAATGAACGAGTTTATTTTCCCAAGTTGCTACTCGATCTTGTTTTAAAATATATTTTTATATATATTTACATTTACATTTTTCATAAATTGCATTTTCAAGTTTTCGTTAAAAAGTAAAACAAAAAATACGATATTATTATTATTATTATTATTACATTTCTTTTTTACATTTTAAATAAATGTATTTAAATACTGACGTTAATAATGTTACTGCATATCTATCTATCTATCTATCTATCTATCTATCTATCTATCTATCTATCTATCGATTTATTTATAGTAAAATATTTTTTTAAATAATTACAATTTCTATTTTGTCTTTTTCTACAAAATATTCTCTACATGTCTGACGGGTTTTATTTTATTTGAGTAGCCTATTTTTTTTAATCATTTTTTTATGCTGTTTGAATTTGTTTTTTATTTTTGTTTTTTTGTTCATATTCTTATTCTTCCTGTGTTTTGATTTCTTATTTATCTGAATCCGATTTAAAATAAATGATCAATTTCCAATGCACTAAAGACCTAAAGACGCATGTAATGCGGTTATTTTTTACAAATACAGGGCGTAATTTTAAGAAGGAAATGAAATAGCTCGTGTTATCAGGCTTTTTTCTTTCTTTTTTTTTTCTTTTTATTTTGAATGAAACTAGCCTTTGGGTCTTCTTGCTTGTATGTGTAAGAAGCTCCGACCTTCAGCTTCCCTCTCCAAGGTTAAACGGAAATCCTTCCGCGGAAATGGAAACGGAAAGGTTTGCGTGTGTCACGCGTGCGGTGCTGCCGTTTTAACGCTGTGATCTTATTATTTATTTATTTGTTTGTTTGTTTGTTTATTTTCTCCCCCGCAGATCTTCTCCCCGCATTAGACGGCGACCTGAAGACGATGACTTTCCTGCAGGAGGTGGTGGATATCCTCCTGGCGTACATCGTGGAGTCTTTCGACAGGTCGACTAAAGTGATTGATTTTCATTACCCCAGCGAGCTGCTGCAGAGGAATAACTGGGAGCTGTCGGATGAGCCTGAAACTCTGGATGATATTCTGATCAGCTGCCGCGCCACGCTCAAGTACGCCATCAAAACAGGTACAGAACTGCGGGGGAGGTGGTGTGTGCGTGTGTGTGTGTGTGTGGGGTTGGGGGGGTATGGGGAGGGTGTGTCTGCAGAGGGAGGGTCACGTGACCATGTTGCTTCACATCAGAATAATTTTGCGTGTTGAATGTTTTGCTTTAAAATATTATCTATCTCCTCCTTTATGAGGGAAATGGAGTAAATGTTGGCTTAATGACCTGTGATTAGTAAGAGTGATTAGACGGATAGATGGTGGATTTGTCAGTTTGGTAATTAAACACTGTTGCGATGGTGGTGTTTGAATTAGCACAGCATGTCTGGAGTCCATTAGGGTTGTCTTTTAAATTCAAATTAATTTAAAAATAAATTTTAAATACTTTATTGATTGATTGATTGATTGATTGATTGATGGGGGTAGCATTGCCACCTCACCTTCAATCCGGACTAGGTTTCCTCTGGGTTCTCTGGTTTCTTCCTGAAAACAAGCCTGTGAATGGATTAGTGCCTCTAAATTGCTGGAGGTGTGAATGTGTGTGTGTGTGTGTGTGTGTGTGTGTGCGCGTGTGTGTGTGTGGGTTTGGCTTCCCATCCAAGATTTATTCCCGCCTCACACCCAGTGTTTCCAGTATAAGCTCCAGATCCACCACCACCCTTACCAGGATACAGCACTTAGTGAAATAGTGAGTGAGTGAGTGAGTGAGGTAACAATGCTGAATCCTGATTGGTCAGCTTCTCACTATAGTAACTGGCAGCCAATCAAATGTGCTTTAACAAGGTAAGGTTTTATGATAGTCTGATGCCTGTCGAAACCCAGAATAATGTCCTACTGTCAATTCTTTACAAATGGTGCAGTGCATTATGGGTGTAGTGTACCTGTCACTGCACAGTCGTTTAAAGCCATAGTAGTCACTGCAATGCATTGTGGGATTTCTTGAGCGCACTGGATATTCTCCAGCATATTTTTCAGACATGACTGTGCCTTCTTTCCCGAAATTGTTCAGGAAAACAGTTTTGTATCAGATACAGCGAAGGTAGAACGATACTCAATCCTGATTGGCTGGCCTCTCACCATAGCAACTGGCCACCAATCAGACGTGATTAACAGATGTGCGTTCATTTGATGTGTGTCAGTGATGAATTTGTTCACTTTTTATAGCTAGCCTTTCAGTGCTCGGTGTTAGCACTGAGCAGAGTCACCAATACCTGAGGGGTTGTCATGGCAGCCACTAGATTTACTAGATTTATGACCATTTGGTGTATCAAAAAAAAAAAGAGAATCAGAAATCTTAACATATTTAGAAACAGAGAATTTTTTAAGTCTAGTTCGTAGCTAGCTATACTTAGATAAGCTACTAATGTAAATTAATATTAATTAATACTATCTTTAATCACTAAACGCAAGATGATTATGATTCTATGATAAATTAAGCTATATTTACTATTACCTTGGCATATTGTTTAGCATTGTTTACCATCGGTCCAGATTAGCTCGTAAACTTCCATCACTGCTATGTACGACGAATGTGAAAAAGCCAAATCCAGATTTCTTATGAAGCTCATGCATTTTAAATCTTACTGCACCAGAAAAACCTCACAATCCGTAGACAAGAAGCTGTTGGGATTCTACTTGTAATTCTTTAAATTATTCATGCCAGAAAAGTGCGAGGCTTCCATCAGTGCACATGATTATAAATGTGATTAAGGTGATAATCTCTGGAGCAAAAATAAATAAATAAATTAACATTTTTTAACTGTAGCATTTTAGGGAAAGCAGTGACAATGGGTCTCATTTATCAAGATGGACGTTTGTTCGCAGGAGTGTTTACATAACAAATGTGGTATTAAAGAAAATCCAGCTAGTTGGGAAAAATGTCCATGTCCTATGTTCGCTCCAGACTTTAAATTTACATATAAGCAGACTCACTACTGCAAACCTCGATTGTTGGCTTGATTCCAAATCGTATAATTGTTGATGAGTTTTTATATACGGATTACGCTGTTGAGTTTAAATCACTTATTTATTTCAATTCCCCACCAATTTAATGAGCATTCTGTGAAACTCTGCCATTTCATATTAGTGAGGGGATCCATAAATGAAGACATATAAGGCTATTCAAGACTATTAGACATTCAATTAGGACAAAATTAATGGCACCCTTTAACAGGAGGAAAGGCACACCGCGCTTAGGGCATGCTCTTTCAGTCATTTAGTTGTCATTTTATTATTTTCAGCTCTCTGAGCATTGCCTTTTATGGGGCGTGGCTAAATGTAAATCAGCTGTGCCTTGAACCTGCTTGTTAATATACATCTCCTTGGCATGTATCAACAGATACAGGATTACAAAGCAAATCAGCTATATTTTTGTACATCTGGTGGGAAGTTTTAGTTCGGTTTAGTCTACGAAAACATTTACATACAGCTTGAAGCCAGTTGACATTGAAAAGCTGCAGTGTGACCTTCAGGAACTTCATTCTAGCACCAGAAGAAATGCAGCAGTCAGTGAAACCTCACACAGGAGATTAAAAAAGAAGAAGAAATCACCAGTCCGTGAAGGATTCAATAATTTAATTTTATTCTCATTCTTCTGGCTATTTCTAGCTCACCCCAGGTACTTCAACCAGCTCTCCACTGGATTAGACATGGTCGGCCTCGCTGCTGACTGGCTCACGTCCACCGCCAACACCAACATGTGAGTTCCTAACAAAAAAAGACCTTCTCTCAGATCCAAAATGAAAGGCATCGACCCTGACCATCCTCCATCTCTCCCTTATCACCAGTATTCAGGGAAGAAAATTAAAATGAAATTAAAATGGAGTTTCACTGAAGCTAATCAAAATATATTAAAAGCTGTAGATGTGACGGCTCTTTTCTTAAAGAAGAAGGAAGAGGAAGGAATTTTATACTTCAAAAATGATATAAAATTGAAAAACTGATTGGTTAATTTTCTATAACAGCAGCTCTGACAGTAGTGCAGCTGCAAATCACAAGTTTACATTAATGTTATTATTTTTATACTACTACATAATTTGAAGCTAATAATAAGCAGGTAAAAAAAAACATGTTAATTAA
Organism: Pangasius sanitwongsei; assembly: GCA_037576675.1. NCBI lineage: Eukaryota > Metazoa > Chordata > Actinopteri > Siluriformes > Pangasiidae > Pangasius > Pangasius sanitwongsei. Next base: position 29,093,599 of record CM075003.1, on the reverse strand, counting down.
AATGAATAAGTATAATCATTGACATAATCTATTTGCTCTAGTTGCAAATGAAAGAGATGTTAATTGTTTCGTACATTTGCATTTCTTTAATCATTATTTTTATCTGAACAGACTTACTGTAAAATGAACAATTTATTCTAGGATAAAGATTTCATGTACAGTAATTAATAATAAAGGGCAACTTGTGGTGGTTAGTATAAAATCCTGTATATATTCGCACACGCCATTTTGCAGACACGACACAACCCATTTTATTAATACTGTATGTATTGCGCTATTCATCGCGTTACCACGTCATGACTTCAGATTAATTATGATGTTCCCACTACTTAAAAAACTTGTATTAATAAGTTGTGGCTGTGTATTTGTATTATTTGTATTATTATTATTATTCTTATAAGTAGAGATGTCAGCAATGGCGCTCTGTACACCCCATTCCAGTGCATCTTTCCTGACTGGGTCATGTGATGTGATGTACAGGTTTACTTATGAGGTGGCTCCTGTGTTTGTCCTGCTTGAATACGTCACGCTGAAGAAGATGAGAGAGATCATTGGCTGGGAAGATGGCCGAGGGGATGGCATCTTCTCACCAGGTAAGACTAACCCTGCCTTTTGACTGATATTGATCTAGTATTTGTGTGTATTTCTGATAAAGCAGCTTTAATATTTCTGTTTATATATAAGACATTAAGCAGAGAACCTTACAGGAGTGCGTAGTAGTCTGCATCAGGAACGTGTCCTCGTGGTATTACAATTAGGTCAGGGTCTAAGAATATAATCAAGCTAAAAATCCTGTTAGAGAGGAGTTAGTCCAATGAGTCAGTACACGAACAAAACATGTAAAGTTCCTGTTTTTTTTTGTTTTTGTTTGTTTTTTGTACTAGTGCTCATTATAGTTCTTGGTGAAGAACCTCATATGTATTTTGGCCATATTTTACTGAATAATTCTTTGGTTGTGAGTTGAGATCAGTGGCTTTAGAATGCATAGTATAGGGATGCAACAGAAAGCATTTGCCCTATCATTGGGAGATCACAAGAATCTGGGCGTTACACTGCCCTGTGATGCAGCATGAGCAACAGTTTGAAAAGGTGTGGTTGGCTGGCTTCATGTGTCTCAGGTGAATCATGTGATAGCCTTCACCATTTCCAGTTGTTAGCTCTCATATGTCATATAGCCAGCTGTTAGGTGGGAATTGGCCGTAACTGGTTAATAAAAAACATAATGTGACATGCTTACTAGTGGCCAGTTTAGTACAATTGTCACAACTGACGATGAAGACCTGTCAGAAATTGACCGAAGACTGCTGAAAACAAAGATCTGTTAGAAACTCTGGCTTAAAATCTCTTTGTTTGAGCGTTGCTATGACGTTCATCTAAAATCCACCAATAGGAGTATGACGAATAGGATGATGGCAAACTCAGAGGACAGCTACAAGTACGGTAGTGGTGATGGCAAAACATGCTAATGAACAGAAAAAATACCTTCAAGCTCACTTTGAGGAATACGAGATTGTTTTCTGCATGAATACAGTAATTTTTTTCACAGGTCTATCGTTAAAGGATCTTTATCATATAATCTGACATGGAGAAAACACGTTATCACACAGTCTGTAGAATTCAGCTAATATTTTTGTCAGGATCTTCTCATACAGTCTAAAACCAGTTTCAGCCTGAAGACACCCAGTGACTCAGCTGTTCATTTCACCTCCTGGCTTTCAGGACGGAAGGATCTCGATGTACATGTCCTTGTATCTTGATGGATCGTGGTCGAGCCATGGTCGAGTCGAGACATGCCTAGGCTTGAAGGGGGCTCAAGCTTAAACAAAGACCACCATTAACTTGTCGTAATGTAATGGAGGGCACTGCAGTCATTTGTACAGGCAAACAGAAGATCATAGTTGCCTCAGTCTAGCGTGTGGACACTAATGTAATGCAAACAACATTTCGTGCTCTGTTTCCCTAATCACTGCAGTGCTACAGGACCTCATTAATATGTAAGACTCACTCGTAGCATGACAAAAATAAGCCATGGAGAATCAGGCCAGAGAAAGACACTAGGAGAGTAACTCAGTGCAGTCTGGATGTGTAGCTGAAATGCATCGTCTTCCTGCAGGTGGCGCCATTTCCAACATGTACGCCATGTTGCTGGCTCGCTACAAGATGTTTCCTGAAGTCAAAGAGAAAGGGATGTCATCAGTGCCCAAGCTGGTGGCTTTCACGTCCGAGCACGTACGGCCATTTTTTATCTTGTTTTCATCTCTTTTCTATTATTTTGTTCTTTATTTTGAGCATTCAGAGCACCATATCACGATAAAAAAAAAAAAAATGTTAACTTACAAGTGCAGCTGCTGATTTTTATTGTTGCCTTTTTTGAAAAAAAAAAAAAAAAAAAAAATGACATGCACTTTGCTAGTGCTTTTCACACCAGTGTAATGGAGGATAGCTCTATTTTGTGTAATGGTCTCTATAAACAGAGCCACACCACTTTAGCAGCACTCTCTTTATTAGTACTGCTGTGAAATGCCACAGCCAAAGTTAATCCTGACCTTCAGTGTAGCAGATAAGTGCACCAGCTGCCATTTCATTTGCGCCATTTTGCTAAGACTGTTATTTGCAGACAGTGTTTCAGTAAGACCTCAAATATATTTGTTGCCTTGAAAACACAGTGCTCTAAAGCACAGGTGTCGAACCCATTTTAGGCCACATTACACTTCAAACGCTCATCATACGGCTTGTTGCTGAGAGAGGTCAGAGGAGAAGAACCGGACAGGAAGGCTATAGTAACTCCAGTAACCACTCTTTGCAACCGTGGTGAGCTGAAAAGCATCTCAGAACGCAGTCGGTCAGATTGATGTAACAGCTGCATCACAGATGTCTGATTATGTTTTTTTTTTTTTTCAGCAACTCACTTATTTACACTCTTCTCAGCTGCCTTTGCAGTTCCTTAGAGTTTCACCACGATATATTCCCTTTAGCATTAAACACACTGGATCTTCTCCTTACCTCAGTACAGACGAAGGAAGTGGTCCATTCTTCTTGGAAAGCTTGGAAAAACACACTTCTCTGTAACTGCAGATCATTAGATCATTTAATCAATAGCTGAGTTTACGGCCATGAGTTCATTGCTCTGTTTCTCCCCTATTCTATTCATTATTCATTATTCTACTCTGTTTCTTTCTTGCATCATTCTATTCTCTACTTTCACTCTTGCATCATTCTATTCTATTCTATTCTACACTTTCTATAGTTTATTTCTTGCATCTTTTTTTCTATACATTAGCTCTTTCATCATTCTATTCTATTCTATTCTATTCTATTCTTTGTTTCCTCATTCTGTTTCATGATATTTTATACTTTCTTTCTTTTGTCATTCTATTTGATTCTATTCTATTCTACACATTCTTACTATCATTATTCCATTCTATACATCCTCTTTTTTTGTCATTCTATTCTATTTTATTCTAGTCAGTTCCATTCTATTCTATTCTGACATTTCTTTCTTTCGTCGTTCTGTTCCATATCCTATTTCTTTCTTTTATCATTCTATCCTATACTTTATTTCTTTTGTTATTCTTTCCTTTCTTTCTTTCTTCTTGAAACTCTGTACCCACCTTTTTTTTTTTTTTTCGAAAGAGATATGTTAACAGCATCAGATCTCTAGCTTGCTATTGAAGATATGCAGATGATTAGCACATTTTGTCACTAACTGAGTTCATGGCCCTGAGTTTATTGCTCTAGAGCACTTCTTCTCTGGAATAACAGACAAGCTCTTTTTTCAACTCTTTCAATGCAGTTGCAACGCAAATGCGGTCCACGAGACCATTTGAAATAGAGATTCTAATTTCATTTGGCTCATCGGGTAATTTCATTCATTTCTTTTATTGGTCTTTTCCTGGCCCACAGGCTGTATGTTTGAGACCTAGACGTGCTCTAGACTGCTGTAGCTCTAACCTTTGACTAAAGTACTCTGTTCTTCATTTCAGAGTCATTTCTCGATCAAGAAGGGAGCTGCAGCTCTTGGAATAGGAACAGAGAGCGTGATTTGTATCAAAGCTGATGAGAGGTGAGTCTGGATATTCCATAGTGCTGTTTTTTGTGCATGGCTGGAGAATTGAGGAATACACTCGCACATGTCTTAATGACAATCACACATGGATCCAGCAGTAAAATGGTGCTTTTGTCTCTGACAGAGGAAAGCTGATCCCTTCTGACCTGGAGCGGAGGATAGTGGAGGCCAAGCAGAAGGTAATGAAAGTCTGACACACACACACACACACACACACACACACCTATAGAAATGTATTAAGTCTGATTCATCAGTCTGCATTTTATCTGATCTTTACTAAGTGACGTAATCTTCGGATCTGTTACACACATTAATGTGACCATAAACTCTGACTGACTTTCTTTTGTTTCTTTCTTTGTTTCTTGCTTTCTATTCTATTCTATTCCCTATTTTTAATCATTCTATTTCATTTATTCATCATTGCCTCATATTCTCTTCTATTCATTTCAATTATTTTCTATTCCCTTTCCTTCATCATTCTGTTCTATTCTATTCTGTCTTTTGTCATTCGATTCTATTCAATTTCCTTTCTTTAATCATACATAATTCTATTCTATTCTATTCTATTCTATTCTATTCTATTCTATTCTATTCTATTCTATTCTATTCCCTTTCCTTCATTATTCTATTATATTCTCTTTTTTCATTTGTTTTCTTTTGTTACTCACTGAATTTTTGTTTTTCTTCATATTTTCTTTCTTTATTTTGTTTGTTTGATTGATTTGTTTGTTTCATCATTCGTCCTTTCTTTCTTTCTTTCTAAGGGTTATGTACCATTCTTTGTGAGTGCTACAGCTGGAACTACAGTGTACGGAGCATTTGATCCTCTGATTGCCATCTCAGACATCTGTAAGAAGTATAACATTTGGATGCACGTGGATGTGAGTACAAAGTTATGTAGCTGTTATTGGAACAGCATTTGGATACGGTGACTGTGCTGATGCGGTGACTGTGTGATGATGTGGTGACTATGTGATGATGTGGTGACTATGTGATGATGTGGTGACTGTGTGATGATGTGGTGACTGTGTGATGATGTGGTGACTGTGCTGATGCAGTGACTGTGTTCTGATGTGGTGACTGGGTGCTGACATGGTGACTGCTGATGTGGGGACTGTGTGCTGATGTGGTGACTATGTGATGATGTGGTGACTGTGTGCTGACATGGTGACTGTGTGCTGATGTGGGGACTGTGTGATGATGTGGTGACTGTGCTATGATGTGGTGACTGTGTGATGATGTGGTGACTGTGCTGATGTGGTGACTGTGTGATGATGTGGTGACTGTGTGCTGATGCAGCGACTGTGTTCTGATGTGGTGACTGGGTGCTGACATGGTGACTGATGTGGTGACTGCTGATGTGGTGACTGTGCTGATGTGGTGATTGTGCGCTGATATGTTGACTGCGTGCTGATGTGGTGACTGGGCACTGATGTGGTGAGTGTGCTAACGTGGTGACTGTGTGCTGATGTGGTGACTGTGTGCTGATGTCATGACTGTGTGCTGATGTGGTGACTGGGTTCTGATGTGATGACTTTGTGCTGATGTGGTGACTGCTAATGTGGTGACTGTGCTGATGTGGTAACTGTGTGCTGATGTAGTGAATATGTGCTGATGTGGTAACTGTGTGCTGATGTAGTGAATATGTGCTGATGTGGTGACTGTGCACTGATGGGGTGACTGTGTGCTGATGTGGTGA
>CM075003.1:29063699-29087788 GCA_037576675.1 Pangasius sanitwongsei | reverse complement strand
TGATGTCGTGACTGTGTGCTGATGTGGTGACTGGGTTCTGATGTGATGACTTTGTGCTGATGTGGTGACTGCTAATGTGGTGACTGTGCTGATGTGGTAACTGTGTGCTGATGTAGTGAATATGTGCTGATGTGGTAACTGTGTGCTGATGTAGTGAATATGTGCTGATGTGGTGACTGTGCACTGATGGGGTGACTGTGTGCTGATGTGGTGACTGTGTGCTGATGTGGTGACTGTGTGCTGACATGGTGACTGTGTGTTGATGTCGTGACTGTGTGCTGATGTGGTGACTGGGTTCTGATGTGATGACTTTGTGCTGATGTGGTGACTGCTAATGTGGTGACTGTGCTGATGTGGTAACTGTGTGCTGATGTGGTAACTGTGTGCTGATGTAGTGAATATGTGCTGATGTGGTGACTGTGCACTGATGTAATGATTGTGTGCTGATGTGGTGACTGTGTGCTGATGTGGTGACTGCTGATGTGGTGACTGTCTGCTGATGTGGTGACTGCTGATGTGGTGACTGTGTGATGATGTAATGACTGTGTGCTGATGCGGTGACTGTGCTTATTCGGTGACAGGGTGCTGAAGTGGTGACTGTGTGCTGATTTGGTGACAGGTTTCTGATACAGTGACTGTGCTGATGTGGTGACTGTGCTGATGTGGAGACTGGGTGCTGATGTGGTGACTGTGCTGATGTGGAGACTGGGTGCTGATGTGGTGACTGTGTGCTGATTTGGTGACTGTGCTGATGTGGTGAATGTGTCCTGATGTGGCGAATGTGTGCTGATGTAATGACTGTTTGCTGATGTGGTGACTGGATGTTGGTGTGGTGACTGTGTGTAGATGTGGTGACTGTGTGCTAATGCGGTGACTGGGTTCTGATGTAGTGACTGTGAACTGATGCAGTGACTGGTTTCTGATGCGGTGACTGGGTGTTGATTTGGGGACTGTGTGCTGATGTGGCGACTGTGCTGATTTGGTGACTTTGCGCTGATGTGGTGACTGTGTTGATGTGGTGAGTGGGTGATGTCATGGTGACTGATGTGCTGACTGTGAGAATGCAGTGCTGTGTGCTGATGCGGTGACTGTGCTGATGCAGGGACTGGGTTCTTATGTGGTGACTGTGGGCTGATCTGGTGACTGTGCTGATGATGTGTGACTGTGATGATGTGGTGACTGTGTGCTGATGTGGTGACTGTGTTCTGATCTGGTGACTGTGCTGATGATGTGTGACTGTGATGATGTGGTGACTGTGTGCTGATGCGGTGACTGTGGGCTGATCTGGTGACTGTGCTGATGATGTGTGACTGTGATGATGTGGTGACTGTGTGCTGATGCAGTGACTGTGTTCTGATGTGGTGACTGTGTGCTGATGCGGTGACTGTGTTCTGATGTGGTGACTGTGTGCTGATGCGGTGACACTGTGCTGATGCGGTGACTGTGTTCTGATGTGGTGACTGTGTGCTGATGTGGTGACACTGTGCTGATGCGGTGACTGTGTTCTGATGTGGTGACTGTGTGCTGATGCGGTGACACTGTGCTGATGCGGTGACTGGGTGTTAATTTGGTGACTGTGTTCTGATGTGGTGACTGATGTGGCGACTTTGCTGATGTGGTGACCGTGCTGATGTGGTGATTGTGTGCTGATGTGGTGACTGTGTGCTGATGTGACTTTTATGATGTGATGACTGGGCATTGATGTGGAGACTGTGTCCTGATATGGTGACTGGGTGCTGATGTGGTGAATGTTCGCTGATGTGGTGAGTGTGCTAATATGGTAAATGTGTGCTGATGTGTTGACTGGGCACTAACATGTTGACTGTGCACTGATGCAATGACTGTGTGTTGATGTGGTGACTGTGTGCTGATGAGGTGACTGTGCGCTTATGTGGTGACTGTGTGCTGATATCATTACTGTGTGCTGATGTGGTGGCTGTATTGTAATGCAATGACTGTGTGCTGATGCGGTGATTGGGCTAACGTGGTAACTGTGTGCTGATATTGATATTGTGGTGATTGTGCTGATGTGGTGACTGGGTGCTGTCGTGGTGACTGATGTGGTGACTGTGAGAATGCGGTGACTGTGTGCTGATGCAGTGACTGTGTGCTGGTGCGTTCACTGTGTGCTGATGTGGTGACTGTGCTGATGCGGTGAATGGGTGCTGGTTTTAAGACTTTGTGCTGATGTGGTGATTGTGTGCCGATGTGGTGACTGTGCTGATGTGGTGACTGTGTGCTGATGTGGTGACTGTGTGCTGATGTGGTTACTGTGTCCTGATATGGTGACTCTATGCTGATGTGGTGACTGGGTGCAGATGTGGTGACTGTGCTGATTTTAAGACTTCGTGCTGCTGTTGTGACTGCAGACGTGTTGACTGTGTGCTGAAGTGATGACTGTGTACTGATTTGCTGACTGTGCTGGTGTGGTGACAGTGTGTTGATGCAGCAACAGTGTGCTTATGTAGTAACTGTGTGCTGATGTGGTGACTGTGCTGATGCGGTGACTGGGTGCTGGTTTGAAGACTTTGTGCTGATGTGGTGACTGTGCTGATGTGGTGACTGTGCTGATGTGGTGACTGTGTGCTGATGTGGTGACGGTGTGCTGATGTGGTGACTGTGCTGATGTGGTGGCGGTGTGCTGATGTGGTGACTGTGCTGATGTGGTGACTGTGCTGATGTGGTGACTGTGCTGATGTGGTGACTGTGTGCTGATGTGGTGACTGTGCTGATGTGGTGGCGGTGTGCTGATGTGGTGACTGTGCTGATGCGGTGATTGTACTGATTTGCTGACTGTGCTGATGTGGTGACTGTGTGCTGATGTGTTCACTCTATGATGTGGTGTCTATGTGTTGAGAGTACATTTGATGTGCAGGCTTTGTGAACTGCTCCAAGTGTGCTGTCACTGCTGGCTCATCATCACTGCATCACACTCTCCACCCTGCCAAATATCTACATCCTGTTGCATTCTCATGACCCTGAACTCAGCTCTGGTGAATGTTAAACAGATTCACATTCAGTGAAAAAAAAAAACCTGAACATTACATTAAATCTTGGACTGCTTTGTATAAATTCAGAAGGAAACTAAAATGCTTATCTCTCTCTTTTTTTTTTGTGTTTTTTTGGGTGTTATATATAAAAACAATATATCTCTTTATTATTTTTTTTATATATATATATATATATATATATATATATATATATATATATATATATATATATATAGACACTAATATTGTTTCTGCTATATAGCTTGTTATTGTCTTTCGTCGCAGATTGGAAGGCAGAATTTAAAAAAAATGGTCTGCTTTGAAGGCTTCAAGCTAAACAATTCTGTAAAAGAATATATATATATATATATATATACTTTACATTATATAAAATAAATGTATTATAATGCTCTTTTTCAAGAACAGATGGAAATAAAATGGAAGAAACATGATTTTCACATCAGATAAATTATTACTTCAGCTGAAATTGTATTATGATCAAATACCGTTTCTAAAAATACATAATTTTATTTATTACAAATCGAGTTGTTAATATAGTTTAACATTTTTTATTTAGGGTGAAATGAATGTTATAAATGACTCACCATGGAGGAATAATTAAATTTAATAGCTACCAATTACTAGCTATTACTCTTATTGTGTGTGTGTGTGTGTGTGTGTGTGTGTGCTCTATACTCTGGAGACCAATGAGATTAATAACAATTGTTTATTGCCTCATTTTACTGGTGAGGCAGGGCTTTGTACCCTGTGGCCATTTCAGCAGTTGTGACACACACACACACACACACACACACACACACACACACACACACACATAGTCATGGCTTTACATCAGCCAAGTGGTGGAACTGTTTATTTCAGTGAAGAAAAAATGTAATTTCAAGCATTAAAACCTTTCATACTCTTTCTAAGTTTACTTGGTAATTTAGGGAAAATCCATGGCTTAAGCATTTGATTTTTTTTACTTTATTTTCACATAAATCATTTTCAAATTCCAAAGAGTGACTTTCAATTTACAAGATCTTAACACTTACTTTTCTAAGAATCAGCAGATTGTGGAGTTTCATATATAAATATTGTATAATACAATTATAGACACATTTTTATTTTTATTTGTTAGGGGTAAGAGTCCCGATTTTTTTTTAAAAATCAGAACCCTAAGATATCGGATTTTAAAAATTCAAAACCCTAAATACAAATCCCAAAATTTCAAATCTCAAAAGTACAGCTTTTATGTAAATTAATTAGAGGCTTTCAGAGTGGTCAAATGCAGCATTTAGCCAATCACAGTCATCCGACACCATGACTGTGATGGGAATCCTAGATGATTCACCTTTGACCGAATTCATAATTCATAAAATGTTTAAGATTTTTAATTTTAGGATTTGTATTGATGGTTCTCTCAACATCTTATACTTAGCAAGTCCAAAAATTAGGTAAACATGTAAATTTATTAAAGACAGTCCAGGAAAAACAAATATTTAATGTGATGTGTCTATAATTCAAAGAAATTCATGTTCAAATACTTTCCTCAGCTTCCAAGCTCTATAGCAGATAGACCTTGAAAAGTTATACTGGGAATATATTGATATTATATAATATCAATATAATATAAATATATTGGGAAAATTTTGGATATTTTGTTGATATATGACACATTTCAGTTTTAAAACAATGGCTTTTAGACATTCACTTATTTTCTGAAGAAATGCATCTTTTTATGAACTTTAAAAACTAGAATGAGACTGAAAAGTTCTGAAAAATCTTTAAAAAATCCTGAAAATCATTTTTGCGAGCAAAGGGCAAGAACTGTGAAAAAAAAAATAATATCGTTAAACAAACAAACATATAAATAAATTAATCATTTCATTTATTCACTCATAAATTAGCATGCATTGGAGAAGGTGTATAAGGGGATTAGTTTGTACTGAAGCTGTCGTGAGCTGTGGACAGGTAGGCTAATGCATGCTGTGACCTTCAGACAGCACATTTGGGAGTTGAGGGTAGCGCTGTGTTAAGCAGTCTTGTTATCTGTGTGCTGGAGTGTGTTAACCTCCTGGGTTTTCATCTGCAGGGCGCCTGGGGAGGGAGTCTGCTCATGTCCCGGAAACACAGGTGGAAACTCAACGGAGTCGAGAGGTCAGCACTGCCTTCACTGCGTAGACCGTACACTATAAATCATAAACTCTTCTCTTCCATTCCCTACATTTACGACATTTAGACACACACACACACACACACATGCAGTCAATGGTGGATTAGTGTTAGTGCATTTTATACCACAGCACGGTGGATTTCTTGAACTTTCTATAGCAGTGGCTTGGACAGTACTTCCAGCTGTAACGTAAAGCCCAGGTTTATATTAATGTGCTAGTTCGAATATGTTATCGTTTCTATAGTAACAGCTCATTCAGGGATTTGTATGGGAGATGCTCCGCATAATCAAACCCTAATAATAAAAAAAAAACCTAAAAAAGTGTCATAGTTTAACAATGAAAAACATATAAACATTGACATGCTGATTTCTGTGAGGAGACGTTTTTGGACCATTTTATGGAAGGAGTCTCCAGTGTCAGTGCTTTGTAACAGCTTTGTTGCGAGTGCTGTAATGCAAGTGAGAACAGGAACTAACTTGTTTTGTGGAAAACATTAAATGTAAATGATAAAATTGTGACTTGTGACTTGTGACTTCATTAATAAATTAGAACTTAATCTAATTGTAAATTGCTGTGGTGTACGAGGAATAAAACACTTCGGGACTGTTAAAGGAAAACATATCAATAATAATAATAATAATAATAATAATAATAATAATAATAATAATAATACTAAATCAGGACCCATTCTTCCTTACTTCATTAAAATAGAAATTGAGCTTGGTTATATGCTTAAATAAAATTATTGTTGGTTAACCCTTTAATGAAAATTGTACATTTCAAGCTGAACAATAAAGGACTATTTTTACCAGAAGATCAGTGAAATGTAGTCCAGGACCAGGTTCTGATATTCTGTTTCTTTTAAACGCGATTGGATTTGACGTGAACGTTATCTTTATAGCTTACGTGTGTGGAATAAATCTGCATCACTGCAGTCTCGGGCCTCAGGGAGAAATCTGGCTTGATTTGCTGTCAAATGGTTGATGCTGAGTTTGTCACCTTCTGAGAAGTCTTTGCCTGCGGCCGTGCAGCGTGTTTAACCTCTGAGACTTAGGAGAACAAAAGCAATGTGTAATTCGACTCATGTGACAAGAAAACGTTTAGTGTAAGCGTGTGAGCGGTGGACTAAATGTAGCTGGACACACGGGTTAATGGACTGACTTACACACTCTGAGCTGAATGAATTCCAACTAAATCTAACCCTAAATTCTGATAATATTATTAATCTACATTAGGATTTTGCTGTAACTGTTGCATTTGGTGTTTTGTCTACTAAACTCCAGAGAATCATGGGTAATTCCATACTTTCTGTCCTACTCCTTATAATTTAATATTATCATAATCATTTTGCATATAATTACTGGATTATAATCCTTAGAGTTTGGAAATCTGAAGAGCAGAAGATAACAACACCATGTGTTGTATGATATTTAATTATATTGAGTTTAATTCCATTCAATTTCATTTGATTCATTAAGTTTCTTTAGTAGCATGACTAATACAATAATTAAAAGTATTGCAAAAGCAACCAAAAAGATAATAATAATAATAATAATAATAATAATAATAATAATAAATCCACTGAAAAATTATTGAAAATTCAGTTACATTTTCCAGATCTGGAAAAATTTTGGAAAATAATACTAATACTAATAAAATGTCCATTCGTTGTTTTTTTTTTTTTTTTTTTAGAAATATTTGACTCTCTTGAGCACACAGAGATAAAGCCCAAACAGCTAAACTGGTTTGGGAATATATATATTTTTTTCTTAATCTGAAATGTTGAATTCTCACAAATATAAAAAGAAATTGAATTGAATTAAAAGTTAAGTGAAGCAAAATTTAATAGAGTTGCAGCAAGCTTGATTTAATTAAAGGAAAATCTAATGCCATTGAACATGCTTTCCTGATGCACAGCTAGAAAACCCTTCTCTTAGTATTTTGCACTTTGCACTTTCAGGGCGAACTCCATGACGTGGAACCCTCATAAGATGATGGCCGTGCCCCTGCAGTGCTCGGCTTTGCTCGTCAGAGAGGAGGTGAGGAGTGAGGCTTGGTTTAAATAAATAAATAAATAAATAAATAAATAAATACACGCCATTACAACAGCTCTGTTATCTCCCTCTTCAGCGACTGTGTTTAGTTTTGGTGGTTTATTTTCCCTCCGTGTCGTTGCGGTGTTGCAGGGTTTGATGCAGAGCTGTAACCAGATGCAGGCGTGTTACCTGTTCCAGCAGGACAAACACTACGACCTGAGCTACGACACCGGAGACAAGGCGCTGCAGTGCGGACGCCACGTCGACATCTTCAAGCTCTGGCTCATGTGGCGAGCTAAGGTATGGATGTACAGCGAGATTTAGCCAGATAGAGAATTTCTTACAAACAAGATCAAAACTAGGTTCATCTGTTAGCTAGTTACTGAATGGTTTGCTGTTTAAAATTGGTTTTTTAGGTTTCAAAATAAAAAATAATAAAAAAACTATGGATACCTATGTATAACTTACTCAGCGTTCACACTACCAAGCAGCAAGTCATGTCTCTTTTTTTTTAGTTCTAATAAGAAACTGCAGTAGCTATATATAGCTTATAAAGCTAACACAAGCTATTAAATAATGCTCTAATCAGTGTAAAAATTAATTGTTTGATTTATGTTACATGCTAAATATTCTAATAGTACAAGCTACAATCCCTAATTTGCATAGAACATAGAATTAAATCTTAATTCAAATGTCACTGTGTGTCTTGATAGAGTGAATATAGCATCATACCTCCTCAGGATATCCAGTGAAAGTTACAGATATCTCTAACCTCTCCGGCGGTTCATTAGCATACTGGAACATGATTGGCTCTCATCTGATGCAGCTCATTATGACACAATAACATCTCATGCTCATGCTAACGTCTCATGCTCAACTCTGCTGCTGTGTAGAACCTGTTAATGAAACCTTAAATACTCAAAGAACCCCTTTCTTTCTTTCTTTCTTTCTTTATTTCTTTCTATTTATTTATTTGTTTTTGTTTGTTTCTCATAATTTTCTTTCTTTCTTTCTTTTTTCTATTTATTTCTCATTTTATTCTTTCTTTCTTTCTTTCTTTTTATTTATGTTTGATTCTTTGTTTCTCATTATTTTCTTTTTCCTTTCTTTCTTTTTTGCTTTTTTCCTTTCTTTCTTTCTTTCCTTCTTTCTTTCTTTCTTTCTTTCTTCATTTATGTTTTTATTTCTGTATTTCTGTATTTCTGTATTTATTCCTCTCTCTCTCTATCTCTCTCTCTCTCTCTCTCTCTCTCTCTCTCTTTCTTGCCCTCTCCCCCCACAGGGCACTATTGGCTTCGAGGCTCAGATAGATAAATGTCTGGAGTTGTCTGAATATCTCTACAACAAGATAAAGGACAGAGAAGGGTACGAGATGGTGTTTGATGGAAAGGCAAGTTCTTCATCTGATATTTTCATATTTCTCATTTACCTGAGTCTTTTTTCCTCCTTCCTTTTTTTCTGTAAGAAACCCTGATGAAATGCCCGGGGGGAAAGAGCAGCACTCCCAGCAGTATTTATATATATAAAGTCATTTAGTGTGTCAGTGCTGATTGTGAAAGCGTTGCCTTTCAGACACAGGGGAAGCAGTCCAGGCTAATCTAAATGGAAATGATGCTTGTTGGCCGTGTGGCCTCTTCACAGGGCCGTCAGGCTGCGTGAGGTTTATAACCCTGATAGAATCAGAGCAGGACACGTGACACGAGAAAGGAAATGCAACGTTTTCATTTTAAATCATATTTCTATTTTTTACGAAAGCCCTGAAGCTGACAGAATGTATTCAGAGCTCAGAGGTGCTGCATAAATAATAATGCCTGGTCAGCTGTGAGTCACGTGCCATGTTAAATAATAGAGCTGTGTGTGTGAGTGTGTGTGTGTGTGTGTGTGTGTGTGTAGTCAGCGTGTAGTGTGTAATGGTTGCCTCTTACCGGTGCTGCCCTCTAGAGACACACAAAAGGGCTGAGTGGCTATAATGGAGTTTAATGTCTCTCTATGAGCTACCTGCTCCATAACACACACACACACACACACACACTCCCCCATCCTGAACAGCCTGCCTTATTGTCTGTGCATGAATTGGTCTTTTGATTGAACAGATTACACGGCAGCTCCAAAAGTGACAGCGACAATTATTCTCATTACGAGGCAGCCAGTGAGTGGTGGCGAGGCTAATCACGCCACCTCAGCCTCCACACGTTTGCATCTCAATGAGCTTCATGCTTAATGGAGTGATTGATGTGTGTGTGTGTGAGTGTGTGTGTGTGTGTGTGTGTGTGGGGGGGGGGGGGGGCATGTGCAGGGGGTGGCTTTAGGTATGGGAGGTGTTTATGGATGAAATGATTAATTGGTCTTCATGTTGTTGTTGTTGTTGTTTTGTGTGTATGTGTGTGTGTGTGTGTGTCCTTGCAGCCTCAACACACCAATGTGTGTTTCTGGTACCTTCCGCCCGGCCTGCGCTACCTGGAAGACAAAGTGGAAAAGATGAAGCGCCTGCACAAGGTGAGTTTGAAGGAAAAGTGGAATTAAACGGAGGAAATCGAGGTCTAGTTCAGACACTTAACAGGTCTCCCGTGTTTAGTATTATGTTTTCAGGTTGTCCATCCGTCCATCCGAGATCGTCATTGCCGCGATATCTCAAGAAAGAGTGATTGAATGTTTGTAGAAATTATATGGAATTATGATAGGAACCAACTCGTTAAATTTGGGAATTGATCCATACAGGGTGAAGGTCACAGCAAGGTCAAATATCCATAATAGTTTTTCTTTAATAGCTTCCTTCCTGTTTGTCATACAGAGATGTTACTTACTTACACAGTCACGTTCAGGAGGAACTCAAGGGCCATTTTTTTTGGCTTTTCTGAGATTTTTGTCATCGGTCCGTCCAGCCATCTGTCTGTCCGTCTGTCTGTAGGAAATTCTATCTGAAAAACAATTGGTTAAATGTACAACTTGTGTGGACTTACTGTTCTTGCTACCACAACTAGGTGAACTGATTATATTTCTGCATTGATTTTAAGTGTATCTGAGGCATAAGAATTAGTAATAAGAAAGGACTAGACTTGGCAGTGCAGGCGTCTCCATCGAGTTCTACTTATTTTATGATATCAGTGTTTTTCTTTTATAGCCGCTGAACTGTAGAATAGTTCCACAGAATCAAAACATTTTAAAGAAATTTTTGAAAAATTTTTAAAAAAGTACTTGATTACTTTGAGGTATTCTTGGGACTTTTAACTTGTTATGATGAAATACAATAAGATGAGATAAGATAAGATGCTTTTATTGTCACTATAAAAGTACAATGAGATATTGTTTGTAGCAAGCCAGTAGATGCCATCAAGAGTAAAGGGTAAGACAAAAGATATAAAATAAAGGAGACAAGTAAAAACTTATCCTTAAAGTAAAAACTTATCGTTTCTTATTGTGACTTACCTAATTATAAGTAAAGCACTTTGAGATTCTGAACAGTGGTATAGCAGAAGAAGAAGAAGAAGAAGAAACACAAACCAACAAACAAATTATTCATCATCATAG
The DNA here is from genome assembly GCA_037576675.1 of Pangasius sanitwongsei. NCBI lineage: Eukaryota > Metazoa > Chordata > Actinopteri > Siluriformes > Pangasiidae > Pangasius > Pangasius sanitwongsei. Next base: position 29,077,057 of record CM075003.1, on the reverse strand, counting down.
TTCTTAACTATATAAATTAAAATTGATAACAATAATAATGATATGATATTATAATTATAATATTATTATTATTATTGCCCCAAAGTTATTTAACTATAACAGCATGCCCCGAAGTGTTTATTCCACTTACACCACAGCAACTAGGCAACGATTACAATTTTTAATTCATTACTGAATGACATATTGTACATTTTATCTGCTATATGCAATGTCTTTTACATACATCATGTGTTTAGATGAACTGAACATGGAACCGAATTAACTACAACCAGAAGAGTAATCTTTTTTCTGCATTATCGCATTTTATTCCCATTTAAGTCATACACATGCTTTAGGGCAATTAAAAAACACACACAGAATAAACAGTACGTTTACGGTAAGTCTGAGAGATGCTTCTTGTATTAATGAGAGATATTTCTGTTTGTTATTAGTCTGAGAGTCTATAAATCTACTCGGATGTTTTTTTCCTAGACAGAAGCTAAAAGGTGACAGTGTGCAGCATTTTCTAATCTCTTTTTCAGATCATCAGATCTGCTGAAGCCAAAGCTTTTTGTCATGTGCTTGTGGTTTGTGATTTGAAGACATCGTCTTGTTGCTGTAGTGTAGCAGGCGCTTGTTAAATGGTAAAACAATGTGGGGAAAATGGAGGCCAGGGTTTTCAGAGTGTGACCTGAGTCACATATCAAAGACAAAAACCACCTACTCTCACTTTTTCTGTAGATGAGAAAAGTCCCAGAGTCACAGTTCTGTCAGAAGCGATTAAACAGCTGCCAGAAATGAAAAGTGACATGAGACATCCGTACAGAATAATTTACTTTCACCAGGGCATTGCTAGATTACTCCTGCACGTCTCTCTGCAGATATAGCACAAGTCCATTGCTATATTTAGCCTCTCGCTCTTCCCTACGCCAGACCCAGCTGTCCTGAATCAACGTAATCGTCCTGTTCTCTGATGGAAAGCCCAGACGAGCAGTCAGTAACTTCAGCCTCAACCCATCACCCATCCCCATCACTGTCACTGCTCAAATGGAAAATAAGCACCACTTTAACTCATAAAGTCACCTTTTTGGCTGCAATCATTCTTTAAAGATAAAGCTCTCTAAACTCTTAATAAACTTTCAAGAGGTGTGTTAGATTTCAAGTCTGGTGAACAGGAAGTGTGCCGAGGGTCTTGTGACTGCTTGTCGGCTGACATGGGATTTGGGTTTCGAGAGCAGGCATTGATGCTGACATGACAGTTACGCATGCAGTGATGTTTGTTAAATGGCAACTAAGAACTTGAATCTGATTGGTCAGAAGGTATTGATTCATTTCCAGTAACAGCAGCTCTGATCGTAGTGATAATACTTTATTGTTTCCATAGTAACAGCTCATTGACCTGGACTTGTATTGTGGACGCTACACGTTGTGTTGTCTGTAAGGAGATGTTTGTTAACATTTATGGAAGGAGTATCCAGTGCCAGCGCTGTAACGTTACGCTTGGAGTTTACATTTTGCCGTTTCTGACTTGACAACAATGACAAGCAGCATTTTCTTGACTTATTAACTTCGCGAGAGGAAGAAAAGAGAGAATGGTGAGGGAACAACTGTTTACTGCTGAGCTAGCTTGTCTCGTGGATGTTCCACAACATTAAATGTAACTATAAACAGATAAAAAAAAGTATGACACATCATTAATAAATAAAAATGGTCATCTTTGGCAAATTGTTGTGGTGTAAGAGGACTAAAACACTTCAGGACATGCTGTTATAGGAAAAAAAATCAACTTCAGGGTGGGAACAGTATCGCTGCTTCATCACACCACCTTGTTGATAATTTTTTGTGGGTTTTTTTTAAGATCTTTTGTAATATTTGGAAATGTTATCTGCAGAAAAAAATAAGCAAATGATGTCGACCACCATCATCTAAGCAGACAAGGATATCTCTACTCACCTGTCAATCATGTTTCCTGCCAATTCAGAAAGCTCCGCCCTCTAATGCTAACATTCAGCAGTCAAGCACAGAGAGTGCATGTGTTTTGGGGGCGTGGCTTTGGAGAGATCGAAGAGTGGGGCTGTATTAGATTTGTATTACGTTTGAGTTTCAAAACAGCAAACATCCTACAAAACTCTTTACTATATGTTTAATTAAACTATTAGCATTAAGTAACTGGATATGTAGCTGACTTAATAGTTTGTATGGACACAAAAACATGCTGCTGAAAATGAGTGTGGATGCCATACTCTTAACTTAAAGTTAATTTGCAATGATTAATGTGATAATGACAGCTAGGACTGTTCATACAGCAATGTATTAGTGATATACTACACTCCTATTAGATTCCATGTTCGCCATTTTCTCATTCATATATCATCATATTAGCAATTCATGTTTTGAATGATCACATTGCTTTTGTTACATTGTATTACATTTAACAGGAAAGAAAAAAATTCCTTCTTCAGCCTCCATTTTCTACACACTATTTAAATCTCAGTCTTGGGTCGCTTCTATTCAAGAAAAATCTGGAAACTTTGGAGGCATAAACATTTGATTAATAATGATTATAATAGTCTGAATGGGGATCTCAGAAAATCAACTTCTAACACTTTTACCTGCAGAAGTGCTTCAGAATCCTCTGTGATAAAGGGGAGTTAGCATGGAGCAAATGGGTAGCAGCACATAGACACATGTATTGGATCTCCAAAATGGCTCATTATTTGCTACAGTGACCGAATAAAGCCAGGTCTCATGACTACTAATGCTCTATTCACACGTAAAGGAGGCACACTGTACAACACACTAAGTGTTACTACAGTATATGGTTGGTCTAGTAGCTGCAACTCGCTTTGTCTGTACTATACAGCTTCTTGAGGATAGCGGGAATAGTCACACACAGCATATGAACAAAATCCTATAAGATGCACATTACACATTAACATTGCACAATGCACATTAACCATTACAGTCTTAAGCACCTGCGTAACCCAAGTCTGAAGCTGCACAACTTTCCCTATGTAAATATCGATATAATTTTTTAAGTTAAACCGCTGACTCCGAAAACGACCCATAGTCTAAATCAGCAGCTACATCAGCACGACCTGCTAGTCACATTAAATTCTTCTTTTTAATGAACTTTGGTGGTCATGTTGATTAAGAAACTCTTGACTCAGTGTTAAATTCTTCCTCCTCAGGTTGCTCCTACAATCAAAGCTCGGATGATGGAGTACGGGACGACCATGGTGAGCTATCAGCCGCAAGGAGACAAAGTCAACTTCTTCCGCATGGTCATCTCCAACCCAGCCGCCACCTTCGAGGACATCGACTTCCTCATCGAAGAGATCGAGCGACTCGGACACGACCTGTAACACTCCCAAAGTCTCAGTGTACAAAATGTTTGTTGTGAATGTACGGTAATTTCTTTCTTTTTTCATCCTCTTCTTCAAAGTCTAATATAGGTGAATATGTTTAACGTCAAAAAGTCCGTATTTAAGTATCGTAGTACTGTCGTGGACGTCTTGGTCCGAAGCCCTGTAGAAGTGTTAATGTCCGCTCCTGTCTATGTTAGCGCGAGCTTTACATGTGTGGTGTGTGAGCGTGAAGAATTATTTGCTTCAATCCTGTGCAATAGGAGTGCAATTTATAGCGAATCTAACTGACCAGACATTCTAAGTGCCAGTTGTCACTATAGAGATATAAGAAGGAAAGAGATTTAGTTAAATAGATGCGTAAGAGAGAGAGCACTTTGGCTTACCTCAGTATTGCCTTCACATTCACAGGCAGCATTTGAGTGTCATTAACTAGAGAATACAGCAGAAAATACACGGCAGGGTTTTTTTTTTTAGCCATGTAGTGTTTAATTCCTGCTGGAGCACAACTCTCGTGTTATATTAAACCTAGCACGGGACATAAAGAAGCTTTATCTCGAATGGTTTCAGAGTAAAAGGCTTTTATCCAGTTGGAAAAGGAGTACGCAGAAATGGATTGTATCTATAGGAGGAAGAGTGGCTGCAAGATCTGAAGCTGGCTGAACCAAAAGGTCTTAACTAGAGTGTAATAATGGCTAAGCACAGTTTCTAGAGAATAATTTATTCTGACCAGCATAAAGCGCATACTCCAGACTGAATGAATGAATGAATGAATGAATGAATGAAAAACCCAATAAGGGTGCCACTGTTGGGTAGATGATTACCATCAGAATAAAATTAAGCCAGACACACCAATAGCAAATTATTTAAGAACTATGAGAAATGATTTCTTATGATTTTTTTTTTTTATCAGGGTTGGAATGTCAGGAAAAATAAAATTACTTTTTGAGTAGGAAGGGAAAAGCTTTTATTGGATCATAAAAACACATCCAACGGGAATCCAGATGTTTATCATATGCAATATCATCATTGAAAAGTTCAGAGAAAATGCTTGCGTCCGTGACAGCATTAAGTCCTATTCAGACTGGATTTGTTTACCTGTGGAGGTGGGGTAATGTAGTATTTCCTGGAATATCTCTGGAATTTTAATCCTGTATGAATCCTTCATGTCAGTCATTTTTTACAGACTGCACTTGCAAAGATTATGTCATATTTTAGCCAAAAAATAGTAAAAATAACTCCAGGTAATATGTAACTCATCCAAACGGACATGCAGATAAAGATTCTCTTATTTCCTTTTTGGAAAAGAGGTTTTGAGACACACCAGGAAGTGTTCACTCCCTTCCATCATCCACAGCTGAACCCAAACTGAGTTTAAAACTCAGAACAATAAAAAATAGCCAGTGTTTAAAAGTACATGTCAGACAAGTGACACTTCTGAGGGTTTTAGGTAAGTTATTAACTTAACCTAGCACAGGTTTTAACCAACAGACATGTTATGGTCACGTGATCTACTAATGACCAAGCACAACTTGTGTGGCCTTATAGTAAACACGCTTATAAGAATTATCAAAACAATCAGTTTGTATTAAAATGAGGCGTATGCTTAGTGCTGGAATTTTTAGTGTGATGACCATGTGTGCATTGCGAGGTCATTACAGTGTAGTGTTGCCTTCCGGCAACATTACTCAACAGACATATGGCTGGAAATCTTATCCCATCTGAACAGTATTTTATTGGTGTAAATATTTATTGGACAAACTGAGCATATCATTGCCACGTAGTAGCTAATGTATGCATTTAAATTCCAAAGATTTGAGTTTTGCCTGCTGTCAGCTAGGAATAAATTTTATGCCTGGTCTTAGTGCAAAATCAGTTTTTGACCATTTGGTGCAGCAGCCTTATGAGTGACAACCAAACAATTCATAAGCCCTTTTGGTGCAGTCGGCCCCTGGAGATCTTCTTCTGCAGCCATCAGTAAAATAATAATTGAAGACTACAAGGCTGAAATGTCAACAGAGAAGATGTGTGTCAAGACTAAAAGAAGAGCTTGTAGTTGTACAGTTGTACAAAATGCTATTATTATTATTATTATTATTATTATTATTACAACCTGAGTCTGTACCTGTGGCTCTTTCTGACTAGATGATGTCACTATTGGATATCTGTACTTCCTGTCTGAGAGTGTTTGTCTACAAATAGCTGAAAGACAGCAGAGGTGTTGAATCCAGAGCAAAGCATTTGTATTCAGAGCACAAAAGACTTTTCTAGACCAGGAATTAGACAGCATTAATCTTAAGTTAAAATATTTATCAGGTTCTGACGAAGAACTGAAATGTTAATAAATAATCCAGTAAATGTAGAGTAGGTGTAAGTGAGGTCTGTATCTTTAGCAGACAGCAACAAATACCAATAGATCTTAAGACACACACACATATATATATTATATATATATATACGCAGGCGCTAAGCGATGAAACATTTCATTCTTATCGCAGGATCAGTCATCTGTTCCTGCGAATAATTCACTCTCACATACATAAGCATATAGTGTACTGTAGTGAATTAGTGCTAGAGTTTAAATCAACCTATAGTGATGAAGCAAAATATTAGCAATATTGCTAAGTACATGCACTTAGACCAAAAAAAAAAAAATTTAAGTACATGCACTTAGACCAAAAAAAAAAAAATTAAAACTGTTTCATAGTTTAAGCTGAAAATGGTCATCATTTAGTGATATTGCTAAAATTGAATCAGATAAGCTAAATAAGATTCAAGATGTAATGAAGACTGGACATTTCACTGCTACACCAGCAGAGGGTATAATCACCAGAGTGCCAACTCTCACCAGAGTACTTCCTGTTTACTTCCTGGTTTTAGAGTAATTAAGCATTCATTCATTACGAAGTCTTGCCAATCCCAGTGTTTGCTTAAGTTCCAAGCTGTGTTATTGCTGATTACCTTTATGCTTTCTGTGTCTTGAACCGTTTTGTTTATTAGCCATTGGCCTTGTGGAACCTGATAGTCTGGGATTTTTATTTTTTAACCTCTACCTGCCTTGTGAATATACAGATTGCGTTTTCACTTTGTTTGCTGTGAACTTTATTAAGCCTCTTGCAAATGGATCCTCACTCTGCATCTGAGTCTCCATTGTTACAGAAGATTTTGTGGGTCAGCGGAGGTATGAGATTAGCTGCGCTCAGTGGTAGCCTCCCAAGGTAATTTATTGGGAGCTCACGCTCAACAGGTTCACCAGATTGCTACGACTATGGAGGAATTAATCAGAGTTTACAGGGGCATCATAAGACGGATCCGTGTACTGCTACCCCGGAAGTCAACTCGCACATACCTCGCTTGGCACTTGATAAATATGAAATACGGAAGACTGCTAGACTTGGCTACCACCATTTACCATACACAAAGTTCATCAAGGCCAAAAGGTAATCCAAAAAAAACAAAGCAATAATTCAAGGCACACAAAGGTAATCAGCAATAACAAGGATCGGAACTTGGGGATTGGCAAGACTTCGCAATGAATGAAGGTCTACAAACTGCTTAATAACTATAAAACCAGGAAGTAACCAGCAAGTGGATGTCTCTGGTGAGAGTGACCTCTGGTGGCAGGGAGGAGTATCCAGTGTCCTCATTACACAACAATTAATCTCTGTAGCACTTAGTTTAACATCTGTGAGTTTTCCATTAACAGTCCACTCCAATGTTAGAAATTCAATCAATCATAAAAAATAAAAAAAATTTAATAAAGCTATTGTTCGTCATGATCTGTAAATGGACTTCTTGACTAAGCACATATCTATGTGAATACATCCATGTACTGTATATAAAAGAGTCTATTTGTGAGGTAAAATATTATTTTCTCTATTCAAATAATAACATGTAATTGTAATACTATATATAATATACATACTATATATACTCATTCTGCTTGTGTATACATGATTTATGTGTATATTTATCTGTGAAGGAACATGCTTTAATTTAACTGCATTTTTTGTGCTACAAACATTAATCTAAGAAAAAATGTTTTAGACTCCAATGATATGAAATTCCAGCGATTATGGAAAGCCATTTCTGAACCGAAGTCGGTTATCTTTGTGCCCAAGTGATCTACTTGACATTATGTGCCAATATGTATTTTTTTGTGCATTTGTAACTGTATTGCCTTAGTATTTATTGCTGGTATTGTCTCGTTCTCCACGTGGGGAACTTTGTGCACTTTAGATTTCCTGTAAGTCCAGTGGATGTTCATAGTTTTAACTGTTTTGATGAAACTGTGATTCGTCTGAATGTGTCCCTGTTTTTGGATTTGGATGAAAAGTCACGTGTGATGTTTAAATTTGCTTCAGTTTGCGTTTGTAGCTCGCTAAATACATTGCCGCTACTTATCTGTATCCTTAACATGTACAACGAATGATTTTCCTCGGTTTATTTTCACGGAGGTGTATGTAAGGTCTGTCCTCGTTCCAAATTAGCAAGTGGACACAAAATAAGTTGTAAAAAAGCTGTAGTGTCCTGGGCACGTTCTTTATGTTGTCTCTTTTTTTCTCCTGCTGCTGCTGCTGCTGCTGCTGCTATCGGGCCTGCAAGTCTTTGCATGTGCATGAACGCCTCGCTTTTCCAAGCCTGTGATGTACAATATTTACCCAAATATCTACTGTGTGATAGTCTTAGTGCTGAATGTATAGCTTCGCTTTAAATGTAGTGCTTCGTCGCTAGCTTGATGGCTCAGTGTAGTAGTGTCGCTTCAAACATATTTATCCGCTAAGCTAGCATGCTCTGTGTGGCTAGAAATCGTCTGCTTCTGCGATCTTATCTCTATCTCTCTGTCTATCGCTCTATCGTCGTCTCTAATATTAGTGTGTGTAGCTCTCCAGCATGCCTATATATATATCTATATATATATATATATATATGTGGTCTTAATCCTTCCTTCTACTGCACTGTCTTCCTCTTTCTCTTTCTCTTTCTTGCTAAAGCTTTGCCCCTGCAAGCAGCATTCAGACCTTTAAGGGCAGTGCACGCTCGCTCTTTAGCAGCTTGGTGCCCGAGGAACAACAGCTAGACCTTACATGAGCTTTATCTTCATCCGACCAGACAGGGCCAACATCGTTATATTGGTTAAAGCTAATGTGAGTGTCTGTGATTTGAATTCAGAGGACCTTTGTAAGCCAGTGTGTCAAAACAGATTATAATTCAGCCTCCTGTTCTCTTGAAAATTTACTGTATGTGACTGGGAAATCACAAATAAATATTCTTGTGAAAACATTGTTCTGAACCCGAGTGTGTTTAAAGTCATTTTACACACATCTAAGAGGAATGGTTTGCCGAAAAATCTCATTTACACATTTTACCTCTTTCGAGGCATTTTTGATTTTGAACTGAATCTACAAGGTTAATGTAGCTAACAAGAAATGGACCTAATAAGTCTGGTTCACTCAGGCTCTGTCTAGACATATACAGATATTTTGGAGAATGCATTTTTTTACTATGTTTGCAAAAAAAAAAAAATAATAATCCCTTTCACCTGAACTGCATCTTCAAAAATATAAAACAATATCTCCACCACACAGGTGTTGACAGTATTTCATAAACTGTTATGTCAAATGCCAACATTAAGAGCAAATTTTGGTTAAAAAAAACACCAAAATGATCAAAAGTTCTAAAACGAATAAAAATAAACCAGACACTAAGGTGGAACTACTGCTTAAAGTTACACTTTAATACAAAGTGTTTGCCTGGAGCAGTGGATTCAGAACATTGCGAATCATAATCTGGCATCTAAGCACAAGGTTTAAGATATAAAATACCTACATATTAGCAAAAAAAAAAAAAAAAATTTACAGAGCACAAAATAATAACAGACACAAAATCTCACTTGGTTTGATCACATTGTTTAAACAATTATTCATTGTGCTCACCAGATATTAATACGCTAATTATAATGATAGGAACAATAAAAAGAGCACATTCTAAAACAAATGATTGTGTAAAATAGCATGGTTAGTCCGTATTTACACAATTAAGTTCAAAGTAAGATTTTATGACCATCATTTTGCCTTAAAAATCCTGGAGGCGGGGCCTAAAAGGGGGCGGGGTCTAGTTTTCTAAGATGGCTGCCATCATAGCCTTCCAGTTTTCAGCTGAACGTGAAGGTTTTTTTTGTGTTTATAGATTACAGGAAGTCGTAAATCACATCAGCAATCTGAAGAACTGAATGTGGTTTGAGGAAGAGATTTACTCAAAAAGATTTTGAGTTTGATGTGTATTTCTAGGTAATTATATCAGCATCGTAGCTCCAGTGCAAAACTAATGACGCAGACATCAGATGCCCGAAATGTCTAACATTTGAGGTAAGTAGAAAATTGTATACATTTCAGTATGTCTTCAGTTTTCTCACTCTGTCCAAGGGGAAGAGTTTTTCTGGTCATAAAATAGCTTTACACATGGGACAAATATTCCAGTAAAATAAAAACACAGGCAAAAGTTTCGTAAGAATTATAGACAGTAAGTTAAATGTAGATTTCTCTGTTTGTTTAAATGATTCCCTATTTTATGGTCCCAGCCTGAAACTGAACCCAGTGTAATAAGTTTACTGCATTGTTTTCGGTGCATTTTCATGCAATGTAATTGTTCTTTCCAGCCAAATACAAATGCCACAAAATGTTCTTTTTGGATTTCTAAAAACTGAAATGATCAAAAAAAAAAAAAAAAATCCAAACTACAGACCCCTTTATCAAGACGCATAAGAGTATATTTATCTGTAAATCATTTCCAGGAGGATTTACACGAGAAATGTGGTGTTCATGAAAATCCGGTTAGTTGGGGAAAACTTTATCCATTTAAAGTTACATTTAATGTTGTAGAAGGTCCATGAAATAAGTTAGTTCCCCTTCTCACTTATGTTATAGCAGCTATAAACACTCGTTCCTTCACCAGCTTCTCTTTTTTTCTTTTCTTCTTTGATTTATGACAAATTGTTGGTTTAATGCCACCTACTGCTTTGAAATGTGGACCAGGATTTCCTAAAAACAATTTATTAACAATAGTGTTAATAGGACCAAAAAAAAAAAAAAAAAACACAGCTTGTCATGCTAGTCAGAAACCGCAAACTGTAAACGCCTCTGTCCTGAGGATGTTAGAAGTTACAGCTATACCTCTGACTGTTACAGAGCGCTGACACTGGAGACTCCTTCCATAAAAGTGAAATAACTTGTCCTTATAGAAAACCTCACCGTATCAATGATTTCACACGATTTAAATGTATAGTTTGGTCTGCTGAAAACATTGACACAGCTCGACGCCCAACGCGAGGTTTCCGATAACCAGTGTGTCGGTGTCTCTGGTCAAATTTTGTCTCAAATTCAAATTTTATTGGTCTCACACACACATTACGACGTGCAGTGAAATGCTTTTTTCGACTGTCCGGGACATAAAACAGAATTTATATAAACCACAATTTACTTGTATATAGGTAGGAAATAAAAAAACTAATATAAAAAATTTTCTTTTCTTTCCTTTTCTTTATTTCTTCCACTCAGTAATACACAGAGTGTATGTGTTGAGTGTATATTCTGTATCTGTCCCATTTGGAAATAACACACTTGACGCAGGATAAGCAGCACTCCGAGCTTTTATTTCAGTCATTTCAACAGAAAGATAAAAGCACTTCATAGCCACTCATAGAAACGTAACTCAGCACTTCTGTAGCGTTACAGTGGAATTTCAGTGTGTTCTCTGAAAGTCAAATGCTCTGCTGTGCTCACATGATGCTTTTATCCGCAACTTCAGTCTGTTCGTCATGAAGAGAAGCAATACAGAGCTGAGTCACTTCTATGAAGCAGGCTGGATGTTTCTGAGTAGAGATTTTGGATCAAATTTTTTCAGTCTGGTTTAACCTTTTACAGAGAAGTCACATGACTAATCACACAACAATTTTTTAAACGCTTCATGTTATGTCATTTTATAATTTTATTTACATAGGATTTATTTTTCACACGTGATTTTTGCACAAATTGTTTCTATTCATGATTTTTTTTTTTCCTATTCACATTCATGATTTTTTTTTTTTACATGGTTTGTGAATTTTCACGTGAATTTTACACATGATTTCTTACATGATTTTTACATGATTTATTCAGTTTTCAAATCTGATTTTTTACACATTATTTATTTTTTAAATGTGATTTTTACACATGAATTATTTTTCACGTGTCATTTTCTTTCACATTATTATTTTTCTACACTCAATTCCTTCATTTTTCAAATGTGATTTTTATGCAATTCATCGCCTTACATGCTGTCACATCAGTGCTGGTTTCAGCCACAAAATGGCTGACAAAGACTCCACATCCCAGCAGCCCTGCAAGTCACATGACCCGGTCACATGACTTACTGATCCCTCACACCTGTTTTGAGTTTTCCTAATTATTATCACTATTTAAGTTCTGGTTTCTGTGCTTTTCATTTTCAAGCTTTTGTCATGTATCACCTTTGTTGTGTTTAGTCTTCTTTGTGTTAGTATCACGTTACTTTTGTTCTCATTTTTGTTTGTTCCACTGATGATACTTATTTTGTATCATTTTGTTTGTGTTTTCTTTAATAAAAACCTGCAGTTGTATCTACCTACCCTTTTTTTTTAAACACACTTCCTTTTTTTTTGCATGATCCATTAACTTTCACTTTTTAGAGATTTTTTTAAATGAAATTTTTACACACGATTAAATTTTCGCATGTGATTTTTAAACTTTTTTTTCACGTGATATTACACATTTGATTTTTACACATGATCTTTTTACTTTCATGTGATTTTCACCCATGACTAAGTTTTTTCATATGATTTTTACATGATTTATGTTCACGTGTTTAGATTTTCAGTTTTCTTATATGTGCTTACACAAATAATTCTTTTTCACATGTGATCATAGTCATGTTTCGTTGTGCAATTTAAGGGCATAATATGATGAAATGCACCTTCACACTTTCCTCATATTACTCGCACAGTGAGAACTGAAAAACCTGGGAGGAAAATATGTGAATTCTTTCGGAAAGGGATCGTCATTTCTGTAAACCATGAAGGTAACACTACTGATTTCAGACCTAGTGCATTTGCACACACAATTCGTATGAAACAAAACCATGTGGCTTGGATCAATGGTGTTTCTTTTGTTTTTATTACGGATGTCCTTTTTTTAAACTGGTTTGGGATTGACTTTTTTTTTTTTAAATAATTTCTCTGTTTTGTTGAGATGAATGACACAGTGTGTGATGTTCAGGGCCTTTTGTAATCCAGGTGCAATCATCAAAATTGGCATCATCACCAATTACTCACTGGTGTGTGAAATGTGGATGGACTGAGGCATGGAAATAAGCTCCTCTCAGCTCTGAAACGATCATGCCTCTGCCTCCAGGAGGCGCTCTCTTCCCAGGAGTTTGTGACACCACCATGAAGGGTTTTTTTCATCCCCCCCACCACAGATCAGCTGTAAAGATCAGCGTCCTTGTACAGAAGTAGTTCAGTATCTCGGCATTACGTTTTATATTCTATATTTTGAGTGTTTACAGATTTGTTCTCTTTGTACTAGTAACGTTTTGCGTGTTTGTTTTTCATCCTCTTCCCTGAGCTTCTTCCTGAAAAAACCCAAAACACTTCCAGATGGAGTCACATCTTTTCCCTTCTGATTTTTTTAATCCTTTCAAGATCCTTCAAAGCACCACAGCTGCTGACTGAACCCTCATGTATGAAAGTCGAGTGCAGTGTAATGTCCTGTGTAATGGATTGAGTGCTGTTATGTGTGTGTGTGTGTGTGTGTGTATGAATGAGTTCAACACTTTATTTATTGATTGCAAATGAAGCTGTATGAGTGTTAAGGAAAATCCACTCTGCCTAACCCTACATTCCCACTAGCAGACAAGTCACTCATGTCGCTTGTGGGCGTGGCCTGTCCAGCAGCTTCGTACTAGCCTTGTTGACAGAATAGCAAAGCAAGCTAACTGTAT
>CM075003.1:29047096-29063599 GCA_037576675.1 Pangasius sanitwongsei | reverse complement strand
CCCACTGCTCCGGGTGTGTGTTCACGGTGTGTGTGTGTGCACTTGGATGGGTTAAATGCAGAGCACAAATTCCGAGTCTAGGTCACCATACTTGGCTACACATCACTTCACCATAGTTTTCGAGAATTTCTTCCTTTTCTGCATATCAAATGGGAACTGATCACAGGTAGGAATTAAAGTTGTAAGCAGTGAACTGAAAAAACCTTGGACCACACACGCCATAGAATTGGTCCGAGGAATCATTCAAGCCAGTTGTTTCAACTGAATTCAAAATTCAGTTTTATGTCAAGCTGTCTTTTACTATTGACACTGAAATCATGGCTCAAAAATTGCACAAAAAATGAATGATTGGCTGTTGCTTTGTCACTTGCTAGTGTGAACACAGGGTAAACCTTGAGCTCGAGCATCGCGCTGCTCTTGTTTTACACTTCTCTTTTTTTTGATCCCACTGCCACACTTTATACAATGTTAACTTTGTTTAAAATCACTAATCTGTTCACAAATCAAATCAAACTACAAGATGTCATGCTTGTGGAACCTGTAGATTTTATTGAAAGTCTTTAGTAGTGATACTCATGCGTGATCAGGAAAAAAAGAAAACTATATTTTCCACATGTGCTACTGGCACTACAGCACACTTCATTTTTATTAAGAAACCTAACACTCAAACGTACAGCCATGTAAACGAAGCACAGGAGACAGGGACAGCCTGCCACATAGTTCTCCAGCTGAAATTACAACAGCTGAATAAAATGTCATGATACAGTCAATCGGCTAGTCAATAAACAGCCTATGCAGCATTTTTTCTGAGTATGCTGAGTATCGCTACCATAAAAACACTTTTCTATAAATCTGCAGAGTGAAGCACAGGGTGAAGAAAAATCAGATCCGGTGTGAATTGGCCTTTAGTCATGCAGTAAGCTAGTTTGGTGTTTGGTCATTGTGACCGCTCCGTGATCTTCTCTGAAGTTCTTGTTCCAAAATGACCTTTGGAGCTCAGGATCGTAAATATTCTGGGGACGGGGTTCTGTCTGTGATCTTATAGACACCATGAAATTAAGGAAATTTATGAATTTATGATTTGTACTGTATAGCTTGCTGATTGCCGTGCTCCAACACTCAAACAGTTCACAGAGTCGTATATATTAATGAGTTGAACACTGCAGTTTGACAACTTTATTTCCTGGTGAATAAACCTGTGCAAGTATTTATGCACTGCATTACTTTGGTGATTATGGCCATGACCGTGCCATAGCTTGCTTGCCAGTTTGTCTTACAGAATGACCTTAAATCTCAGGATCCTAAATATATTCAGAACACTCAGAGACATTTACGGTCCCTGTTTGAAGTTATGTACACTTCTGCCATGGAAAATGTTGAGTGAAATAATGCATTTTTCATTTTTACTTTAGAGTTGGCTGCTTGCCCTGCTTCAACACCTGATTTAACATACAAAAGTCCAAATATAATAATGATATTCTGCTGCTCCATGTCATCATAATAATAATAATAATAATAATAATAATAATAGAGCATTTTTCAAGATACTCGAAGATGCTTTACATAAACTAAAAAAAAAGAAAAAATAGTCATAGGACAACACAATAAAACCATACAGCATAATCACATAAAGTCAAAAGACAGCATAATAAAAATGTATCTTTTTTTTGCTGTCTCTATCTCTCTCACTCTCTCTCTCTTTTTAGCTTGGTGTATAAATACAGTGTTTTTCACTGCACGTTCAAGAACTGGCCAAGAACCAAAAAAAATAAAATTCTAACATTATCAAGTCACAAACGCCTCCATAAACTTCGAAACATCACATGACTAGAAATCACATAAAATATTATTTCTGTTCATTTGTGCTATATATGTGTTGTGCTGAATCTATTGAATCTACAGAAGCCTGATAAGCTTAAGCGCTGGAGCAAAGACATGGGCATCCAGATCAGACCATCCACAGCATCAGAACATGAAACACATAATAAAGCCTTTTTTAGTGTAATGTTGTCACAGTGACTAGTTTTCCCTGCAGGGTAGTTCAACAAAACCAGATGTTTCACAACCAGGTCTGTTTCTCTCTCAAACACTTAAGTCCTTGAGGTCAAAGTTCAGAGGTGATGAGCAAAACAGGAACATTAAGACATGTTGAAGACATGACACAGATCAGGCATCTCTTCTTCACATCGGACACCAGCATTGCCATGATGGAAGGTGAATGAACACTTGAATGTATAGTTTGGGTAAAAATTGGAGAATTGGGTGCAAAATCTTCTTCGAGTAACCTCAGCGTTTGAGGAATGTCCGCAGTTGGAGGCGACGCCGGTTCGATCCAGCAGGAGCTCCAGCTGGCTGTGTTTCCTTAGGGAAGGACAGCTGAGCTGCTGCACTTTTCCTGACATGTTTTGGAGCAACATTCACTGTTTTACCCCCTATGTCTTCTGTTAACAGACTGAGCTCATTCACTTTGGCTCACTGTTTAAAAGGACTAAAATAACTTTTGAAATGAAACAATATCTTTGACGATCACAAATGAAATATGCGAAGTTTTGGCCAAAAACAATCTCACATTTATCCAACTCGGCTGCTCGAAATTACCTGAGCAACTTTTCCCTAATGGAAATATCAACATCACACGGAATTCTTGGCAATCTATTATATAAGTGATGATTATTAGATTCCCCAGTGCCCATGTGTAATGAATACAAATGAACACTGCTGATTTCTCTGTGTTTGTCCATGTTGTCTTTATGGTTCTCTCCAGCGTGCATGAATAAACCTGCATGAATGACGACCTTTTAATGAAAAGTAATTCCTAAAGTGGAGGGAGTATAAAAGAGCCGAGACTCACACCATGAAATGGTTTAGATAAAAGACCTCCTCATGTTTCCCACAGTCTTCATTAGACTTCAGTGTTACATATGACTGAGCTGGTGTTCCTGTCACTGCACACATGCTTCATTTTAATTGCCTGGTTTCAATAAAAGCCAAGAACTTATCTCTCCTAATGAGTGAGCATGGTGTCAAGTGAGTGTTGTCTATAAATCAGTAACCAAAGGTTGACCTCTAAGTTTCTCTATTCGTGCAGTTATCTAATCAACCAGTCATGTGTCAGCACAGAATGCATGAAATGATGCAGATACATGTAAAGAGCTTCAGTTAATGTTCACATCAAATATAAGAATGGGGACTCAGCGACTTTGACTATTGCATGGTTACTGGCGCCAGATTGAGTATGTCAGAAACTGTTGATCTTGTGGGATTTTCACCCACAACAGTCTCTAGAGTTTATACAGAATGGTGCGAAAAACGAAAACATCCAATGAGCAGCTGTCCTGCAGCTGGAAACGCTTTGTTGATGAGAGAGGACAGAGGAAAATGTCCAGACTGTTTCAAGCTGACAGGAAGGCTACAGTAATTCTAACAACCACTCTTTACAACCGTGGTGAGCAGAAAAGCATCTCATAATGCACACTATGTTGAATCTTGAGGTGTATGAGCTACAAAAGCAGGAGACCACACTGGGTTCCACTCCTGTGAGCCAAGAACAGGAATCTGAAGCTACACTGGGCACAGACTCACTAAAACTGGACAGCTGAAGAAGTCTTTTTTTACACATAGTTCCAGTTACTTTATATTTTCCCGAAGCGTTTGCATGATGTCCACGCACCATCAGAGCCACATCCATTCTTCCCTAAGTAAAAGTAGCCCCATGTTTGCAAGGATGAGTTATACAGCTTCACTTACAAGTACATTATTCTGACAGAGGAATTGATGAAAGCATTCCAGTGAAATGTTTTTAACCCAATTGTTCTAATAACTGCCCCTAGACTTCCAGGTTTTCTGTTCTCGCTACAGGGAACCATGAGTTTCTTCTTCTGTGGTAATCAGACGTGCAATATAATGCAGATACAGTGGATAGAAATTAGGTTGAAATCCCCTGGAGTATTCTTTTAATGCTCTGTACTGTTGACTGCCCGGATTGAATTTTATTTAATAAACATCTGCCAAATGAATGCATGTAAATATTTGGAACAACCATTTATGAAAAATGTCTGCCTTTATAACCATTTCCACATAAAAATCTGACAGCCTGTCAAAGCCAAACATGAAAATTAAGCCGTGATGAAGACACATCTGTAAGATGTTGAGATGGAAATGATTATGAAGGCCGACATCTAATCAATAACATCTACGACTAATGAAGTAAATTCAAGATTAATTGAAAAAAAAAAAAATTATTTTTTTTTGCCTCTTTGTCGGCAGTCAGAGTCAGAGCTTCAGACAGAAACTGCTGCTTTTTCATGTTTGTGTTTAACATTTATTCATCAGATCCCAAGTAACGTACAAGTGAGACAGAATTCGCTCCCAGCACAGAGCTTTTAAAGAAATTTATGTTTCAACATAAATTGGAAATCTAACAACTTTTTCCAATTGCATTCAAACCACATATGTGTGTCGTTTCGAATCAGATAACATTTTTGCGACTGTGTTTGACCAGTCATTCTGCACATGCTGCTTTGTGATGTCAGAAACTGGAGACTCCTTCCATAAATCTTAAATAAATGCCTCCTTACAGAAAACTTCAGCACATCAACTATTGCATGTTTTTTTTTTTTTTAAATGGTTAAGTGGATCGTCCTCTATACAAGTTCCTATGTAAGTTGTTACTATAAAAACAACAATGTATTAGAAGCGAATTAGAGCGCATTAATATAAACCTGTGATTTGCAGCTGCTCTACTGTCAGAAAACGAATCAACCTCCTGACCAATCAGAATTGAGAATTTTCAAAAGCGCGATGATGTAATTAGCACTCATGATGAGAGAAGGGTGTGATATACAGACCTGTTGAATGTCCGTGACAGTGTGTATTTTTCTTTTCTATCCTTTCTGCCTGTGGTGGATTTTTTGGGTCTGGTTACTTTTCTGATCTCATTTGATCTTCAATATAAAACATCTGGAGCTGGGCGCATTTCACACCTGCTTTTAATTCACAGCACAGACAGAAAACGGTGTATTAGGTCTTCATGATCAGGGCTGTTAGTCACGTTCTGACCGAATCCAGACTGCTGCCTCGCTCGGGAGTAATCACGTTTAAACAATATAAACAAATAGAGATATTAGAATGCTCAAGACGCAGTTATGGCCATGAGTATGGTCTTTCTTATGTCACTTTAAAAACTGAGGAAACTGTTTCATTTAATCTGCCAGAGTTTTAATGATTCCTGAGTGTTTTATATTTTTCTCTTTTTTTTTTTTTTTTTCACTAAAGCCTGGCAACAACACAAAAGGCCACATTTCCAGACAGGGGAAAAAAAATCCAGTGCTAGACAGAAGTTGGCCAAGTACACTCACTTTGTTAGTGTATTTGTATACATCTGCCAAACAAGTTAGTTCCTGTATTCACTTACGTTATAGCATCTATAAACAGTCGACAAAAAACACAGCTTCTCCTGTTATATACAATCCACAAAATGCGAATCCGTCCATCCTAAAGACCTTCCCATGTTAGAAAACTTAGTTACAGCTTTGCGTCAGACTGTTGATATCGGAGACTCCTTCCATAAATGTCAAATAAATGCCTCCTCACAGAAGACTTCACCATCTCAAAAGTTACACGTTTTTCTTTGTTTAATAATAAATGAATTAAAAATGCATTTTTATTTGCGTTCGATTAGGTGGAGACTTATGTGACGTCGCTGTGAATGTACCGTTACTATAGGAACGATAATGTATTAGGACGAGTGCGTTAATATAAACCTGTAAGAGCTGCTGTTATAGAAAATTAATCAACACCTACTGACCAATCAGATTCAAGCATTAGTATAGAACTTAGAAAATGTTATGCATATACTGTAGATTATTAATATAAAGTATAGGTCTGTGGATAGGTATTGCAATCCTATAAGCTTAGAGGATTATAAGGGCTGATGTGTTATGAATACAGGATTTTAAAGGAAGTGTTTCCATCATAAATATTAAATATGTTCCATATTAACAACTCAGCATCCTGTGGTGTGGTGTTTTATTCTGGGGGTTTGATGACTGAATAAAGGTATAACCCTGCTTCAGTCTGTGGTGCTTAAATAATAACTAAAAGTTAATGGAAGGTGAAGTGTGTACTCACCTTCCACAGTCAAACTTCAATAAGTGTGTTCAGGGACCAGCTGCTGATCATTAACCAAGACATGACTCTATCAAATACTTTTATTGGACTCTGTGCAAAGAAAATCCAATGTCCATTGCTTTCCGAGCAACAGGTCAAGAATGCGGCTGAAATTGTAAACCATTAGAGGGTGAGATGGTGCATATCATGTGCAATTTAAATCTAATTTAAATCGAATCCACCTGAACATCTCTCATGGTTTTTACAGGACACGGGGAAAAAAAAAAAAACTGACAACCTTTGTGATAAAACAGTTTAAAAGTTCTGTCAAAATAGATACAAATTTTATTCAGACTTGACAAAATATCACATTTCATTCCACAGATTTTTTTTTTTCCTTTTTTTTTTTAATGCAGAATAAATAAATTAGCAGTCACTGCACAGTTCCAAGCACGAGCATCTGAATGATTGCAATTTTTTAAGCATGGGCTGAAGATTGGTTACACGATAGTATGAGATATTCAACATGCACAATATTGTTATCATAGACGCTTAAAAATACTCTCACACCTCCTGTGTCTCAGTCGAAAGGAGGCAGCATTTCTGGGTTTGTTCTGTTAGGATGGCAGTGTAAAGTCTTTTAATGTTCTTTATTTCGTAGCACCTTGTGTGTCCTCGGAGAAGGCAATCCCATCGATTCTTTTCACCGGATGAGAGATATGCATGTGTTTGGAAAAAACATGATGGACAGACATTTCACTCCAGCTACAATTACTGCATATAAACATGTAAGAATTTAAAACATTGTTGTGATAATACCATTATCCTCGTGATATCAACTGTGATAAACCGTCAGGAAACTACCGTAATATTCAAACTTAATGTTATCTGTAATTACTATAAGAGTGGAACACACACATAAAATAAATTGCAGTGTGCGTTTAACACACAACACACTAAGGAGCCATGATTTAAAGTGAGCTAACCAGAGACCAGTTGCAAAAGTTTGTACACCCTTAGGACAAAAGCAGTAATCCTAATTAATACAATTTATATACATTTAGTGTGTTCTGTTTTACAGATCTTCAGTGTTACAAGTAACAAATGAAGGTTAAATAGTGTATGTTAATAGATATAATTTTTCTATTCATTATTAATTTTTTTTTTTTTTATAAGTCAATTCGCAGTACACTCTTATGACTTGTAAGCCCTCACTTTTCCTCTACAGCTGCCCCTTCTTCTTCTTCTTCTTCTTCTTCTTCTTTTGATTCTACTTAGCAATGTTTGGATCTTCCCTATTATATGAATATTTTCACTTATTTCTTTCTTCTGCTATTCTGTTAATTTTGCCTTTTGCTTTAATTTATTGTTTTGCTGAAGAATACACCCACATATATTTAACCTCATGGAATTGATTTACAGTATTTATTTGATTGACTGATTGATTCACTGATTCGTTGTGAAAAACACAGATACGTTTTCGTTTACTTCATTCAGAAACCACAGGAGGTGTATATAATTTTCATGTACTTCATGGAAATTTGTTTGTTTGTTTTGCCATTGCAGCTTGACGCACTGGCTTTCTCTGCTAATTGCCAGTGGCCGTTTCTTTAACATTGCTATGGTCATTCAAGATCGAGATAAACAATATCTTCATTGTTTTTCCACTCAGAAACCTTGGGGGTTGGGGGGTGCAAACTTTTGCACTCGACTGTATGTACTGCTTTTTTTCTCCTTTATGCTATTTCCATATAAATTACTTTAGGAAGATACAACAAAGAGTTATGTATGCATCATGTCCTATATAAATATAGTCTTTGTATTTGATTATATAAATATTTGTGTGTATACTTTACAAAACTTTATCTTAAAGTGAAAATGTAAGATATATGTGCATAATTAAGATAAAAAGATTTTAAAATAGACATATCCTTTGAATATCAATGCATTTTAACAATTCTCCCATGACTGTACAATGTTTAAGGTATTGGAGTGTGGAATAGCATTTTATATATGCATGCCAACATCATACCCTACCACACACACACACACACACACACAATCATCTCAACATCAAGCAGAATCAAAAGGTTCACTCCCTCAATACAGATTGGTCACTGCTCAACCAGCCGAAGTACTTGGAAAACAATCAGTACTTGTTGTTCAGAAATTGATTAGAATTAGCAACTTAAGCAAAATAAACACAGACACTATAAACTCGATAAACAAACAACATTGCAATAAACAGAAAACAACAAATGAACAGAGGATATAACTTGATTTAAATAGCACCTTCGCATTATAGATATCATATTTCAAAATTATTGAATATTAGCCCTGCCAACAATTTGCTTAGTTTTGGCCAGACCACATTACTTAAAGCACCATTTTCTTTCTTTTTTTCTTATTTATTTATTTATTTATTTATATTTCTTTTCATTTAAAATGGTTCTAACTTGCGACCACAGATAAGGAATTCATTTTAAAGTGTACCTCGTTTTTCTGTGCATACGCCAACAAAGGCCATGATTTTCTGAAAGCACCTGTCCCTGAAAAGAGCAGGAATGAGAAGCAGTGAAATGTCACGCAGCCACCCAGAGGATGGAAATGTTGGCACCTTCGTCATGTGTGATTTGATTGATGCGTCCACGTACGCAGTCCAGCGTGATGTAAATGGCTGTGCCGTTCTGGACCTCAAAAGACGCTCTGACACCAACACTAGTCCACTCGCTACCTTCGGGCATCTGACCCCCGACCTGCTGCGCCAGAGGAGCTGAATTCTTCTTGTCCTGGCCCTGCTGGTGTAGCACCAGCTTCACCACATTGCACGAGTGGATGAGCTTCACAGTGAGTGCCACGTTGGCTGTGCCGGCTTCTTGGAAAACAAAATTCCTCTGTGGGTGTTGGTGTCCTGCGCCAGCAAGCCGGATGTGTTCGGCATCCGGACCAACCTGCTGAAACAACAAAGGTTTGTTCCTCACAGCTCCAGATGGAAGGCCAGTCTTGGATACGGTCGCCATTAGAGATGAGGAAATGGCCGCTGGAATCCAGAGTAGACTTAGCATGCTAATTCCAGAGCTGTCTCCAAAGTATCGGACATTGCACTGTGATGGAGTGAGGATCTCAAAGTTTAGCCAGTCACCCGAGTCCACAATGGCAGTAGCAGACAAGGTGATGGAGGTGTCCCGATAGTTGACACCAGATTTAAATGAGCGCATTACTTCCTGGTTTGTCCCGTTTGCATTAATGTAGGCAACTAGCGCGAAGCCTTCACGGACACACGTGTGGCCCATGGCATAGAGTGCCTGCTGCAGGACGAACTTGACAATGCCTCGCTCGGTGAAGCGAATTCCACGGTTGTCATGAGTCAATGCCACTACATAGGGGTCAGAGACGGTAGCAACACGGAAGGATGGTCGATAGTTACCATGGTAGTGAGGTGCCGTGGATGTCTGAGCAGTCATTGCGACAGCTCCGGTGTCATGTGACAGCCACAGCAGGCTGAACGCGGAAGATCCGAGTTCATAAAGCTGCATCTCTTTGCTCTGATTACAGTGCTGGTTTGGGCTCTTGAGCAGCAGCCACAGAGTCTGGTTGGGCTCCACCTCAGCTGCTGCACTCACACTCACACCCTGGAAGTGCTTCCTCTCTGGCTGCTCCACCCGTACACCACTGAGGTCACGACCTTCCTCCTCGCTGCCACCACTAAGCCTCACACCAACCTGCAGGAAGTTGCGGCAGCTGTGCTTCAAGGCAAAGTTGTGATCCAGCCAGAGCAGACCATGCTGATGGAGGCTGATGGAACCGTCATGGCTGACCAGAAGGTCGCTTCCGTCCTTTCCCATTACACTTAGCTGCAGACCTGGGAACACGGCGCTGCTTTTTGTTCGAGCCGGGGGTAACGTGACCGAGGCGGACCAGGACTGAGAGAATGTGTTTTCTGAGATCACTCCACACACAGCGTCGCTCACGGTGCTACACGGAACAGCTATGGGCTCCCCATCGCAGTCTGAACATGCTTGGCACTCCTGTAGCTCCTGGTTGTAGAAGTACTCGTGACCACACAGGCCTGAAGAGATCTCTCTTTCAGACACTCCCAAGCACCGAAAGCCACCTGTCCACACAAGTACAGGGTATATGTTAAAGGAATAGTTTACCCCAAATGATAATAATTTGGCTAATAGCAATCTATGGTTAGCAATGGTTATTTCAGGCATATCTTAAGTGCCCACTTGCAAATTTTGGCGCATCCTGACACACTGGAGCTCTCTAATTGCAGACCTGCCAACTCTAAAGACGAATAATGCACAGTAGCACGAAAAGGGGGAGGGGTCATGAAATAGTTCCACAGGGCCCATGTTTTCACTGTTGTTTTTGTTCTTTTGTCAATCAAACTTTTCAGACTTTTTTCTCCGAAAACCAAATATGACCTTTTGGACCATATGCCATCACAAATTTTCAGTAGCCAAAATTTCGTTGCTTCCCTAAGAAATAAAGTTTACTGATGTTAACTATGTTCTTGTCTAATGTTAAGTTAACTCAAACATACTGTACACTGATAGATTTAATTTCA
This sequence comes from Pangasius sanitwongsei, assembly GCA_037576675.1. Taxonomy (NCBI): domain Eukaryota; kingdom Metazoa; phylum Chordata; class Actinopteri; order Siluriformes; family Pangasiidae; genus Pangasius; species Pangasius sanitwongsei. Next base: position 29,052,918 of record CM075003.1, on the reverse strand, counting down.
CATTAATGGACTCAAAACATTACTGGTTTACCTTGAAAGTGAGGAGGCCACGTCAGTGCATCATTCAAGTGGGAATGGAGTCGAGATGTTGAGAGTCCAAAAGATTACTAACATGAGATGGTTAGAAGGGGGCGGTGCTTTTAGGGTGTATCACGTAATATTGGAGAGTATCTCCAACCTCATTCCAGATTTATATGTTAATTAGCTCATTTGCTGTTTTTATTGGGGGGAAAGGGAAGGAGGCTATTTTGAGTGATAACTCATAGCACTGTACGCTGATGTTAAAATGTGGAGCTCCTATTCAAAATGCTTGAACGTTGGCAGGCCTGTAATTGCCTGAAGCCATCTCTATGACATTTCCATATGTTTGCTTATGGTCAATTGGTTTTTACATAATAATGTGAATAAGCTATACACTCGGCTGGCCAGCTTGCTCAATCACACTCCCAAGCTACTAATCCAGCATTTCTAAATTATCTAACTAGCGCCATATCATTTAAATATGGTAATGTCATGGTGTTACAAGTGGTAGTGTGGTAAGGCAGGCAGTGTTTACATCTCACAGCTTCAGGGTCCCTGAAGTGGAATTTCTCACATTCTCCAGGTTCTCTGGTTTCCTCCCACCTCCCAAGAACATGCGAGTAGGTGGATTGCCCCCATGTGTGAATGAGTTTGTAAATGAGTGTGTGCCTGTGACTGACTTGCATAACATCCAGGGAGTATTCCCTCGTCACGCCCAGTGTTCCTGGGTTAAGCTCTGGATCCACCACAACCCTGACCAGAATAAAGCGTTTAGGAGGAAGAGACGCCTTCCCTTTTTGAGTTTGGTTTCTCTGCAGGTTTCCTCTTTATGCATTCTCAGGATTTTTTTTTTCCCTTTTTCTTGTCACAGTCATCTCTGATTTACTCATTCAGTCTTTGCATCTCAACTCAGATTTCAGATATACAAATACAATTCAACTGAAATGAATTGAATCGTTATGTTTAGGTAGTATAGAAGATAATACAATTAAAACCAATAGCTGTATTATGGAAGCAATTTAAATTTAAATGTCTTCCTGCTCAGTTTTGTTGGCAGTCATTTTTCACAGCATTGTGCCCTCACCTGAATATAGCAACTGTGCTCATTTGCATAAATTTGAAATTTAAGTCAGAACCATTATTTGCAAGTGGACATGTAGCATAATGCAACAGAGATCATAATTAGTGCAATTTAGATGAGGTCATGAGCTCATCAAGTAATTTGCATTCATTAGCATTTTAGTGGTGAGATTCGAAACATCATGCTCCGTTCTGGATTTATGTACCTGGTGTATTGAGGCATTTCACTCTCTCTCCACACACGGTTGGGATTTCCAGGCATTCATCTCTGTCCTGTATAAAAATAAATATGTTTATATACATATATATACAGGTGCCTCTTTGGTTATGATTGGTTCGATGTTCGTTGGCCACTGTTTTTTTTCTTCCGTTTACAGAATCTGAAGAACCACAGACATTTTATTAAACCTGTCAGATCAAGAGGAGAACTTTTTTTTAAATAAGATGTAATTTGTATACTTTATTATGAGTTTGATACCATTGTACGTACGGATCATAAACAGACTCTAGATTACGTTCATATTCAGGTTTGTGTGTGATACCTGGCAAATCCTGTCAGCATTGGGTGAACACTGGGACACCAGGAAGAACCCAGGTGGACACATGGTGCACTGTTGGCACTGCGGTGGCTGCATTTGAAAATTGCAGTACTCTTCAGGGCCACATGCGCTGCGACAGCCGAGCTGAGCGTGATCCGTGTGCCCAGTCACGTCCATCATCTTGGCATCCGTTTTGTGAATCGCATACGACTTCTGCAGGTGGCTGCGAGCTTGGCTCTGCACGCCTGCCAGCTGGCTTTCCAAATAACTCTGCAGCTCCCCCTGCAGGCCCTGGAAGGACACCTGCTTGACGGTCTCGGACAGCATGCTGTACTGCGCCTTCACCACGTCCATCTGCTCATACATGCGCCGCTGCTGCTCCAGGATCTCATGCTGCTGGGCCAGCAGTGCTCCCTGCTGCTCCTCCAGACGCTGCTGTAGGTCACGGATCACTAACTGCTGAGCTCGCAGAGCCTCCACCAGCTTCTCCTGGCCTTTGGAGAGCTGCAGGTGCAGGACAAGGGCATCCTCTGACGGAACCTCATTCTCTCCTGGGAAAAGAAAACATCATATCAGACACAGGTTGGTACATTCTAGACTCAATATTTTTCTCCCAGTGAAACACTGGAGATCACTGAACATCAGAGGACATTTTAAACCAGAGTAGAAAGAGCAGACAGCACCACAGACACTCATTTTCTCCTGAGACACAACACAGGCTACATACAGCAGAGGTTCTCAAACTTTTTGCAGGTGTAAAATAAATTTCACCAATCTCTTAGGAACAGATTTATTTTATGGAGTCATAGTGCTATTCATTCATGAACTTTCCATCATATTAGGTCAAAGTTGACGTAATTTATAGGCCGACGTCTTGCTTCTGAGTTTTGGATTAAACCGATTTTAATTCAAAAGAACAGTCCAACAGGATAATAACAAGAAGAACTCAATAATAGATCGCCAAAGTGCTGAATGTTATGATCATTAAAGACAGCCTGTACTCCAGCCCCCTGTACTTTTGAGTATCATTAATGGCCTGTGGCAGCCTTTTGTCTATTAGTAATGTCACTAATGGTGAGTTGTGATTTCCACCACTGTAACTAAATAAAAAATAAATGTAAAAAAAAATCACAGACCCTCTGGCTGTGCTTCACAGACTCACTTTGAGAAACAATGACATTCAGCATCCAGTCAAGTCACACTTTAGATCATAGACAAAAGTCTCACAAAAGACAGACAGCATTACTGATGCTGTTCCTTCATGCGGTGGTGCGACGACCTCAAAGACACCAATTCACCTCAAATGAGAAGAGACAACGTTACAGACCTCATTGTTTCCTGTGAAGTCCCTGTGACACCATTCACCCCCAATCAATTCACAGATATCATGACAATCTGAGCAGTGGTGCCAATATTTATGGTTTAGCCATACCATTTATGATTTTTGACCTGTGAATTTGCAACCCTTGGTCTGTGAGCCAAAAGAAAACAAAAGTGTGAGTATTTTGACCAGGGTTAGACAATACTCGAGTAATTATATTTCCTTCATAATTGTACTTAAGTATGATTTTGGCAGATTTTTACTTTACTTTGATTATTATTGAAACTGAATACTTGTACTCTTACTTAATTATATTCCAAAGGGAAAAAAACATACTTTTTACATTATTATTTAGACCTTCAAAGTTCTCATTACAAATCACAAAGGTCTCTTCTTCTCTCATCCAACCAATGACTGTACACTATACATCAATCAAATGGGCTCAGTTCAGCGTTTGATCTTTTAAATTTAGCATCCAATCAAGTTCATCAATGTAGAGTGCCAGTTCCTCATCTGTGGTGACCTACTCATGCTACACAATGTAGTTAGCACTATAGCTGTCTCTGTGCATTACAGCTGGATAATCCACCAGTCTTCAGTGTTGAGCTTGAGTATGAGCAGCCCTGGCCCTACCTCAGTAAAATGTTTCAGTATGCTGGAGTACACAAAGACTATTATAAAATAAAGTGTCTCCTTTACTTCCCTAGAAGGCTTGAACTCATTCTAATTGAAAAATTGAAGTAAGTTTCGCTAATTTGCTAGTGTTAACTCTCTATATTCAATTAAGTTAGCCTTTTTTTTTTTTTTTTTTTTTGGAAATGCAGATTAAACTAGCATAGATTACAGTAGCTAACATAATCAGCTAGGCAGCACGTCAGATTCTAGCTAATGGTAAATATTTCAGTATTGCAGAGATTGAATGTCTTAATGCATGCCATGATTTTCTTGTTAGCAATGTGCATGAGTGTACAGAATGTTGGCTGACTTTAGCATGATTTCCAAAACAGCACCTCACTGCAATTCAGTCTGGTATCTATTCAGTCTGGTATCTATCACTTTAATTTTAACTGATGGACAGAAAAGCCTAAAATATACTAGCTGTAAAAGCTCAAAGTAAGTTCTGACCTCAAGTCATCCAAAGAGAAGCACTGCTAGTAATTTGTGGGTACAATTTTTTAATTCTGCTTTTGCACTATTTTGTGTGTGTGTGTGTGTGTGTGTGTGTGCGTGTGCGTGAAGAGATGGCAATCTCTTATATGTGGACTATCTAACGACTCAAAAATGTTCAACCTTACTGCTATTCTTCTCTCTTCCTGTCAAGGCTGCAATTTGAGGCTAGGAAACTAGCATGGAAAGACATCAAAGCAGAAAACTATTCTAGGCGGTCGACTGCCAGAGATTTTCCCTCTGCTGCAGTTCCACAAGGCTTCCAAGTGCAGCTGAACAGATGTGTATGGCTATGCGGAAAAGTAATCGTGTTCCAGTCGTGCATCGAAAATGATCAAATAAAGCATTCACTGGTAGAAGTAAAGGAAAAAGGTGCATTGCTTAATCAGCTTAGCTCGAGAGGAGGGTAGATTAGGTTTAAAATAAAACCCAAACAAGAACAGAACAGCTGGATCCACTGATTCACTCCACCTGGTTTGATGTCACATGTAAGCTGCACTCCCAGCGGTGCGCCTCCAAGTTCCGATGAAGGATATCCAATATCCGGAAATTCCCCCAGAAACTGAGCAGCTCTGTCGGGAACGTGCACGGGAGCGTCGTCTGAGCCAGGTCCACAGCCTTCTGGAGGGCACGGCCTCACTCTGGGCTTGGTCCTGATTCTTAAAGGCAGTCTACACTCCAGTCCCCTGCACTCTCGTGTATCGTTAATGGCCTGCGGTGGTCTTTTGGTAATGCAATCTGCTCCAGTGCACGTGTGACCTGCAACCTCGGCAGTCCGCATCCTTTCCCTTGTGTGAGTGTGAGAATGAGAAGCTGTGTGTGACTCCAGCATGTCGGGTGAAGGAAGGTGTGAGACTCCATGTTGGTGGGTTGGTGCAGATCTGCTGTGTGTTATTGGGTTGTGTTGACGTGTTGGTCTGGATGATCTGCCCGAGCCACAGTGTGACCCTGAACATGGTCTAGACTCCCCCAACTCTAAGCAGCGAGAACCTTTACACGGCTCTGACACACTCCCTGCTGACACACACATCCCGAGGAGACACCACAGGCACAGCACGATTCTCAGCGGCGTCATCTTGAATTCGTTCATCTACCTGAAAGTGATAAACATTAACACACAACTGATCAAGCTCATTCAGATAGAAATACAGTGTTACATTAACTCCTACAGTGTTACATTAACTCTTACAGTGCTACTCTAACTCTTACAATGTTACATTAAATCTTAGTGTTACATTAACTCTTACAGTGTTACATTAGCTGCTACAGTGTTACATTAACTCCTACAATGTTACATTAACTCCTACAGTGTTACTCTAACACTTACAGTGCTACACTAACTCATACAGCGTTACATTAACACCTACATCTTTACATCCTACAGTGTTACACTAACTACTACTGCATTACATTATGTGCTACTGTGTTACATTAACTCATACACTGTAACATTATTTCTTACAGTGTTACACTAACTCATGTTACATTAACTCAAACAGCATTACATTAACTCACACAGTGTTAAACTAAGTCCTACAGTGTTACATTATCTCTTACAGTGTTACATTAACTCATACTGTGTTAAACTAAGTCCTACAGTGTTACATTATTTCTTACAGTGTTACATTAACTCATACTGTGTTAAACTAAGTCCTACAGTGTTACATTATTTCTTACAGTGTTACATTAACTCA
>CM075003.1:29024783-29036062 GCA_037576675.1 Pangasius sanitwongsei | reverse complement strand
GTTAATCCATTTATTTCTGTAAAGCTGCTTTGGGACAATGTCCATTGTTAAAAGCGCTATACAAATAAAAAAAAGAAAGAAAAAAAAAAAAGAAGAAGAAAGAAGAAGAATCTGAGGCTATCACGGGCACAGGATCAGCCAAACAGTTGAAGATTAGAAAGGAAAAAAAATCACCTGGTCTTTTTCCAGTCTTCAACTGTCCAGTTTCGGTGCCCATGAAGACTACTGAAGACTAACGATTGCGGTATTTTTCTTTTTCTATAACAGTTCTTGTGTCTTATCTAACCATGAGCAGTCCATTTACATTACTATGACTGTAGTACAGATGATGAGTCGTGTGATGCTTCTGAACCGAGATGAATCATCTCGGCGTTTTCCCAGTCTGCTCATACTCAATCCGACAGGGAATTCTAAGTTCAGCCTGGAAAATATATTTCAACCGGGATGACACCGTCGCTTAATTCCCGGTGTTTTCCTGTGCTCTATGAAAGCCAGATCGCAAAAAACCTGTTTCAGCCAAAACCCCAGATCTGAAGAATATCCTCTACAGAGTCGTAAATCATTTCCACATTAGCAAATACTAAGTGGAAATAGACACGGCTTTCCCTTCCAGCGCCTCTGCTCTTCTCTTTATACCACTGCAACTCACGCTAGCATATCAACGACAATCACAAACATATTTTACTCAGACAACCTTACAGACGCTTCCACATTAGTGATGCACGATTGAAAGCACACAAAACGGACTTTTTTTTTCTTTGGTCTAACAGAAATGTCCGTAACTCATAAAAAAAAAAAAAAACCTACTTTAATCAAGAATTCCTTGTAATTGCTTTTTTATCTCTAAAAACAAGTTAACATCATGCTCATTGGGCCAGGGTGCGAGGGTGGTGATGTAAACCGAAGAGACCAAAAGCTAGATTTGTCATTTTGATACAAATGCATTGAAAATTAGGAAAAAACAATGTCGCTGAGATTTTTTTTAAGTACCTTACTTATTCCAAAAATAAAATAAAATTAAATACTATGTTTTAAAAAATATGTTGATTTCTCCATACCTAACCAAAAACAGGAGAAAGACCCATGTTTCCAAAAGAAATGGCACCCCTATAGTGCCCTGATGCTTATAAAGTACACAATTATCTGTTTTTTTTAGATACAGCTATAAAATGCTGGTAAAATGTTAATGTATATTGAGTACAGGGGAGAATAGCGCTTGTATACACAATTTCTGACGCAAGGACTTACTGAAGATGAATGGCAAATGTTTCGATCATGTCAGTGACTAATGAAAGGAAAGCAACCTTTCTTAATCAGCGTATCTCAGAAGAGCTGACGTGAGACTTATCATGTGCAGTGACGTCCCCCCTGCACTAAGGGCGTGACTTGTTTGATTAAAAACCGACAAAATACATACACTGAATCCACGAAACTGTTTTAAAACAAATTAAATGCAATAAATAGTCTGATAACTGTAGAAAAATTCGAATTTTGACATTGATTTTTATTTTTTTTAAGTCTACTACGTTACCACCCACCAACCAATCAAACACACAATGCAATTTTTAACATAAAACAATGAATCTAAAAGAAATCCGACAGAACAGTTGGATATGGGTATGCAAATCAGCGCTGACTCACGGAAGTACAGTATCGCCACAATACAAATGTATTTTTCTTGCGAATTGTGAGAACATGATGGAAAAAATTCCAGACTTCTAATTTCAGGTCAGATAACTAACTATTTACATATTGCAGTACATTTAGACTCTTTTCTTTTCTTTGTTTTTTGTTTTGTTTTGTTTTGTTTTGTTTTGTTTTTTTTACAATTTTGACTCACTTCTTCCAATTTTTATTGGGTAAGTACTTTTTCCACCCGTGTATATTCACAGTGCTATTTTTAGTAGATGTCTTTACACACCCACACACACTCACGCACGCACACACACACACACACGCACACACACACACACACAATTCATGTGTGTTCTTGATGAATTTCAGCCTCAGGCACAATTAAACTATTGTCTTTTTCTGTGTCTGTTATAGTTACTGTGTAAAAAATGTATATACATATAATAAAAAGTGATTAAGTAATAATAATTATATGTCCAATTTGATTATTAAACACTGTTATAGATTTTTAGGGATAACACACTTTACCAGGTTCATCTACAGACCGTCTCTTTAGTGCACCACTGAGAAGCATGTGAGTTTAGCTGTGTGTGTGTGTGTGTGTGTGTGTGTGTGTAATCTCTCCCTCACATTGGAATGCACTGAACAGGCCTGGACCTGAACTTCCGCGTGCAACAGGAAGTTAGCAAACTGACAGAGTGTCAGCCCTGCAGCCGCCCTCGAGCTCCACGCACCCATCTGCATGAGCGGGTGTTGCCCACGAGCTGAAAAATACAAGAAAAGCAGAAAAGCTTTTTTTTCTGAAGAAAACGTTCATCTATGATACTCTTATTTACTGACTGAGTCGAGGATCACGTCAAAGGTAAGATGTGCCCTTTTTCTGTAATAGACGGGTGTGATAGGTGTAGCGCTCGGTGTAACGGTAGTCACAAGATTTCTCTCCGCTCATGTCCATAAGCAGATTTTCTCTGTACCTGTCGGAGATTTCTTATCCACTCACCTGAATCAAAGTCCAACTTTTCTTTCATTGTAAAAGATGTTGACTCAGTAAGCAGAGTCGGGTTATGGAGATTCCACCCAGATTTCTCAACTGCCGATGATGTAGTTTTACACACACACATAAAAGAAAAAAGTTAATAAGTAATAATAAATCATAATAAATAGGATGGTAGTTTGTCACACGAATGTGAATGAACTTCTGTCTGTATATAGGTGTATGCGCATATACACATACTCACACACACACACACACACACACACACAGCACACACATGCACACCTGTATACACACAATAAGAAACGCATGCTGTGTGTGTGTGTGTGTGTGTGTGTGAGAGAGAGAGAGAGAGAGAGAGAGAGATATTTTAATAACTATAAAATCTGCTGTATGTATATAGGTGTATTGTGTGTGTGGGGGGGAGTGTACTGCATTTTTAGAAGACAATGGTAAATACTAAGTTTTCAGACATCTTATACACACACACACACACACACACACAGCATGCGTTTCTTACTGTAATAACAGATTTAGGACCCGCTGTGTGTATACAGGTGTGCGTGTATATATATATATATATATATACACTGTATGTGTGTATGTAGGTCTTGTGTGTGGGTTTGTTTTTATAATAACCTGACTAGGATCTGTTGTGTGTATATAATAGGTGTAAAGTGTATGTTGATCTGCTGTGATAGTGGATCTGCCGTGTGTGGGTTGTGTTTGTGTGGGTGTGTGAGAGAGATTGTGATCTGCTGTGTGTGTATATAGGGTTGTTATTGTAATAACTGATCAGGGATCTACTCCATGAGTATATTGTTGTGCAGTGTATATAGGGTTGTTATTATAATAACTGATCTGGGATCTGTTGTGTGTGTATATAGGGTTGTTATTGTAATAACTGATCAGGGATCTACTCCATGAGTATATTGTTGTGCAGTGTATATAGGGTTGTTATTATAATAACTGATCTGGGATCTGCTGTGTGTGTGTATATAGGATTATTATTATTATAATAACTGATCTGGGATCTGCTGTGTGTGCATATAGGGTTGTTATTATAATAACTGATCTGGGATCTGCTGTGTATGTATATAGGGTTGCTATTATAATAACAGATCTGGGACCTGCTGTGTGTGTATATAGGATTATTATTGTAATAACTGATCTGGGATCTGCTGTGTGTGTGTATATAGGGTTGTTATTGTAATAACTGATCCAGGATCTGCTCTGTGTGTATATAGTTGTGTAATGTATAAAGGGTTAGTTATTGTAATAACTGATCAGGGATCTGCTGCGTATATATAGTTGTGCAGTGTATATAGGGTTGTTATTGTAATAACTGATCTGGGATCTGCTGTGTGTGTATATAGTTGTGCAGTGTATATAGGGTTGTTATTGTAATAACTGATCTGGGATCTGCTGTGTGTGTATATAGTTGTGCAGTGTATATAGGGTTGTTATTATAATAACTGATCCGGGATCTGATGTATGTATATACAGATAGATGTGAGCGTATCACTGCAGGACTGCAGGTCATGTGACTATGAGCGGGACTGGGTTTTAATTATAAATATCCCATGAATAACAAATAATAATAAATATGAATGATGTTGGATAAGCCATGTTGGATGAGGTTTTTTTTTTAAATAAAAAGAAATGAAAAAGAAAATGTTGCTAGCTCGCCAGAGCTTTGCAGTTCGCCCTCAGCTATCACTATCATTAAACAAGATTAACAAACACTTCTCAGTTGCCACCACACCCAGTATGGCTTCAGTGCAGAGTTCACGCCAGTATGAGGAAACACAAAGGCTGGGCATAAGCATGTCTTAAAGTCTTGTCTGAAGGAACGAAACATACATAAACACACGTGTCACACTTTAGCTGAAGACGAGATGATTAAAATGTTTCGAATGGCCTTGGAGTTTGAAGCAGAACCCTGTCTGCCACCCGGAACCTGATTTACTCCGATGAAAAGTTATCGTCTTAAGTAATTGTGATGAAAGTAATTACAGTATCGCTGTAGTCAGGGGGAACATCACAGTAACTCGGTTCTGTCGTCCTCTTAGCGACAATGTTTCACCACATCTGTAATAAAAAAAAAAAAACATTAAATAGAGAGCCCTAAGGGGTTCCCTGGATTCCACCCTTTAAATATTCCATGTAGAACCCTGCAGCAGTGTGTTTTCCTATTCAGGTAAACAGCATTCGGTAATTAGACAGTAATTGGACATATTCCAAAACAAATCCATAAATTGTGAAAAATAAGGCTAGGTATTCAAGTAGGACAAAAGTAATGGCACCCTATAAAAGAAGGAAGCGGCGGTGTGTGTCTATGGTCATTTTTAGCTCTGTGAGCTTTGCCTTTTATGGAGATTTGTGGGCGTGGCTAGAGGTGAATCAGCTGTGCTGGGAAATTTATGGCTATTCGGCGTTTATTAACGTACGCATGCAAGTAAAGGGTTTAGGGTCTAAAGGGTTCCTAAAGGGTTCTTTGAGTGATTAATGGCTTTAACTCTCTAAAGAACATTTTCTAAAAGGGAAACCCTTTGTGGTAGTGTTGTTTTTGCTGTAAAACCCTTAAAGAACTTTACAACAAAGGGTTTCCCTTTTAGAAAAAGGAGCTCCTAAATGGTTATTTGGAGGTTTAATGGCTCTAGCTCATTAAAGAACCTTTTCTAAACATGAAACCCTTTGTTGTCATTTTCTGCATAGACTCTTTAAGAGTTTCCTCCAACAAAAACAACAAACATTCAGTAAAGGTTTTCCCTTTTATAAAGAATTCCTAAAGGGTTGTTTGGGTGGCTAATGGTTCTAGCTCTCTAAATAACCTTTTATAAAAGAGAAAACCATTGTTGGAGGGTTCTACATAGATTAATTTAAGGGTTCCCCAACAAAAAAAACAACAACCCTATAAAGTAGGGTTTCCCTGTTAGAAAGTTTCTCTGAACAGTTAGTGATTTTATCTCTCAAAAGAAACTTTTTAAAAAGCAAACTTTGCCTTTTTTTATAGAAATTGTGCCAAAAAGGGTAGTTAATGGTTCAAGGGCTCTAAAGAACCTATTCTAAAAGGGATCTTTATTATGGTTCTATATATAGCCTTTAAAGGTTCCATCCCAAAAACAAAAAAAACAAAAACCATACAGCAAAGGGTTTCCCTGTTGGAAAGAGAGTTTCCAAAGGGTTCTCTGAACAGTTAGCGGTTCTGTGTCTCCAAAGAACCTTTTTCTAAAAAGCAAACCTTTTGTTGTAGAGTTCTACATATAACCTTTAAGGGTTCTCCCAACAACAACAACAACAACAACCCTACAAAAAGAGTTTTCCTTTTAGAAAAGGTGTTGCTAAATGGTTCTTTGAATAGGTAATAGTTCTAGCTCCCTAAAGAACCTTTTCTAAAATGGTAACCTGTTGTTTTACAGTTCTACATATAACCTTTAAGGGTTTCCCCCAACAACAAATCTACAAGTGGTTTCACTGTTAGGAAAGGAGTTCCTAAAGGGTTAATTGGATGCTTAAAGGCTCTAGCTCTCTAAAGAATCTTTTCTAAAAGGGAAACCATTCGTTGTAGGTTCTGCATAGACCCTTTAAATCTTCTAACAACAACAACAACTATATAGCAAATGTTTTACCTTTTAGGAAGAGGTCTAAAAGGTCAACAGCAACCTTTCTCCAAGGGTTTCTCTTTTAGAAAAAGAGATTCTAAAAGGTTCTTTGGACAGTTAATGGTTCTAGCTCTCTGAAGAACTTTAAAAAAAAAAAAAAAAGAAAGAAACCCTTTGATGCAGGGTTCTACATAGACCTAGAAAGGGTTCTCCCAGAGAGCCAAATTGAAATAAATTGAACCTTTTCACCCAGCCTCTGCTGATTTGTGCCGTGTAGATCAGACAGTTTGATGCATTTATTTGTCAGATTGCTTCATTTCCTGTGTGTCTATGGCAGAGTGTGTATCCAGCAGAGAGTGTGTGTGTGTGTGTGTATCAGCTGTGCCTGCTCATGATTAGCACTTTCAAAATGAGAGATCATCCACATAACCCTGCCCATCTACTCAACATCTACCACAATAGCTGTGAGCTCAAACCACAGCCTCAGCAGGCGACATGATTCTGATATGATGCTGACATGGTCCACCAGCCACACTTCTCTGCATCATAAGCAGGGGTGGGGAAAAAAAGTACTGAGAAATTATTTTATATAAAGTATTTGTAAATGACTTACCCATCTTCAGACACACCCAGATAGCCATAGCGCTAACTACATTGTGCAGCATGAGAAGATCACTTTAGAACTTGCATGCTCCTTGATAGTGTTTTTTACACTGATGAATTTGATCACATGCTTTAAATTGAAATGTAAATAAAATGCATGTGAGCCTGTTCTGTTGATGTATACAGTACACAGTTATTGGCTATACGAGAGAAGAAGAGAACTTCAAGTATTGTAAAACATACTTTGAAGGTCTACAAAGAAAAATTAAGAAGTAAAAAGTTGTTTTTTCTTGGAAATGTAATTAAGTTAAAATAATGCCAAAATAGTACTTAAGTATAGTACAATTGCTCAAATACTTTCCACTCCACCAGTCGTCTGAAGCCATGGCTCTATGTTACAGTGCGCGGAGTGATGTCTGCAGTTCAAAATCCAATCCAAATGTTCTAAACGTTTAATGTAGTGAAGTCACTCATGCTGCTGAGCTGAAAGATGATGAAAGATGTCCTTATTATATACCCTAGCTCAGGGGTTCCCGAACTAGGGGTCGCGGCCCCACATGGGGTTGCTTGATTTGCAAATAACATTCTGAGAGAAAGTCATCTCTCCTCTTTTTTAATATAATTTAATTATTAATTTATTTTACAAATTAATATTAGAAATATCGCTCTAAATATGAAAACGGATTTTGTGTACTTCTTTGTTGAAATGTTGCCGGAAGTCACATTCAAACAAGCCATTTAAATGAAGAGTGTACATGCCATTTTATTCCTTTTTGCTATCCTGACACTAACGTAGCAACAACAAAAATGTCCGTCCATCTACCTACGCTAAACAAACTAGCGCTGCATCTCAAATTGGATCCGCGTGTATAAAATCCTCACGTCGCCTTCAAACCTAAAGCGGAAGATCTGTTTTGTGTACCAGCCTTCTGGATTTTCTAGACGACTAAATACTTTCGAATGTAAGGTCAGAGTTTTCGGTTTAAGACACAGATCATGACAATAATCACAATGACGGCTGAAAGCTGTAAGAGAAACAGAGTTCACCCGTGTGTTTAATGTTGCTGTGCATGAAATTGCTGAACATTTTACAGTTAGACATTGAAATGTTTCAACTCTGACGTGCCGTCTAGTGAACGTAGCATTTAGCCCTCCAGATGCACATAAAGTACACAAGCAAGTATACGAACAATGTCACTGCCCTGTTTCTGCTGCAAAGTCATGCATCAAGAATCAAATAGTCCCCTCTAGGGCCATGACACATCTCATAATAATTGTTTTCCTATAACAATCCACGCTGTCGTGATTTAGTCATTATGTATCACTTGATTTAATCCTTATGTATTGCTTGAAATGAGACACGCCCTTTCAAAAAGACCTCCTCACTTCTTGACAAGTTGTGTAATGAAATATGAGTTCACCCTTCCTACTAGACTGATTTGTTATCACTTAACTAAACTTTACACTGTTCAAATGTTCAAACAGTAGTCTTAAATTATAAATCTAGAATAAAAAAAATATGTAGGGTGGTCAAGGCATGAGATTGCATTCATAATGTCCATTTGGGGCCCAAAAAGTTTAGGAAGCACTGCCCTAGTTGTAATTAATTTAAAAAAAAAAAAAAAGAAGAGGAAAAATAAAAGAAAATCACGGATGTAGATTGGAGGAAATCACTGTACCACAGTGTTACCCTACAAAGTGGTATCATTGTGTAGGTGAGAAAAGGAGGTTTGTTTTGCAGCATATGTACACATTAGTTACGCTGACATTACACTACAAGACTTTCAGCATGATCTCATGGATAAAAATCACACACCTTTAAAAAAAAAAACTATTTTGGTCATAGGTTGAATGCAACGCATAATGTGACGTGCTAAAAGGGAACCTCGTTGTTGCAGGGTTCTAGATCCCTTAAGGGTTTCCCCAGCAGCAATAACAACAAAGACCCTACAATAAACGGTGTTTCTTAAGGGGTTGTTTGGGTGGTTAATGGTTCTAGCACTCCAAAGAACCTTTTCTTAAAGGGAACCTATTCATTGTAGGCTTTCCACATTTGACCATTTGAAGATTTCCCCAACAACAACAACCCTACAGAAAAGGATTTTATCTTTGGGAAGTGTTTTTACGTGGCTCTTTGGTTCTTTCTCTCCCGTTAAAGAACCTTTTTTGAAAGGGAAACTGTTCATTGTAGGCTTCTACATAGTCCCTTTTAGGAAAATAGAGCTCTTAAATTGTTTTTTTTTGGAAGTTGATGGTTCTAGCTCATTAAGGAACATTTTCTAAAAGGGAAACCTTTTATTTTAGTGCCTATATATACCCTTTAAGGGTTAAACAATGACAACCCTACAACAAAGGGGTTTCCTTTTGGAAAGGGTTTCTAAAGGGTCCGTTGGATTGATTAATGGTTCTAGCTCTTTAAAGAACCTGTGTTAACAGGGGAAATCATTTATTTTATGCTTATATATAGACACTTTAAGGGTTTCTCCAACAACAACAGCCCTACCACAAAGGGTTTTCTTTTCAGAAAAAGGGTTCCTAAAGGGTTCTTTGGATGGTTAATGGTTCCAGCTCTTTAAAGAACCTTTTTCTGAATTGGAAAGTGTTCATTGTATGCTTCTACAAAGACCCTTTTAGGGTTTTTTTTTTCCTTTTGAAAAGAGTTTCTAAGGAGTTCTTTGGGTGACTAATGGTTCTAACTCTATAAACAAACCATTCTTTAAGTAAAATATCTTGTTATAGGGTTCTACACAGACCCTTTAAGGGTTCAACAACAACCCTACAGCTAAGAGTTTCCATTTTATGAAAGGAGTTGTTTAAGGGTTCTTTGAGTGGTTAATTGTTCTAGATCTCTAATTAACCTTTTCAAAAAGGGGAACCATTTGTTGTAGGGTTCTACATAGACCCTTTAAGGGTCCCCCCAACAAAAAGAACCCTATAACAAAGGTTTTTTGTTTTATAAAGAGTTCCTAAAGTGTTCTTAAGTAGGACACAGAACACAGGGCGTAACAGACCTTTGTAATCATACGGTCTAAAACAAACTTTACACAAAACGTTTTGTTCTGAGTATCAGATTAAACTCTGCCCCCACTTATCCAACGCAATTAACAAAATGCACAATATGCATTGTTTAGGTGATGAAAATGGAATATCTAACAATTAACAGGATATACTGTTTTTGCTGTGTTGAAGAAGAAAAGATGGCATTGTGGCATTCACAGACAATTTTCTTATTTTATACACTTATGCAAACATGGCAGAAGTGCTTAGTATTTTCTGCCTGCTTCCTGTTGGAAACTGTACTGATGCTTTCAAAATCGAGTTTAAAGGAAGTTGCTCTAACCACTTCCTCTAGTGAAAAATACACCACCGCTCCACCTTAGTGCTTAATCTAGAGAATTATGTTACAATATAGCACACACAGGTGCTGCTGATACAAACACCATCTGTTTGAGATCAGTCTCCTCTCCAAATCCAAAAATTACAGAAAGATGGATAGATCTATGCGGTTTTGCGTAGATTATGTAAAAGTAACATTCTCACATTAAAATACTAGGGTGGCCCGCGAGTGCAAATCACATTAACACATAACAGAAAACCAGAAAACGTTACAACAAGCTCAAAATCGCTACAGCAAATCAGAAAACACCACAACAAAACCAAAACTTAAGAGCACATCTGAAAACACAACTGCAAATCAGAAAACACCACAATAAAACCAAAAACATAACAATACATCTGAAAACACAACTGCAAATCAGAAAACACCACAATAAAACCAAAACATAACAATACATCAGAAAACACAACTGCAAATCAGAAAACAAAACAATAAAACCAAAAACATAACAACGCATCTGAAAACACAACTGCAAATCAGAAAACACCACAACAAAACCAAAACATAACAATACATCTGAAAACACAACTGCAAATCAGAAAACACCACAATAAAACCAAAACATAACAATACATCAGAAAACACAACTGCAAATCAGAAAACAAAACAATAAAACCAAAAACATAACAACGCATCTGAAAACACAACTGCAAATCAGAAAACACCACAACAAAACCAAAACATAACAATACATCAGAAAACACAACTGCAAATCAGAAAACACCACAATAAAACCAAAACATAACAATACATCAGAAAACACAACTGCAAATCAGAAAACAAAACAATAAAACCAAAAACATAACAACGCATCTGAAAACACAACTGCAAATCAGAAAACACCACAACAAAACCAAAACATAACAATACATCAGAAAACACAACTGCAAATCAGAAAACACCACAATAAAACCAAAACATAACAATACATCAGAAAACACAACTGCAAATCAGAAAACAAAACAATAAAACCAAAAACATAACAACGCATCTGAAAACACAACTGCAAATCAGAAAACACCACAATAAAACCAAAACATAACAA
>CM075003.1:28988303-29013401 GCA_037576675.1 Pangasius sanitwongsei | reverse complement strand
CAGGCTATTGCTAGTTAGCTCCACCATGCTAGTTGGATGAGGAGAGACTGTGTGGGAAACACGCATCGCTCCAAGCTTCTGAGTGAGTATAGACTATGTATTTGAAACCCCCAAATTATGGACACTTGTAGCTAAGAGGGAGAAGATGTTTATTAGTGTTTTTGGATGTTTGGATAGTGTGCTTCGGACGCTGCCACGCAAGCATTGCTGCAGTTGCAGTGCTCAGGACTTGCCGTTGCTATAGGAAACTGCAGTGTCAAGCTCGTGGACACAGCCTCATGACGGTGTTTCTCCATCACAGCTAAGGGACATCACTTTAAAAAAATGGTCGCTAACAGCGTTTTGAACTTCGAGGAACTGTGAGTACTGACAGAACAATTTAAACAGGATTCAAATGAGCTCCAACAAGCGCGCCAACGTTATGGTACCATAGACTGGTTTATATAGAAAAAAATCCCGGGTACTCGGACTGTATTGTTATTATTGTTTTTTTTTCTTGGTTTCCCTTGGGGAAAAAAAAGGGAGTTTATGGATGGTGTAATCAGTTCCAAATTAAATAATATATTTTGTTATTACAAGTGCATCTTATTTTATTTTTGACGCTTTATTTAAGTCTCAAAGAGTATCAAGGGAAGTAAGTTATGGGCTACAGTTGCTGTCACGGTAATGCATGGGAGTTTAAGGCTCACTTCAGCAGTATAGCTATATAATAAGCTAACCAGGCCTCTCTGCACCCTAGTCAGAGTCATACCTCCTATCTCTAGTTATTGTATACACATCCCAAATTTAATAATTCAGTAGACCCCTCCTCAATTCACCTCCCATGCAAAGTGTTTGTTTCAGAGTAGTATGATGGGTGTTATATCTGGTTAAAACATAGAATTGAGTGGGTGGGCTACACCTAAATAACCTAACCTAAATTGTGGCCATGAAGGGATGCTCATGGTCAGCAAGAATACTCAAATAGGCTATGGCATTCAAGCGATGACTGGCATTAACGGGCACAAAGTGTGCCAAGAAAACATTCCCCACACCATTACACAACGTCCTCCAGCCTTGACTGTTGACACAAGGCAGCATGGATTCATGCTGTTGGTGCCAAATTCTAACCCTACCATCTGTTTTGCCTCAGCAGAAATCGAGATTCATCAGACCAGGCTGTTTCTATTCATTCATTTATTTTTCGTACACTTTACTTAACGGGGGTCACAGTGCAATAGGCGGCAAAGATCAGCCCAGACTTTATCCCCAGCCATGGACATGGAGGTGCTGATTTTCAGTCGCTTTACACTCAGTGGTGTTTGAGTGCATGTCGTTAGTCCATTTCAGATGGCGAAGAGGATATCATCTCCAAATAACAAGGATGTTACCTCTAGCCCCCACAGTGGATATCTCTCTAACCTTGGCTGCATCTTTATATCCTGTCCATGAACACTACAGACAGGTCTGGAGACAAGATACAATCTTGAGGGAGTCCAACACTCACCTTAAACTGTTTTGGCTTAACGCCAAGAATGTGGACACAACTCTCACTTCTCACACTCTCACTGACATAGACAGTTTACCATAGCCAATCCACCTATATGCATAGGAGAAAATAAGAAAACCTGGAGGAAATCCAAATGGACACCACTCAGACATGGAGAGAATGTGCGGAACACCAAATGCAGTGTTATTAAGCATAATAATATATTTAATATTTTTTACAATATTATTTCCAGACAATACCAGCATGTTAAACAATTGTTGCAGCAAACTCAGAAGTAGATGTTGCAATCTCACAGTTGTGCTATTGGTCTTTGCTAATTCTGATAGCTTTTGATACTCACTCTAGTCAATTGACCCTTACATCCCTACTGAGGAGTATGAGCCCTTGCATGGTCTGCCAGAACATCTTTGGTGCAATGGTTTGGCAGAACTCCTTTGGAGTCAAAGAAAGTATTTTTCCATGGCCTCTTCAAACTCCTGCCATGCCTGAGTTTTGCTTCTGCAATTGCTTTTGCAGCAGACGTTCTGGCTCTCTTATACCTTTCAAATGAATCAGGAGAGCCCTCTTCAAGCATTAATCAGAAGGCTTGTGTCTTCAGCTTGAGGGCTTCCCTCACCAATGGTGTACACCAACACATTGTATGGTTACTGGCATGATAGGCACTTTTTGCCTTCCAGTCACAGCTTATGTCTAATATAATTGAGTATGGTTGAGGCCCTGGGTTCCTGATTGTGTTTTTAGGTAGGTTTATGTGGTGCTGATACCATTCATTTGTAATCAAAATAAGTAATCCACTTGAAACTAATGTTATCAAACTGTTAATATAACCAGGAATGAAGCACTAACACATAAATGTTGTTGTTCCTCTTTCAGCTGCTCCCGTTAGGGGTTGCCACAGCAGATCATTGGTTCGCATATTTGATTTGGCACAGTTTGCCACTCCTGATGCAACCCTCCCCAGTTTTATCTGGGCTTGGGACCGGCACTGAGAGCACACTGTTGCATGCAATCCCAGTGGCTGGGATTGGTTCCCTGGCCAGGAATCGGACCCAGGCCACAGCGGTGAGAGCACTGTGGCCTAACCACTAATCCTCCAGGGACCCCACTAACACACAAATGTATTACTAATAAATATATTAACTGATGTAAAAATATTAGCAAGTAAATATTAGTGGGCCCACACATGCTACATATACCACATAGTTGCAGGCCTGTTCCTTTGCTAGTCTGCAATGTGGCCCTTCAAACTTAAAATGGCCTCCTCACTCCGAAATGCTTAAACAAAATGAAGTTACCTCTTTGAAAGCACAACCTTAGCCTGATTCAACATAGTCTCTCCTTCTGTCTAGGGGCGGTCAGTTTGCAGTCAGTCACATCAGCGGAGTAGCCATGCTATGAGCAAGTGAATCCCTTGTTGCCAGTGGAAACGTAAATGGTGACGTCTCTGCGCATACTAAGGTAAAGTTTGGTGTTCCACAAGGTTCTGTTTTAGGCCCACTGCTCTTTTCTTTATATATGCTATCTCTGGGCAAAATTATTCGTAAACATGGTATTAGCTTTTACTGTTATGCTGATGACACACAGTTGTATGGTTCAGCAAAGCCAAATGACAGACAACAGCTTAATAAAGTTGAGGAATGTGTAAAGGACATTAGACACTGGATGCTTATAAGCTTCCTTTTACTTAATTCTGACAAGACAGAAGTACTTGTACTAGGACCACATGCAGCTAAGTAAGCTTTCTGATTGCATAGTAACTCTGGATGGCCTTTCTGTTTCATTATGTGCAGCAGTAAAGGATCTTGGTGTGATTATTGACTCCAGTCTTTCATTTGAAGCTCATGTAGATAATTTTACTATGATAGCCTTCTTTCATCTCAGAAATATTGCTAAGATACAACGATATAATGTCACCATGCGATGCAGAAAAATCAGTTCATGCTTTTGTTACCTCTAGGTTGGATTACTGTAAATGCCTTAGTGTCTGGATGTTCCAGTAAGTGCATAAACAAGCTCATTAGGGGTACATACATTTACAATTTATATCCTGAATTATTATTTCTGTAAAAAACAGCTGCTTTGTGACAATGTCCACTGTTACAAGCGCTATACAAATAAAATTGAACTGAACTGAATTGAAAATCAGGCTTTCCCGGTCACCCGAGTCGCTAACTGGAAGTCTTCACGTATTCAGATTAAGCTTGTCTAACGCATGTGTAACGTAACTTCAACTGACTGAAGTACTTCAACTGACTGAAATAAGCTTATTTTGTCTAAAAAATGTAATTTAATTAAACTTTATTTAAGTTTATTTAATTGCATTCAGTTGTACTGCATGTTTATAATAATACAGACAATTTGCATAGACATGAAATGCAGAAATGAAGCTCAGTTGTGGCTAGTGTGAATTGAATGAATGAGCTGTGGGCAGGGTGAAATAATGAATGAGTTGCAAGCAGTGTGAAATAAAAAAAAATAAATATAAATGAAAAATAACAGCTCCATTTCTGGAAAATTTCCACTGTTTTGCTGGACTTTTTAAAAAATTTAAACCCCTTAAGGGCTCTTTGGTTGTCCTTCTAAGGGAACAGAGTGATTCCTTATCAGAAAGGGTTCCAAGAACCCTTTTGGGAGGCTAAGGCTTAATTAATCAATTAACCCTTAAAGAACCCATGAAAAACCTTTTCTCTTAAGAGTGTACACCAGAGTTCTGCATGCTACATGCAGGAAAATAAAGTTTATAAACTATGAAAGTGAAACAAAAACAGACAAGCCCTAATGAGCCTCAGTGAGTTGATAACTATGGCTGCATGTCAGTAGTTTATATTATGTATTAAAACAAACACATCAGTTGCCTGTGTAGTTTTTCACTGTGTATACATTTACAAAGCCTCATGTGGGCTTGATTAGCATTATTGCATCAGATAGACAAGCACAAATGTATGTTTTGACAGCATTAAATAAGCCTGTGTCCCCAAGATTAGCTGATGTCGTCAAGTGGCACTTGAATCTAAGGCAAATCCTTCTATTTCTTGTAAAATACACTAGTAACAACTCATTACTTCTACTTAAAGTCAGATATGATATAAATAAGAGATAATACAGTTTAAAAATTATGTTTTTGTTACATTTCTTCATGAAAATGGCTGGAGTTGCTCTTTAAACCCTGGTGAGTTCCTGTTTCTGGAGGGACCTGTTCAACAGTATTCAAATACTGTGGTCTTGCATAATTTGCCGATTTCATTGCTATTAGTTAGCTCAATCATGCCTTCGTCTATCTTAACAATGTACAAAACAGTTGATTTTGACCTAATCAGAATGTTTTGTCACTTGTCCGAATAATGTGTTCTAAATATTCAGCCTTGCAGTAGTTTCCTTTACTAGTTCTGACACCTCTGGACTCTGCTACACATTATCGGGTTTGAAATCAAAATATAAACATGAGATGATAGATCAGAATTTCAGCTTTCATTTCCTGATATTTACATCTAGATGTGTTAAACAACTTGAACATAGCTCTGAATGTCTACTCTTGGTTTGATCCTTCGGTTTCACCTGTGAAGACTGCATCTGTTGTTAAAAGGGTAAATATGAAGACCAGAGAGCTTCCTATGGGAGAAAAACAAGCCATTTTGAAGAAGAAAAATCAATCAGTGCTATTGCACAAGCATTGAGCATGGCTGCTACAACAAATTCGAATGTAAAAAAAAAAAAAAAAAAGAATGTACAGCACTTTTGGGTAAAACGCAGCGCTCGTCACTGTCACTTTTTACCCAGCCGTACAATCACAGTGGAGGAGGGGTGGAACAAATACCAGACCCACCAACCATCACATTCTCTGCTTGTTGGCATTTTGTTCACCATGGCTACCAGGTAAGCAGCGGTCAACTAGACTCAGCCAGTTGATCGGGATAGTGTAGCTTGCTAACCATCAACAGCTACTTTTCTGTTTACTTCAACTTTCTATATATAACGCCTGGAAATCAGAATATTCTCCTTGTTTCAAGTTTTTTCTCAAAACAGACTAATCTTTTTGTCCTTACAAATTTCTGTAGAAAAATGTCATAAAAAGTGGAAATACCTGAGGGACAGTTACAGGAGAGAGAAAAATGAGGAGAAAGAGAGAAAGAGGTCAGGTTCAGGGGCAGCAGGAGGCAGTCGAAGGCAGGAGTCCATGTCCATGCTCAGCTTCCTGGAGCCATACATCCAGGATAGGGACACCTCTAGCAATTTCAGGCACAATAGGCCATGTGATGACAATGTCAATGTAGAGGCTCTCCTTGAGTCCCTGGTAATACCAGTGGAGGTAATGTCGCATGCTACAGATAAAAGTGCGTGGGATCAACATGTGGGAGTTTTATATATATATATATATATATGAAATATGCTCATTTTCTAAGGATATAGGTGAAAAGAGCCTTTTTTGTTACTACTGGTGGTGGTGGTCCTGATGTTGATGTTAATAATGGTGGTGGGAGTTGGAGAGGCATTAGGTGACAGAATGCTGCTATGCAACTTCACCTGCTGGAGAGGAAAAGTAGGTGGTGTACCTCTGTCTTACTTCCAGTGCTTCCCTAGAGGCATTATTGCTGCCTACTCGCTGGATGGGCTGCATGGCAAGCTGCAGCTCCGATGGCACGGGGGCACACCTTCATTCCTCTTCATCAGCCTCCTCACAGGGGAGGATATTGTAGAGGATGCAAGTGACTTTCACCACTACATCTGCTACCTTTAGTGAGACACCAAGCAATTTGTGGTAGAGTCTCTACTGGGCATCAAGGATCCCAAATGTGCACTCCACCGTCCTCCTTGCACGGGAAAGACAGTAATTGAACACATGCTTCTCCCTGTCAAGGTGTTTTCTTGGGTAGGGTCGGAGAAGTGGGAAGATCCTCTTCCAGTGGTGTTGTTCAGGGAAGGGCATGTATTCCTGGAACATGACAGACCATGTTGCCTTACACATATCTTTCACTATTCTTGCCACTGTACAGTAACCCACCCTGTAGCTAAAAGCTATCAATCGGATAGCTTTCGATTGATAGCTGTTGACAGATACCTGAAATAAATAAATTCAATAAAAATCTACACATTTTATCAAGCTTTAATTATATTAAATGATTAATGAGTTTAGATGTGTAAAATATTTTGTATCACTGAATCATAAATACCTAGAAAAAAATAAACATATACATTGTGTAAGTTAAGAGCAGTGATGAGAGTAACTAAGTACATATACTCAAGTACTGTACTTAAGTACAATTTTGAGGTACTTGTACTTTATTTGAATATTTTCCATTTTCTGCAATTTTATACTTCTACTCCACTATATCCAAGAGACTTTTTACTCCACTACATTTATTTGATAGCTTTAGTTACAATCAACTTTGCATATTCACATTAACAATATAAAATATCAACGTAAGTACAAGTTCTGAATATTTCTTCCACCTATGCACATAGGTTATCTCAGACAAATGAAAAGCCGTTCTTCCGAAATGATGGCCTCCCGGTAATTTATGTCTCTCCTTGTTATAGATGGTTCAATTTTCTGGAGCAACACTTCAAACTGTGTCCTACTCATACGTAAGTATTCCTTGAACCGGCTTCCGTCCAACTTCAGTTCTTGGACCAAAAGATGGTACTCGCCGAGATGTTTCCTCACCCACAAAATCTCATGAATCCGCATAGACCGGCGGGTCTGTCCTCTATTTCTACGTGCTTCAGCCACCCCTTCATCCAAAGCAAAGGCTAGAGCAAGTACTTTACCTTGTGTCAACATTTTTATATTCAGTAATCGATGATAAAACAAACTATCTGTGAAATCAAATACTAGTAACACATTACTTCTGTGGATATTCCATATCTTAGCAACCAAAGCTAGTAAAAATTAATGTGGTTTTTGCTCTTTCAAATCAAAACAACTCAACCTTATCAGGCTAATTAACAGTCATATCATAATGCTACTGTAAGATATTCTTACTTTAAGGAATGGCGGCAGTTAAAAACTGATCTCCCAGACTGTACTGTATGACTGTGTGATACTAGACTGTATCATAGTGCATGTGGTTTTTACTGTAACTCCTACAATAAAAAAAGTTACTGAATTTTAATTATTTTTCTTTTTCTTCTTTTTTTAAACTTGATTATTTTTATTTATTCAATTTTTATTAAATTGAGTTGTCATTCATAGAAAAAATGGAGTATAATATAGTGTGAATCGAAAAAAATGCTGAGTTTCATTTCTATTTGTTTGCAGAAAATATTTAGCAATAAAAAACACTTGCTTTCAAAATTATTTTGCTTTAGTTGCTAAGATTATTCTTGGGTTTTATGTGCCACAATGACTTTATGTGTAATCACTCCTTTGAAGTGAAGCCAAGTATGGTGACCCATACTCGGAAATTGTGCTCTGCATTTAACCCACCCAAGTGAACACACACACTGAGCAGTGGGCAGCCTTTTTTGCTGCGGCGCCCGGGGAGCAGTTGGGGGTTCAGTGCCTTGCTCAAGGGTGTCACCTCAGTCGTGGTATTGAGGGTGGAAGAGAGCGCTTATATGTAACACTCACAAATATTTGCCTGCCAAAAAGCAGAAGTGATTTCAAATAGGAAGAAGAGTCACTCCTTCACTCGTGTGTGAAAACACAATGACACTTAAAGTAAACCAGGCCTCATTCTGTCGCCTTTATGCTTTACAGAAGTATTGCTGTTAAGATATGAGAGCACTGAAAGCTCTTTCTTGCAGGAAGTTAAAAATGCTCAGGCATGCAGTTCACAATCTTTCATTTGTAAGGAAATCTCTACAACTACCCTTTACATATACAGAACTGAAAGTTCTTCTGCTGAAAGTAATAGTGTGAAGATAAATATCTATATAAGAGATGTTTGCGCTAAGTTGTTCCTTATTTTGTTTTTTTCTTCAGAGTCTGGCAGCTGAAGCTCCAGAGCATCAGCCCGCCTCCAAGTCCAGCCAGGAAATCAACTTCTCCATCGGCTTCACAGATCTCAATGGTAATAAAAAGCATGTGGCTCTATAGTAAAGCAACTTTTTCACTTTCCCTTGCCCATACTGTATACTGCGTACTCTGGGAGTCTCTATTCCTCAGGTTTAGTACTTTGTTTGGAAAATATGGTGTTAATTAGCTGTAAAATTGCAGTAAATTATAATGGAGTGCAGGCAAAGTGACGCATGGAGAATGTCTGGCTACTGAGCAGACGGCAGTTAAAATCAGATTAGCAGCAAACCACATGGGTGGTTAGCTAAAGAAAGAAAGAAAGAAAGAAAGCATGAGGTCTCAGTGAGGTTTTAATGTGTCTTCTGTTCATCTCTGTTCATTTTTACAGATTGAGTCCTTGACAGACCAAACGAATGAGTACATATGTAACCTACATTCATATCCAGGGTTGATCTCAACTTTCTAAAGTGTATTGTGTTGTGCATCCTTTTATTTTTTACATTTTTTCCCCATCCTCCCAATTGAGTCTTGGCCAATTCCCACCCACCAGACAGCTCTTCTCTATCATATGACAGCTACCAACTGGGGAGGGTGGAGGCTAACACACACTTTCTCCAACTAAGCACATCTTTTCAAACTCCTGCTCATGCTGCGTCACAGTAACACACTCGGAGGAAAGCGCTATCTGCCCTCTTCCAGATACATGAGCTCACAGACGCCCACAATTTGCTAGCGTCACTAGGTGACACGTTGACAGGTGGGATAGTAACAGCAGTTTTGCTTTCTTGGACTCCCAGCCACAGATGGCTGTGGCATCATCGGGATTCAATCTCATGATCTCCTGATGATAGGTCGATTGTTTTTCTGTTGTGCCGCTCTGAAACCCTAAAAGTGTGCTGCACTGTAGCAGGATTAAAAGTTTATTGAACAGATGTGGTAGCGACTTCGCAGAAACTGAGCTTAATGAGGTGGGCTAAAGAGCTTTCTTTTAAATGCTTTGTTTTCAATATCTGATATCAGATGCTGGGTCGATATCAGGATCAGAAAATGCTGGATCAAAAAAGAAAGGACTGATTATGTACTAAACTAATAAGCTATAATAACATGCAATAAGTTTACATATTAACCTGCAATTACAGTTCCTTTATTTTCAATTGTCCGCTTCTGCACACATTTAGATGGTATTATTTATTTATTTATTTATTTGAAGTTTGTTTATTTATACTTCTTGGTGTTTAAATAGTTTGAGTGGGTTAGTTTCAAATGACCTGCTTAATTTTTTTAAAATGCTGATTTCAAAGCTTAGTTGACTTGGTTGAGAAAAATGATTGGATCATTAATCAATATCCATGTCAGAGAAGGCTTGCTGTTAGACAGCCCTTTCATTCAAACCCTGAAACACAAGATAACGTTTGGTCCTTTTGTGTGCTTTGTGCTCTGATCGGTCAACGTGTATCTAGATTCTCTTCTAATTTCACCTGAGTGAATAATCCACTCTGATCGGGTTCATGACACGTGCTATAGTATTTAAAAAGCGTCTTTATGATCACGAGCGATGATGTGTTTAGCTTTATAAAATGAGTCACATGGAGATTAAGTCTCGGAGGTATTTTACGTCGTGTACTTGTCACGAAATTTTATCAGGAAGTGCACTGCACTGATTTTGACATTGTTGAAAGACAGGGAAGGATTATGACTTCTAGCTCATTTATACCAACCAGCCTTGGAGAGAATTTTAATAAAAGTTTAAAATGTTTTTAACGTGTTTTTGTTATGTGATTCATGAACGTTCCTCTCTAACATCGCAGCATCTCTAAATGAACTGGAGGATAATGATCTGGATGCTCTGATGGCTGATCTGGTGGCTGACCTGAACGCCACGGAGGAAAAGTTTGCTTCTGAGAGGGTGGCCGTAAAGGATCCCATGCCACCCTCATCTCTACCTGTCCCAAAAGCCCATTTTACCCCCGCAGCCCCCGCAGCCCACGCAGCCCCCCCACCCTTCCAGTCTAAAGCTGAACTCACACGTTTGCCCAGTAATACCTCAGGTTTGACCTCTACAACCAGCAACACTTCATTACCACCTCCTCCTCCGTCCAACTCTAAACTTTCTACGGTAAATCTGAGTCATACACACACACACACACACACACACACACACACATTTTCATGAGCTAGGACCTCCTCCACACAGGCCACAGTGATCTTTAACACACACAGGACGAGACATGATAGTGAACATCAGCTGACCCTGGTGGCTCCAAAATACATTTTACCTTATTATATTAAAATGTGATCACATGTGAAGGTGTATTTCAACATGCCTTGAAAGTTTTATCTCGAGTAAACACGTGATATCACGTGAACAATATGTGATCACACGGGAAAAAGAATGATTCATGGGCGAAAATTACAACTGAAAAATTGAACCATGTGTCCTACATGTGAAAAATGAAGACATGAAAATAGATTAATCGTGTATAGAAATCACATAAAAGTAAAAAAAATAAATAAATAAAAATCACAAATGAAACCAAGATAGATAGATAGATAGATAGATGTGATATAGTGACCAGCAAAATTCAAAGGAAAAACAAATAGAAACATTCCAGGGGGAAAAAAAAGAAATATAAAAAACTTAAAATAACCTAACGTTTTTATAATTGTTAATAAAAATTACAGCTGCTTTATAACTTTATAAGTATTTGAGGGAGAAAACCGTTCTAGGTTTTTGAGGGTTCTGGAGGTTCTCACATATGGACAGTACCTACGGCTTATTCAGCCCCGAAGAGGAGTAGTCCCTTTCACTCTTTCAGATGAAAAATGTTAGCTAAGTACAATGATGTTAGCTATATCGAGCATGAGAAAATCGAGACGAGACAAGAGATTACTAATATGAGATGGCCAGAACTGGGCGGGGCTTCCAGGGGGTCAGTTAACATCAGAGAGTTCAAAACACATACTCGACTCCAGATTCATATGCCAGTAGGCTCATCTGATCTTTGGTGTTTTTTTTTTTTCAGGAGGAAATAGAAGAACAGATGAAAGCAGACAAAATCAAACTCGCCCTGGAAAAGCTGAAAGAAGCCAAAGTGAAGAAGGTGAGCAGCACAGAATCTCAGAATCTCTCTTCAGCTCTTGAGCAAACTCGAGAATGTGTATTTTTACACATGAAATTACACAAGATCATGCTAATAAGTTATTTTCTAGTTAACTGTGGATTGGTTTGTTCCTTGTCTTTTTTTATTTATTTTTTTTTTTTTTTTGTGAAGCACTTTGAGATTTTGGACTCAATATGAAAAGTATTATTATTATTATTATTATTATTATTATTATTATTATTATTATTATTATTATTATTATTAGGTACAGTTGTTGTTGCTGTAGTTTTTAGATACCTTAACATTTCAGGTTAAAGTCTTTCAGTTAATAGCCTAAAGGTGTATTATGATCTAAACAGTCCAGACTGACTCATGTTTTATTTGGTGATGTCATATGTCCATACTATTTTACTCTACCATTTCTTCACCCATTTCTCCAAAATCCATTCATCATAATAAGCGATGTGTAAGTCATCCAGCTCGCTCTGACACAGTGATGATAACACAGGCAGGTGTTAGTTTCCCGTCCACACATGAAGCTTTGTCAACTTTCGAGGTGTTATGTGTGCAACATGTCAAAGAGAGATGAGCTATGAAAGTGTGTGTGTGTGTGTGTCTGTGTGCGTGTGTGTGAGGAGAAAAGGTTGGTTTGATCACTACAGCAGGGTTAGAGATGATTGAAGACACATTATTCAGAAATAACTCTGATGCTCATATTTATAAGTTGCTCATAAGCTCATAAGCTCCTGGTTGAACAATTGCACATTTTGACCACAAAGAACAGTTACAGAAGGGATTTATTTATAATCGCACTATCCGGTGTCACCCAGATGAGGATGGGTTCCCTTCTGAGTCTGGTTCCTCTCAAGGTTTCTTCTTCATATCGTCTCAGGGAGTTTTTCCTCACCACCGTCGCTTCTGGCTTACTCATTAGGGATAAATATATATATATATATATTTAAAATTTATATCCTGGATTTATATACATTTCTGTAAAGCTGTTTTGTCTGTTGTTAAAAGCGCTATACAAATAAAATTGATTGAATTGAATAGCAAGCATAGTTCTAGATAACAATATGGCTTCCACCAGGAAAAAGAAAATAGCACTTGATCCAGCGCATTATTATTATTATTATTATTATTATTATTATTATTATTATGCTCTGACAGTTACTCATGCACTAAGTCAAGGTCATGAAACAACAGATGTCACTAAATTGTTGCATTTAGGCTCTTATTATGCTTTAATTTGCTATTTTGATTTGTCGAATTAATGGCTTTTTTTTTTTTTTAATTTGATAAAGAAAAACCCCCACAGTTTAAATGATAATCTGATTAAGCATTCATCTGCTACACTCGCAGCTCACTTTAAGTGTTTTTCATGATTTTATCCATAAAACTTCAAATAATCAATGTCTCTGATTAAGCTAGCATCTTCTCTGTGGACTTTATGGACTTTAAAGGGACAATATTATTAATTAATTAATAGTGTGACATTTATGTATTTAAAATTGGCCTCAAATGAGGCCAGAGTGTTTTTCAGAGTATTTACAGCCAAAACATAGATTGTTATCAGTGTGATATATTGCGGTTACATCAAACTATCAGACAGCGGCACTGGACTTAATACTGCTCCTTGTGCGAGCCGATATCATGCAAGAAAAATGCACTTAATTTAAAATAAATAAATATATAAAATGTAAAAATAGTCTTACAATAATGACATTTTTTTTCGGATTTTGTAATTAGTGTTTTAGCTTAATACTTGGTCATTTAAATTTATATTTTATAATTGATATGAAATATTAGAAAATTTAAAGGTTAGAATTTACTAACTATAT
Organism: Pangasius sanitwongsei; assembly: GCA_037576675.1. Taxonomy (NCBI): domain Eukaryota; kingdom Metazoa; phylum Chordata; class Actinopteri; order Siluriformes; family Pangasiidae; genus Pangasius; species Pangasius sanitwongsei. The sequence continues at coordinate 29,000,015 of CM075003.1, read as the reverse complement.
TTTTGTTAAAAGTAAATACTTTATTTTATTTTTTGCATGACTATAATATTTTTAACACACTAATGAAATGGATTTGAAAGCGGGTATCTAACAAGTGTATGTTCTGAAATCAATGGAATTTTGACTATAAATATATATTTATGTATTTATAAAAAAAAAAAAAATACACTGTATTATAATTTTGCGTTTACTTGCAAGCATTTGAGATTAATATATTTGTGGCATTTTTAATTAAATTGATATGTTTGTTAGTATATTTACAACATACAACATAGTGCATTTGTTTTGCAATAGTATAGTCCAGAGTCTAGGAAAAGATCAGAAGATGGTTAGACTGTGATTAGAGAGTGTGTGTGTGTGTGTGTGTGTGTGGACCAGTTTGATGATGCACACAGATGCTACAAGTCCATACACACACCCTCTCTCCTGCTGACGTCTCTTTTCCATCTTTACTGGGTATTTAAATCCAGCCTGTTGTTAAACATCAGTAGTGACGCCAGAACGTACGCGTTCATTTTATAAGAGTAGAAATGCGTGCTGATCTGATAACTCAGGAAATGGCTGATATCACAGGAAACACGTGCCTAGGCCAAGAGCAGATGCAACTGGTTGTGTTTTTGTGGTGTTTCTCTCGGTGGTTGTTCTTTTCTAAAAGGTGATCTGAAACAAAAACCTCTTCTGACATTAAGAATTGGAAGAGCAGATTTCTTCTTCCTCCAGGTGTTTCTTCTCAAACATAGAGGTGCAGTACAAATGATATTTCCTGCTCAGAGAGAATAAATAAAGTTTTGTGTGTGCGTGTGTGTGTGTGTTTGTGTGTGTGTGGTATCATTTCTCAAGAAAAAACAATTTTGCCTCTTAAACATTAAAGGATTTCCCTCTTCTCTTTCCCTCAAACACACCGCTACTGATCTCTAACCTTCACCAGACCTTTACCATTTGGATGAACTTTTGCTTTGTGTTTATATTGAAGCATATTGTTCTAATTTGTGTAACAAAATCCATGACTTGCAACATGATCCTGAATTTGTAGGGAAAAAATTGGAGCAAAGGTCCATCCATCCATCCTTCCATCCATTGATTTTCTGTACCGCTTATCCAACACAGTGTCGCGGTGTAGCCTGGAGCCTAACCCAGGGGACTCGGGGCACAAGGCAGGGGACACCCTTGCCAACCCATCACACACACATTATAGACAACTTGGAAATGCCAATCAGCCGACAACGCATGTCTTTGGACGGGGGGAGGAAACCAGAGTACTCAGGGGAAACCCCAGAAGAAGTGGGAGAACATGCAAACTCTATACATACAGGGTGGAGGTGGGATTCAAACCCCCCCAACCATGGCGGGGCGAGGCAACAGTGCTAACCACTAAGTTTTTGTTGCAAATGAGAAAAAATGTGGCTACTGTTAAGTTAGACTAGCTTGCTTATTGTCTTGAGAGATGGCACAGAGTCCCGGGTTTACCCCATGATCCCCAATAATGAGGCTAATTTCAAAAAAATCAAATCAGAATCACTTTATTTGCCAAATAACAGGAATCTATCTTGGCAGATCAGTGCAAGGACATACCATAATGTGCAAATAGGCAAAGCTCATGAGCACACAAAAGTGCAGCAATGAATAAAAAACAAATACAAAGACATTCATTACCATATTTGGTGAGGAAAGATCAGTTCTTTTTATTTGTCTTAAGTGGTTGAGATCTCAGAGGTGTGAAACTAAAACCTGCCACATTTACTGTATATGTAATTAGGTACTGAGTATAAAGGCAAAAGCTAAGAAGATGTCAAAAAACTGTACAAAATGCAACATGAACGCAAAATAAGAGAGTGTAGACATGAGCAAATATCTCATAAAACCACATTCCCTGCTCTTTCTTAATTTCTCATTTTTTTTTAGCTACTCAGACATTTAAAGAAATAATGGTTTTGTCTTATTAAATAGTGGTTTTGAGCTTTCACAAATTTAATACCTGCCCTTCAGTGGTATTAATTGGTGCTCATTATCACTGTTTCTGTCTTTCAAGCTGCAACGAATCACACTGCAGTTGTTAAATTAATGTGTTTGCGTGGCGTCCACCCAGTGTTTTGCGTTTTTAGGTTTTGAATATTGATTAAGGCAAACATCCAAACCCGAGAAAATGAGCTAGTCTTCTGAAGACCATGCTAGCATCAAGACTACATCAAGACCATAGACATACGGTATAAACATAAAGTAACTAAACATAAAGTTAAACATTAGACACACTACAGTTATACAGTCACAGGCACATAGATATGCATACATACAATACATTTCCATTTCTGTAGAGTACATCTGCGTCATGTACCAACACAAACTCTGTTTCCCAGAATCCTTAGCCAAAATGAACTACACGTTTCCTGGCTCTCTAATCACTACCACCTGTTTCCAATCAGCACTCTCCCCATAAATAACTCAGACTTCCAGTAAACCTTTGTGAAGTCTCGCTCCTAGCGTTTCACTAGTGACCTTACTGACCCTTTTGTTTGTGTGTGCACTTTCCCAGTATTGGCCCTGTCTGTGTGTTTATTGAGCTCTGACTAGCTAAGTTAGATCTCTCTGCTGGTCACTTGACATCTTGCCTGTTTATAGCTTTTGGTTTTGGCTTGCCTTTTTGGATTTGTGTGCTTTGTTCAATAAAAAAAACCTGCACTTGTATTTAAACCCAGTTCATGCCTGAGAACACACCACATCTATTTTATAGAGCGAATATTGATTTGAAAGTAAAAGCTAACTAAAATACAGCTTTTTCTAACCCCATGTTCATATTAGATCATGACAGGTCATTGTAGGTTATGTAAATTATGTACATTATAGACACGGAGTCACAATTTCAGCGACAGCAGCAAGTAGCAAAGCAACAGTGCAATAAGCCATATTTAAATTGACATTTTCTCAATTCTGTGCAAATTTATGACTCAGTAAAGCCACAAATCCAAACAACTGACTCAAAGGATTCCTCAGACTATTCCTAAGAGGCATGTGGTCCGACGTTTCTTCAGTTCCCCACTCACAACTTTAGTTCCTACCTGCGATTTACAGTTTGATGCGGTTTGGCCATGGTTTCATCTTATCTTGTCATAGACAACCTCTCAATAAATGTATACAGAAACATTACGAAGAAAAATATGCTTGGAAGGAAGTAGCAGAGATAGTTGATGCCTCGGATGATTGTACCTAGTTAGCTTGCCTTGCTAATCTGCCAATGAAGCTAGTACAAAGCATGTAACGTAAATCAAATAACCAATTTCCACACTGATTAGTGCGTTATTTAACTAGTGATTTTTCTTGTGGGCGTGGCCTGTCCAGCATTTTTTTTTTAATCACTTACTAGTGTGAACGTAAGGTCCTTAAGGCATGTTCGGGGTATTACAGGGGCTATGATCTTGTATTAAAGGTGAAGACTCTCACCCTGGTGACTTTGTTCTCGTTGCCTGGATGAACGCTAAAGTCTAATATGTGACCCTGACCTGAATTTTCTGTTGAAGATTTATTATGACGATCATAGGTCATGCTGTATGTGCATGCTTCTTCATCATAATCATGTAAATCATCCAGGCATCTCAGAGACGATGATATTTATACTACATGCAGGTTCAAGTTTCCTGTTCACACATATATTTTTATCATATTTCGAAGTGTGATGTGGACACTGAACAGATCTGTCATGGACAGAGGAGCTGTGAAAGTGTGTGTGCGTGTGTGTGTGTGTGTGTGTGTGTTTGTGTGTTTGTGTGTGTGGCTGAGTGTGTGGCTGAGTGTGTGTTTGGGTGGGTGAGAGGACAGGTCAATGGCTTCTGCAGGGTTAAGGTGTGATATTTTTACCAAAGTGCTGTTGAATTCTCAGTTCTCTGATATGTCAGAAGGTGATACTGAGTACTGCAGCTGCAAGTCACAGGTTTATATTAATACACTCGATCTAAAACATTATCGTTTCTATGGTACCAACTTAGACATGGACTTGTACATCAGATGCTCCACATAAAGTATTCAAGAGCCATGTGTAATCACTGATATGGTGTTTTCTGTAAGGAGTCTCCAGTGTCAGAAGTAAATCTGTAACTTTAAGTCTTCAGGATGGAAGAGTTTACACTTTGTGGTTTCTTGGTAAAATGACATGCTGTGTTTTGATTATTATGATTATTATGATTATTATTAATAACAGTTTGTAGTTGCTATAACGTAAGTGATAACAGGAAGTAAATTATTTCACAGACGTTCCACAACATTAAATGCAACTTTAAACAGATTAAAATATTACTATTATTTTAAAGAATATCAGAAAGAATTGACAAATTGCTGTGGTATAAGTGAAATAAAACACTTCATTATAGGAAAACAAATAACTCTGGGATGGTAACAGTAACTCTGCTTCGTCAGATCACCCTGTTGTTGATGACTTTCCTATAACAGCACAACACAATGTGTTTTCTTCCTTACATAAACAGCTTCATGCATTGATTGATACCTGAATGGAGATTCAAGGTTCATGTGAACTTAGGATTAGGAAATAGTGTAGAATATAAGTTCTACAGAGTACAAGGATGTTCAGGAGATCTGTGATGTTTTCTCTGAGCGTCTCGTCACTCACTGATGGAGGTGTAGCGAGTGTGTTGGTGTTTATGTGAGCAGTGTTGGAACTGAACGTGTGTTGTGTGTGGAACAGCTGATAGTGAAGGTGCAGATGACGGACGGCAGCTCCAAGACTCTGATGGTGGACGAGAGACAGACGGTGAGGGACGTGTTGGACAACCTGTTTGAGAAAACACACTGTGACGGCAACGTGGACTGGTGCGTGTGTGAGACCAACCCAGAGCTGCAGACAGGTGAGACACACACACACACACACACACACACACACACAGACAAGTATTGTATGTTTGCCTTGTGAGGACCTTCTACTGCCATAATGATTAATGCAGATAAATTCATGTTATGCTATGCCTAGATCTAACGCTCTCTTTTTATGTATGAAATCAGCAACACTTCTATTTCTTCGTGTCATCATGTTGCAAAAAAAGTTGACTCAGGTTAGGAATTTTTTAAATAAATGTTCCTCTTAGCAGTTTCGTGAATAAAATTGAAGTGAAAGGGAAATTTAAAAAAAAAAATAAATAAAAAAATCATTTGCGAGGATTTACAGATTCCATATTTTAAAATGTATTCAAGATTTTTCTTTCTCCTGTCATTTTGTTTTTCTATGCCAGGGTCAATGCCAGGGTCACTTCTTGTTATAAATGATGGTTGTTCGTTATATTAACTGAAGAAATCTACCACTTCCTATACAGACAGATCGCTTGCGAGGCTAGCATGCAAGTGAAAACATATGCATTTTAAATTGCGACCAGATGAACAAGAGCCTGAAAATATGGGAATAGCAGTTCAACTGATTTTTTTCCCCTGACGATAATGTCAGATCTCTGAGGAAGTAGCTGGGCCCGAATGCACCAACGGTGTTCTTCCCTCTTGTCATGAGTCTGTTTGTTCACATGTGTGCACCATATATATAGACACACACACACACACACACACATACACCCATGTGCTGAAGAATACAGGAAAAGCCTCAATGTGTTCAGTTAAAACGGTCTTCCTGTTCAAACTCACACCCTGTATTTAACGCCAGTAAACAGCCTCAGGCCACCAGCACACCAGCTCCATTAAAACCTTTTTCATCAGAGTATGAGCTCTTTTATCCAGAAGCTTATATGTTATAGCAGCTTTAACACACTGCTCCGGTACTTGGGTGGGCACTGGGAAAAAAAAACTGGGGTTGTGAGATATAAACACTTGTCACTGAGGTGGGAACCTCAAGGGTACATCAAGCGGGACATTATGACTCTTATAAAGTGCTTGTTACTGATTTAATGAACCACAAACATGTACCATGTACTGCAGGGAACCTCCTGTTTGGTCAGAAGGTGTCGATTCATTTTCTATAACAGCAGCTCTGACAGTAGTTCCGACTGCAAGGCATGTCACAGGTTTATATTACTGAGTTATCGTTTCTATAGTAACAACTTACACAGAGACTTGTATGGCGGACAATCCACATAATGTAAGACTAATAATAAAAGAAGTAACAACATGCTGCTTTTTATCAAATAAACACATATAATCATTGATATGATAGATAGAAAGATTGATAGAAAGAGTCTCCAGTGTCAGTAAACCTAAAATTTATATCCTTTACACTGTGGCCCACCGCAGTTAGTGAGTTCTGTATATTAAGGACCTGTTTATTAAAGAATGCAGGAATAAATTTACTCGATGCTGATCTGACCCGAGAGTCTCCTCCACAGAGCGTGGCTTCGAGGACCACGAGAACCTGGTGGAACCTCTCTCAGCGTGGACACGAGACAGCGAGAACAAAGTGGTTTTCCGAGAGAGGAAGAACAAGTATGAAGTTTTCAAAAACCCACAGGCAAGTAACCCTGGATCTGATCGTTATACATGAAAACCTTACGCTGATTTTCACCTTGCATTAGTGTACTATGAGCTTTGGGAATGGACGAGTCATTACCTAACTTTTCTTAACCTTCCTTACATTTCATTAACATTTGGGTAACTCTGAAGGAGCTGGAGACATCCACAGCTCAGATGTTCATAGGACAATCACAGCCCGGGACCTCCACAAAGCTGGGCTTTATGGAAGAGTGGCAAGTAGAAAGCTGTTATTGAAAGAAAGGTCATATTAAATTCTGCAGTGGAGACACAGCAAACCTGGAAAAAACGTTCTCTGATCTAATGAGACCAAAATTAAACTTGTTGGGAAGAACCCAAGCACTACTTATCACCTGGAGAGCACCATCCCCACTGTGAAGCATGATGTTGGTAGGATCATGTTGTGTGATAGCGTTTAAAGAGCAGGGACTGGGAACTGGGTACAGTGCAACCCTAGAAGGAAAGCTATTCTACCTGTCTGCAAGTTTATGAAGATTTAATCAAAACTGTTGAATTGTTTAATAAAGATCTTTATTAAAGATCTAGAAATTAAATAAAACCAAGTAAATAAAATAAAAACAACTCCAGGGTCATGGGGAAACATCTGCCGTCTGATGAATCAAAACAGTCTAAAAATTACAAAATGCTTTTTTTTTTATTTATGGACATGTGAAAGCACATGTTGGAGACTCAGCAAAAACCAAAGTTTGGTTTGGCCTTGGCAACAACTCGATACTGCTCATGACCCTGAGAACACCATCGCTACAGTGAAGTGTGGTGGTGGTAGCATCATGTTGTGGGGCTGCAAGTGATGTGAGACTGGGGCAGAGCCCAGACGTGAGTGTGATTGAGAATTGACTGAGAATCGTGAGACTTTGGGGAAAAAAGAAATTTGCTGTTCACCAACGTGTCTCCAGACGTATGACAGAGCTTGAGCAATGGGTAAAAACATCAGGATCCAGATGTGCAAAGTTGATATAGAGACAAATCCCAGAAGACTTGCAGCTGTAATTGCATATATAATTGAAAAAGTCATAGTTTAGTTGTTTGTTTAGCGTTAATTTTAGTGTAAATTTAGTTGATGAATGATTACGGCAAATTTAGTGAATAGATTTGAACAGTTCTAGGTAATAACTAAACTAAAACTCCTTTATTTCTTTGCCTTTGCAGAGTGATGAGGAAAAGAATTGACCGGTTCTGACACTTCCGTCTATTTTTATTCACTGATTAAAATGTTGCTACATTTCTTCAAATATTTTGAGTAGAAAGGAGAGTTATTATTTAGTCATGGTTTAGTTTTCATGATGGAAAAAACAAGGCTGTTGATGAATGTTTTTGGCACCAAAATATTGAGCATGTTTCTACAAAGAGCCAGCTTTCTCCAGAGCAGTCACTCTGATGGAGAATCACATCCACTTATCTGTTCAGTTCTGTGAGAACATTTCGGCTGTACAGAATGAAGTCATCTGTAAAGCAGACCTCAAATTTGAGGCATTTCGCACGCCACGTTTTCATTCTCTATTCTTGCTTTTCTGTGGCTGTCATTCTCTTCAGCTGATGTGATGCTTATTTTGTCTCACAACAACTTCATTATCACTATCATCACAAGGTGAGACTTGAGGCCTGAAGCAAAGAGAGATTCATTGTTCATCTATTCTTCTACACTTATCTTTCAATTATACTCTGCCAGTGTGGTGCATTTTTTTTATTTTGAGTCTCTCGGATATAAGCTGCAGCCCATATATCTGATGGAGGAGGAAGTAGATGTGATTATTATACCAGGGTTATTATCATAACAGAGCTTCACTATCTTCCAGCATTAATTCTCTGTGTTTGATGAGTGTGAGTGTGTGTGTGTGTGTGTGTGTGTATATGTGTAACTGTTCCAAAGTGGAAGGAAAATAAAGAACAGCTGATGAGAAACACAGCAGTAGTGACTTCCATGAGAACACTAAAAATGATTACAGTAACACTGTACACATTCAAGCACGTTATAGCACAGTGAGGACATGAATATTTAATAATATTGTCTTCTTTACAGAACTTCTATTTGTGGAAGAAGGAGAAGAAGTCACTTAAAGACATGAAAGATAAAGATAAAGAGCTCCTTCTGGAGGTACGTGAGTCTTGGATTTATTTCACTCTTAGGAAAGGAATATGCTTTACTTTATGTACAGCCTACATAAATAAGAAATAAAACACACTGTATCATACTGTTAGAGGAAAATAATCAACAATGGGGTGGTGTGATGATGCGGCGTTTCTGTTACCACCCGAGGTTGATTATCTTCCTATAACACCTCGTCCTGAAGTGTTTTATTCCTCTTATAACACAGCAATTTGCCAACAATTGCAATGTTTTATTTACTGAAGAAGGACACATCATGCTTTTTATCCATTTATAGCTACATGTAAGGTTGTAGAACGGCTGCGAAACAATTTGCTTCCTGTTCTCACTTATGTTAAAGCAGCTATAAACAGTCATTCTCTCACCAGCCTCTCTTTTTTTTTTCCTCTGTTGAAGTTAGTAAGGGAAAAAAAGCAGGAAAACTTACAGCTTTACCTCTGACTGTTACGAAGCGCTGACACTGGAGACTCCTTCCATGAATGTTACTTACACATCTCCTTACAGAAAAGTTCAGCTTATCAAGAGTTACACACATTTTTATGTTTATGTACGTATTCTCGTAGTCCCTGTGTAACTTGTTACGATAGAAACGATAGCAGATCAGAATGAGTGTATTAATAGACGTGTGTGATTTGCAGTCAGAACTGTTGACCCGTGAGACTCGAGAATTCAACAGCGCTAAATTCTGAATGACTGAATACTGAAATGTCTGGAAAATAATGTTATGAAATAAAGTTTATAATAAATCATGCAAATTTAAAGTAATTTAAATGAGAGCATTCGTGCAGTGATCATTAGGCCTGATCTCTGTGAGTGTGTGTTTTGGGTGGCATGTAGGAGAACTTCTGTGGGCCGTCGGTGATCGTGCCTGACCTGGAGGGAGTGCTGCATCTGAAAGAAGAAGGCAAGAAATCCTGGAAACCTCGCTACTTCCTGCTGCGTGCCTCTGGAATGTATTACTTACCCAAGGGGAAGAATAAGGTCAGCATGCCAGAGAGGACGCGCGCACACACACACACACACACACACACACACAGACACACCCTCTGTTTCTGTCAGGCCACACACACAATCCAACTTGACCCCCTGTCCAGGTTCAGTCATGGAGTCAGTAAGAATCAAAAAAGCTTAAAATCTGTCTCAGTTTGAACTGAAACCAAAACTGTGTGTGTGCATGTACATTATGTACATGGGTGTGCGCGTGTGCGCATGTGTGTGCGCGCGTGTGTGTGTGTGGTGCATGTGTCTGAAACCTCTCCATTTACATTCATCTTCTAAAAATACAGCACACCCCCCCCCACACACACGCACACAGACCACACTCTAGTTACAGTCACATGCTACAGTCCTACATTGCATAAATACACACTATGAATCATTTTTACAACAATCTTGATCTCTTGCTCTTTGTTGTAATCATTAAAGGTGCGGTCTGTAATATTGAATATTTAAAGGTGTTTAGTTTATAGAGTTTCAGCACCTGTAATGATCGTTCATAATCTTATCACTTCGAAGATACATTAGAAGGAAAATAATCTGTAGTATTGCCATGCAGTCGATCTCAATTCAGTGTACATCTTCTGGGCCAGAAACATCTGGGCTGGAACATTGCTGCTCAGCTTTGCTCCTTTTTCCTGTGAATGAGTGAAAAAAAAAGGTGAAAAAAAAAGATATCTAGGTACTAAGTACTAGGAAAAATGGGTTCTTCAGTGGTTCTGTGGAAATTAAGCGTTCGTAGCTTTCTTAAAGAGTTTTACTTGGATCCCTTTCTGATAGTGAAGAACCTTTAAGGGATCTCCAGAGAGACAACTGAAGAATCATTAAGTGTACAGATTCGTTTAAGGGGAAGCTGAAAGCACGCTGGTGTTTTTACTGCACTTGGAATTTTCTTCACAACCAGTACGGAGGCTTTAAAAATGACAAACTGCTGCTTTAAATGAATCCCTGTTTTAATCAGCGTCTTGAATAATATTTTTCTCGCTCTCTCTCTCTCTCTCTCTCTCTCTCTCCATCTGTTAGGCGTCTAAGGACATGGTGTGTCTTGTGCAGTTCGATAATGTCAATGTGTATTACTGCAACGAGTACAAAACCAGATACAAAGCCCCCACTGACCACTGCTTCATCCTCAAGGTGAGTTTACTGAACACACACACACACAAAATCAAAAAACTTAATGGAAGGAGTCTCCAGTGTCGGCGCTTTGTAACAGTCAGAGGTGAAGCTGTAACTTCGGTACATGCGGTTATAGGAAAACAATCAACTTTGGAATAGTAACAGTAACTCTGCTTCATCACACCACCCCATTGTTGATTATTTTCCTATAGCAGCACTACACCGAGTGTTTTATTCCTTTACATAATCTATCAAACTGATCGGTTAGTTCTTGAGGTCAAAGATTGTCATTTTTATTATCAGTTACGTATTTATTCATTTTCTAACAGGCAATTTACTTTATTTATTCACAAGATGAACAAGCACAGGAAAAAAATATATATATATTTTTCACACCAGTTGAACAAGATGAAGGTATATAGGGTGGTATTTTAGTGGTATTTATTTAATGGGCTAATATTAAGTCTTTAAGAGATGGTGCAATCTTACACTCTGCGAATACTGTAGCGAGTTTGGGTTAAAGGTCATCATTATGAAGAAACAAAGAAAAATAATCAATCAGTGTGCATTACTGTACGTTTGATACGTGGAGCTGTCTATATTATTCACTTCCTCATTTTCTACTATGTTTCTTTTCTCAGTACATCCTGTTTATGCTCATTTTTAGCTAATTTTTAATTTAAGAAAAGGAGAAATCAGTTGGGAAAGAGAGGAATAGAAGTGAAAATACATAAAAGAGGAAGAAAAATGTACATCTGGTAATCTGTGTGATGCAAGCACACACACAATGCTCTTTAGTCTACCAACTCCTTATCTGATTTGACATACACTATACGGCCAAAAGTATGTGGACACCTGACCAACACGCCAATATATGCTTTTTGAATGTTCCATTCCAGATTTATTCCCCTTCCCTGTTATAATAACCTCCACTCTTCTGGGAAGGCTTTCCACTAGATGTTGGAGTGTGGCTGTGGGGATTTGTGTTCATTCAGCTACAAGAG
>CM075003.1:28965908-28983148 GCA_037576675.1 Pangasius sanitwongsei | reverse complement strand
AGAAACGTTGTTTCGTTTCACTATGTACTTGTATATGGCTGAAATGACAATAAACTCCACTTGAACTTGAACTTCAGCTTTGGCAGAGTACTTACAGTTGTTGCTCTGTTAGAAGGTGAAACTCCGCCCCAGTCTCAGGTCTCTTGCAGACTAGAACTGTTTTTGGCTTCATTCATCTTGCCCTCAACCCTGACCAGTTTCCCAGTCTCTGCTCTCATGCCTACATCATGATGCTACCACAAGCATGCTTCACTGTGAAGGTGGTGTTCTCAGGGTAATGAGCAATGTTGGGTTTCACCAAACGTAGCACTTTTTGCCTGAGTTTTGCCTGTGTCTGAGCTTTGGTAGTTCTGTGAACAGCTTCTCCCATCTGAGCTGTGGATCTTAGAGTTAACCCTGGCCTATTGGTTGATTTTCTGACTAATCCCCTCTCTACCCAAGCAGAGTCAATGTACCATATTCTTTCCATTTTTTTAAATAATGGATTTAATGGTGTTTTGTGGGATGGTTAAAGTTTGTGATTTTTTTTATTAAACCCAGATTGACACATTTCTGGAACTTCTCCAGATTTGTTTTGACAGTTCTTCGACACTTATTATGCTGTTTATTTAGGTATGTTTTCGAACAAATTCCAGGAACAGGTGTATTTTTATTGAGGTCATGTGACACTTTAATTGCACACAGGTCAACTCCATTTATGTATAACTTCTGATGGGAACTAATTTAGGGCCTTCTCAGCAACAGGGGTGAATACTTAATGCATTCACAACTCTTTTATTGTAAATCATTTTGAAAGTGAGATTTTTTCCTCCCACCTAAGTATTAAAAGCTATTTTGTGTAGAAACGTGACAAAATCCCAGTTAAGTGCATTTCACTTCCAGGTTGTAAAGCTACGACGTACGGATATGAAATGGAAAGCCAAAACATCAGCATAGCTTCATCAGCTTTAGAGCTAGCGTGTCTGAGAAAAGCTAATGCTGACTCATCAACCACAGCTGGTATCAGCAAACTGCACTCACCACCAGTTTTGCAAATCAGCACATTCGGCTGCATAATGTGTATTTATTTCCTGCAGGCATGCAAATGAAGGTTTATGCTTAAGTCCATGTAAAACAATGTAGATTTAGCAAAGCCAGATTTAGTTCACAGCCCGACTTTCACCATTTTATTGTGAAAAGTAATATACACCGTGTTAATGAAGCATGTGTTAATGTGTCTCCAGCATCCTCAGATCCAAAAGGAGTCTCAGTACATCAAGTACCTGTGCTGTGACGATGAATGGACCATGAACCTGTGGGTTACGGGGATCCGTATCGCTAAGGTGAGATAAACAGAGCAAGAACTTGTGTGTATATAATAAATTCATATTTAAAGAGGAAGGATGCAGGAAAATCAAATGGGACGTTTTCGCTCACTTAAAGCGATTTAAGTGAATTTACATGCATAGACACGAGTGATTACACATTGAATTAACCTTAATTAAAACATTACTGCCCATGTACATCACACATTTCAGCCTACAACAAGATCCTACGCTTCACCTGCCTTTTCATACAGCTGTATTAAAGCAAGCCATATTTGTTTACATACCTCATGTTCATTTAGCTTAATTACAATGCATAATTTAGCGTTTGTGCTTTTATTACTGTATCATTCATTAGAATGTGGAGCGTTTATCTGTCTGTATACACTTACTTCACATACTAAAATAAAAAAAGACCTCCGCACACCAAGTACCTGTATATCCTCACGCTAGAAGCCTCGATAGCCTCTCTTCTTATTCCTTGATTCCTCTAAGTGCATCTGGAAAGACAGCAGACTTTGATTGATTGATTGATGTCACAGGAATCAATGAGGCATGAATTTGAGTTTTACCATTTAACCAGTGTACCCTAGCAGGTTCATAATACCCATAATGCACTGCAATATTCATAAGGAATATGGAGGTTTTGCTTTCTTATCACAGTTTGGAACAACTCCAAGGCTTTGTAAACTCTGAGTGATAATAATGGAGGATAATGTAGTTCCACTTTAAATTTAAATTTGCAAATACAGGTTCTCTCTGTTATTCAGCATAATTGTTTATGAGATTATGGAGCTTAACGATGCCACGTGAAGCATGTAAATGAAGATTTGGATCTGTATTTAGGCTACGGAAAACGTTTTCATGTCCAGGCTTAAGGAGGAAAGGGTTGTAAATTAGAATTTTCACTGAATCGTTTCATTTACTTACATCAGAAACTGAAATACAACCAAACAAACGTGGACGAGGGTTCTACAGGCATGGATCAGGGTTTACTGTTAAACAGTGAAATAGAAAGGTCGCATATGGGCAAAACTGAAGTGTGTGTGTGTGTGTGTGTGTTTGTCCCCTGCAGTATGGTAAGACGTTATATGAGAACTATAAGACCGCCATGAGAAAAGGTTCATCGCTGTCTTCGGTTTGGACGAACCGGAACCTCCAGCCGAGTCCATCAACCTCCAACGTGTCCACACCATCGCCAACACCGAAAGGTAACCAAACATATTACAAACTAAAGCCATGTGTACTCTTATATAAAATACCCAGATACAGCTGAGTGCAAAAGTTTGCGCACCCCATACCTGATGAAATGATGAATCTAACAAGACTTTTTATTGTTACTTAAGGTTTCACAGATGTTCATTATCACAGGTAACAGATATTGCCGAAAACGTACCGGCTAAGATATCAATCATAAAACAAAATGAACTTTATGAATATGAATATAAATGTAGAATTTCATTCTGTCCCACTCTAAGGACTTTCCCAGGTCTTTCCCTGCTGTTCGTTTTGAAACTTTTACTGAAACTTAATTCTTTTTTTTTTTTTCTACGCTCTGTGAAAAGTGAATATTTTTTGTTTTAGGTTGTGTGAAAGCTGTTTTTGCTGATTTTCATTGAGTTTAAGTGTGTTTGAACTTTTCCTACCTTAAATAAGACTTGAATAAAAGCCTATTTTAAGATGATTATACACCTTAATGAGGCATACTGAGGGTGTCAATGGGGATGCAAACTTTTGCATTTGTTAGTGAAGATAACTGCTGACAGACTCAATCACTCAAACATCTGAGATGACTTGGTGGTCATTTTTTAATAAGGCCATGAATTGTGTAATTTGAGTCCACGATTTAATATGTTGCTGAATGTCATACTTAATGCATGGCCTCCAGTTAAATATTTGGTAGGAACGAGTGAAAAAGTCTATTAGCTTTGAGAATTTGCTCAAGGTGACGTGGGCTACAGGTATATCGCAACACCAATGACTCCAGTGTGGTGTTATGCGTGATTCCAAGATTGAAGTGATTCAGTCATCTCCATGCTTATGTTCCTGTGGCCATGGCAGTCTACTTCACTTAATTTCTCACTTAGTTTAAAATGCAGTAGGTGAAATTTTGAAATTTCATTGTCACAAAATAGTTTTTGAGAAGCTTAACTTGTGGCCGCACCATATTAAAAAATAACCACCACGAACATCAGGAGCTCTGTACTAGAGTAACCATTTTAAATAGGAAAAACATTATTAAACTGTAAAAAAAAAATGATACATTTCAAATGTTTTCCACCAAGAAACCAAAGAAGTGATGCAAAATTTATGTGAATGAAATGTTATAATTGTGTTTTTCAGCCAAAGCAGCCAACGGACACGTTCCTCAGCCACGTTCCTCAGAGCCGGCGGTCAAGGTAAACATGCTAATAAAATGAAAAAAAAAAACAACATAAAAATAAAAGTTTAAACTTTTATTAATTGTATGAAAAAGAATATCCTGTTAACACACAGTCTGCTTAAAATATTTCTAAACTGTAATGACGCCATATACTTTATTCAAGCGCTAACACGTGGAAGCTCTTAACGCACCGTGTTGTTGTCCCATCTTAACAGCTAACACCTGATATTGACTCAACTGCCTCATGTATTTACTACAGCTAGTGCTTTCATTTAGAAGAAGGGCATGTGTTGTGTGTTAGAAATATTTCCCAGCTGTCTGTAACAAAGTGTAGAGTGAAGAAGATTGAGGCCAGATTGTTGTAAATGCTGAAAAACTTTCCCAGAGCCACGTTAGTTTGAAACAGAGTGGACTTTTGGACACTACGATCCAGCATCCATTACCACAATGACGAGTCATCTGAGTAAATCTTAAGCCACATAATGTGTGTGAACAGCTCAAAATAAGCCATTTAACATTTTTCACTAAAACTAGAACCATACTACTGATTTATTCAGTATATGTGTGTGTGTGTGTGTGTGTGTGTAATGCATCACTTTCTTTGCTGAACATGAAAAATCATCTAAAAGGAAAAGTTTACTCACGCAATTTTCCACTTAAACCAAATATAATCAATCAACCAAAACATATTTTTGGTGTCTAAATTTTTTGCTTCTTTAGATTTGTACTTGGTCTACGATGCTAATGTAGCAAAAAGTAATAGATGCTACTATCTACCACATTAGCATGAAGCAAACAACATATCTAAATCATCACACTTGCATCAAAAAACATAATTTAGCTTAGTAACACTGCATTTATACATCGTGTAATTCTGTATAAATCAGGACTACAAATAAAATGTAAAAGTTTGCATCCCCCATGAATCATTTCTAACAAACAACATGGCATACAACATACTCTGTTTTTAGCTCTGTGATGACCTTTTGACCTGTTTGAGTCACTGAACAAATCCAAAAAGCTGCCTGAGGATTTAGAAACATGCGGATTGAAGGATGCTAATCTATAAGGCTATAACTTTCTATTACCTGTTAGCTACATTAGCCTCGTAGCTCCAGTGCAAAACTAAAAAAAAAAGCTCATTTCAACCAGCAAATTCTTTTTTTTTTTTTTTAAATATACTTTTGTGTGTGTTTTAAGGCCCCAGCTTTCATTCCACCACCTCCAGCCGAAGTTCTGCCCCCTCCACCACCGGACCCCATGCTGCTACCACCTCCTCCACCCTCCATGCCTGTAAAGAAGCAGCTCTCATCAGTCGCCCCTCAGCAAGCCATGCCCTCTTTCCCTCCTCCGCCCTCAGACTTTCCGCTTCCTCCACCTCCGAGCGACGACGTGGAGCTTCCTCCTGACTTCCTACCTCCACCTCCTCCCATGATGTCAGGAGCGCTTCCTCCACCTCCTCCCATGATGTCGGGAGCGCTTCCTCCACCTCCTCCAGATCCATTCCTCCCTCCTCCTCCTCCAGCTATAGGCGAAGATCATCTTCCACCACCACCTCCTCCTCCAGCTATGGGTGAAGATCATCTTCCACCACCACCACCTCCTCCTCCAGCTGCAGCCGGAGGTCCTCCTCCTCCACCTCCTCCTCCTCCTCCTCCATCTTCTGAAGCGGGAGTCAATCGCTCCGCAGCCAGTCTGAGGAAAGCCGCACCTCCGCCTCCAAAGAGGACTACACCGTCACTAGCGGCGCCCTCTGGTGGTGACTTCATGTCAGAACTCATGGTGGCCATGCAGAAAAAACGTGGCGGGCAGTGAACGTTCAGCAAATTCACCCTTTTTTTTCTACAGAGGAATTGACTTCTGACATAATACACGTGCTGTAAATATGTGGAGTTGTCTGGAGAAATATATTATAAGGACGAAGATAGCAGTGCTATACTGTATTGCATCTCTTTTTTATTTTTTAGGCGAAGTGACAGTTGGAAATGGGGAAACCAGGAATGAAATATTACAATAAATGTATATCGTAATGTATTGTAATGCACATTGTATTCACAGATGCTGTTTTTGTGTGACAGGATAAGGATAAGTCACCCAGTCAGGTATTTCAGATAATATTTCAACAGCATCAATATAAAATCATGTGCTTAAAAATCATTTTTAATAAAATAAAATACAAAAATACAAATACACTTCTACACAAATGTATACAAAACAGAAAATATGGGTTATATTCACACTGTATGTGCCTTAAATCATATCATTTGTCTTTTTTCGGACAGTATGAACAGCAAAAAAATTACATAACGACCAGAAGCAGCTTCTATTACAGGTTATAATCTAGTGAATTTTTAGAGAAACGCTTTAATAGGTAGAGTCGACGACATACAGTCATCCAGCATAAAGTCTAGCAGCTTGATTTTAGATGTACCTGTGTTTGAGCTCATGTCATTAACCAGGGTTGCCAGGTTTCAGCAAAATTATCTGCCCATTAACATCTCAAAAACCACACAAAAGACCAGAAACTACCTGAAAAAAAATCAGGATTTAGAAAAGAGACACACATTTTTCTTCTTTTTTCAGCCTTTGCATGGGGAAACACACATGCAACACACATGTCTTTCTGATGTTACAGACGTTATCCACTCTATATCCATCTCCCTTTTGTTCTCTTAACCTTTGCAATATATCCAATAGTAGAAATGGTTCTGTACATCATAGACACACCGTCTGGACTTACACTTTGACTTTGTTTGTAGAAGTTTATTAGATTTAATTCCGATTATTTGCTATAAAGCACGATTTGGTGGTTGCAGAGTTATTTCAACTAGCACAACCTGGCAACCCTGGCATTAACTGCCCTGGCCTCTGCTCCACCCCTGAGCATGAGGCAGGGTGATTCCTGCCCCAACAGGCCTCTATTAATTCAAATTCAACTCAGCTTTACAGAAATATATAAATTCCCTGTTAGAGCTTGATGTAGTTCCCATTTTTGACCACTAGCTGCAATAATAACTCTGTGGTGCTAAAGATGAGCAGAACATTGGCTTACATATGTCAAGTGACAACAATTTTTTTAAGCCATTGGTCACTCAGAAGAGGTAACTGGTATTTAAACTTTATGAAGATTAGTATTTGAACAGCTGATAAGAATGGTGGGAATCTGCATCACCTGACCCTATGGACGAGCCGCTACCTATAAGGACGTCAGTAAAATGCTGTAAAGGTATGGAAGCAGAAAAGAGACATACGGATTTGAATGGTAAAATATATTCCACTGAAATCACACATCTGTCTTTATTATTTGTTTTGAATGAACCTCCTTTAAATTCAAAGTAGTTTCATTTTACTGTTCAGAGATTCACTTATTCACTTTAAAGATTCACTGTTCAGAGATTCACTTATTCACTTTAAAGATTCACTGTTCAGAGATTCACTTTGAAGATTCACTTTTCAGAGATTCACTTTAAAGATTCACTGTTCAGAGATTCACTTTAAAGATTCACTGGTCAGAGATTCACTTTAAAGATTCGCTTTTCAGAGATTCACTTTAAAAGATTCATTATTCAGAGATTCACTTTCATTTTAAACTTGATTAACATCTACAGTATATTCAACTAGTTGCACTGTTTAATTACTTAGTATTCAAATCCAATCTTTATGACTCTTTTTGCTAACATCTAAAAATTATATATATATAAAAAAAAAAAAAAGAATCTAGAGGTAGGTGTATAGATGAGGAAGATCAGGAAGAGCAGCTGACCCTCAGCTCTGAAGCCCAGGCTGGAGGTCTGCTGGAGTAACCTGCTCTCTCCGCTTTCTCATTCGCCACAAATGGTTCGGTCAGAGTGTGAAGTAACAGCACCACCTGCAGGCCACGTACAGAATGACTATCAGACTGCAGAAACATTTTATAATCTTTCTGCTGAAGGTCTTAAATTTGTTTCGTCTACAAGGACCAGATGCTGCAATATGCTAACTGTACAAGCCAGCGTTACAGGATTAGCCATATCATGGCATCTGCTTATGACTTTTAAAACATAATAAATATAGCAAAATAAAGTCTGAACATTCCATGTTAAATATTTTTTAACATATGTTTAGAAAAATATATTTTTTAAATATAGTTTATAAGTACTTTCGAGAGAAAGTCTCTATCTGAAACTTCCTCAGATTTGACAGTTCCTCACCTCAGAGAAGTCGTTATTCTCTGCTTTCCTAATAGCCGACTCGGCCATCCAGTTCCTCAACACGTAACGAGGATTAACTCCTGCATTTCAACACACATTACAAAATACACACCGTGAAAGAAGTGTGTTTATGAGTGTGTTTACTGTAATGCTGTAGTCACTGTTACACAATGGAAGTGACACACCGCACTCAGGAGGAAGTACCTCTCATCCTGTGGTGCCGATTCTCTTCTGAATTGTCCACCTGACTGTAAAAGACACACACGTTATAACGAAAACTTTCACATGCAGAATGAGCCGAAGTGGAAAAAAAGACATGGTGTTACCTTTTAATTCTCTGTGAGTAAAGTTTAACCCAGTCTGAGAAGTAATCATGAGAGGAAAGATCCCAGAGAGCCCACATAGTCTGTGGAAAAAAAAAAAACACAAACACACAAACACACAGAATCCATTTCTGTAATATACACTACACACACTGTATTGCGTTTCAGTAGTGATATAGAGAAAACGTTTCACACTGGAAAGCACTGCTCTCATGTCACTTTATTACTTCTTCAAAAAGCAGGGGTGAATGAAATACTGACTTCGGTCAGACATTAATATAGTCTCCCGTTGCACTGCTTTTTTTTTTAACTGTCATCACTGAGTTGCAGCCATGCGACACTGAAATGCAATCA
Source organism: Pangasius sanitwongsei (assembly GCA_037576675.1). Lineage (NCBI taxonomy): Eukaryota > Metazoa > Chordata > Actinopteri > Siluriformes > Pangasiidae > Pangasius > Pangasius sanitwongsei. The sequence continues at coordinate 28,974,594 of CM075003.1, read as the reverse complement.
CTGACCAATCACAGTGCTAAGCTGTACTCGGGGGTGTGGCTTTAATCGGAGAACCAAACCTCCTTTATAGGCTGATTTTCTCCACACCATATGGATGGTGGATCTCATCAAATGGCCAGTAAGTGCATGAAAGTGCATCTATAAAGCTATCTATGAAGCTCGTCAAATGCGGAGAAAGAAGGTTTGATCCCAGGAACACGATACTCACAGTGAAGCACGGTGGTGGGAGCATCATGATACGGGGCTGCTTCTAAGAAGAAGCACGTGACTGGAGAATGAGGCTTTTACTCAGTTTCTATATGTTTTGGATGAACAGGAGGAGGATGAGGACCTGAGTGATGGAGTTCTTCTGGAGCTCGAGCAGACTCACGTCACTCAGCTGTCTGAACGTCATGGTAAAGTCTGCACGTGTGTCCTCCATTAGCTAAAAGGAAAATGAAGAAACAGAGAGAAGACAGAGCAAATCCAGAATACATACCATACCACTGATCTATCTCAAGACTACCCACGACATTTATAATTTCTCTGCACCTTTAAAAGAAAGGCGATGAGATACGCATCGCCGTCATCATCACCGAGGAGGCCCAACTTGGCTTTGAAAAGCTCATGAAACCTGTGAAGCAAAAAGACACTTACACACATCTGTTGTACAGTCAATGTAAGACAATAAGACAGTGACTCTGGAGGTCTGATATCTCATCCTCCTTATACACGAACAGAAAAAAAAAAAAAATCTACTTGATTTGCCATGAGCATAAGTGTGTGAGTAAAGGTGTGCACTGAGATATACCTGTGTACCCTGTGAGATATCGCGTGAAAAAAATGCCTCTACAGGATGTTTTTACTCTTGACACATATGACAGTGAAATGAAGATCGCTGGATAAAGAGAGCAGACGTAGATATGACATAATGGCTAATTATTAATGTGTAATATCTCCATTTAAATGTTTTCCACTCTCACAAAGGAAACACAGCCTTACTTTCATTTTCTTTTCCTCATTCATTCAATTATTATTATAGAAATTTATTATTATTATTTGCTTCCGATTAGCAATTCGATTACTGCCACTCACTAGCTAGTTCAATTCAATTCAGTTTTATGTATGTTTAATGACAGACAGATATAGATCCCCAATGAACAATCCAGAAGCGAGAAAATCTCCCTGAGACGACATGAGGGGAAAAACATTGAGAGGAACCAAACTCAAAAGGAAACACATTCTTATCTGAATCATAAGAGTCCTGGGATGAGCACAGGACAGTGTTCATGATTACAGCAGCAGGAGTACATGTACAGCTCGAGAAAGAGAACGGATTATTAGCTACGCTCTTCGTTTAAAAGGGAGTACATTGTGATCATAGTGTAGGTGGACACTCCGGCAGGTCTAATAGTTCTTCCCCATCATACAACAGCTACGAACAGCAGAGGGAGTCAAGGATCACATGCTTCCTACATGTAATGTGCTGCACTTAAAGTGTATCAGCTGGAGGAAAGCGCTATCTACCCTCTTCCGCATACATGAGCTCACAGATGCCCATGACTGGCTAGTGTCGCTATGATTGACAGGAGAGAGAGAGAGAGAGTATGCCCCTCCCACCCAGAGAGCACAGCCAATTTTGCTATGGCTACGAATGGCTCATGCTCTCTCTGCGATATGGTGAACGCTATCAGAAGCTAATTCCTTTTACCTGCTTTTCCCATTGATGTGAAATGGCTTTTAGCTAAAGAAGTTTTATTTGTGTTCAGTCCGACTGCTTCTGGATTGTTATAACATGATTGAGCAGCCTAAAAATTGCTGTTGAAATTGATTGGACTCTTTTGTGTGGTTATTAAAAAGGAAAAAGACCAAACCGAGTTCATCAGAAAATAGAAAAAAGTCCTGTGTACAGCTACGGTTGTGAAGTTAATTCCCAGGACTGTCCGAAAATTATTTTGCCTCCCTTTCCAAGTCATTATGGATAAAAACATCTGTCAAATATGTGACAGTAAAAGTAATGAATAATGAGTCTGTGAAAAATACTAAGAACCATCGCATCTATCCGGTTTGTGGTAATTACAGTTACTAATGTAAATGTACTATTAATTTGGAACAAATAAATTCTTTAACAACAACCACATGAACCCCATTTAAATACTGACTCACCTTCTGTGGTAGATTTCTGGATATCTTCTTAGTATTCTCTCAGCTCTGAGGGACAAAGACATACTACAATGATTCAAGTCATGTAGATCATGCCATCTATAAACATGACAGTAAAAATACAACCTAGTAAATGTGTGAGAGTGTAAATCCTTCTAAATATAAGCATATTAAGAGAAGTAAAGAGACCATGTGGAAAAGCAGCCAATCCTGAGACGTCCATCATTAAATAGTATCAAACATGCAACCCTGAACACACTCACTGTGTTCTCTGATGTGGAGAAAGCACCGGGTGAAGAGCCTCAAGAAGCTTCTGGAGGTTAAACAGGCCCACGTTAGCCTGTTCTCCGATACTGTACCTGCCCTCATCGTCAGACGAGTTCGGCACAAAACCTATATTCAGTAAAACAAAGTTCAGTAACTGAAATAAAGCACAGAGAATAGTTTTATGTTATGGTTCACACAGAATCTAACATGCACACTGAAGTATATTTACATACTATGTACTAGTCTATAAGCATAAAGTATATTAATCCACTTGTAATACACTTAAAAAATATACTGCATCCATCCATCCTTCCATTTTCTGTACTGCTTATCCTACACGGGGTCGCAGGGAGCCTGGAGCCTATCTCAGGGGACTCAGGGCACAAATCACCCTGGATGGGGTACCAACCCATCGCAGGGCACAATCACACACACACACACACACACACACACATTCACACACTACAGATAATTTGGAAATGCCAATCAGCCTGTCTGTCCTGTATGCATGTCTTTGGACTGGGGGAGGAAACTGGAGTAACCAGAGGAAACCCCCAAACACAGGGAGAACATGCAAACTCCATGTACACAGGGCGGAGGCAGGAATCGAACCCCAACCCCGGAGGTGCGAGGCAGATTTGTGACATAAAATATCCATGAGGTCCATAGCAACCACTTAGCAACAATCTAGCAATCACTTGGGATACCATAGCAACCACCTAGCAACATCCTAGAAATGACCTGAAATACCACAGGAACAACCTAGAAAGGATGCCATAACAACTACCTAGCAACACCCCTGCAACCAACGGGGAGACCTGAGCCCAGCAAACGCTTTTTACAGTGCTAACCATATATACTGAATACTTCTATTAAATATTTAAAAATAATAACAGTACTGCAGTAAGAAGTAATAAACCCAGAGCCTCCGAGTGTGACAAAGTACATCACACGGTGAGGAGAAATAAGTATTAGGGCACTGAAACATCCCTGTCAGTATAACTGGTACAGTAATATGCAGGTGGAAAGGTTATGGAACTAATAATCCCCGGACAGGTGTGCCATGCAAGATTTCACAACACGCTCTCAGACTAATGTAATGACAAAGAAGGTCAGTGAGAAGCTAACGGTCATTTGAAAAAGAGTTGCAGGATGACCTGAAAGCAGCAGGAACAACAGGCACATTAAGCAATGAACTGCAACGCATTCATCGCAGTTCCTACACTACACGCAAAACTCCTCTGCTAAAAAAAGAAGTACAGAAGATGCACGTCTAAAATCATTTAGACAAATCAGAACTATTTTGGAACGATATACGCTGGTCAGAACTCTTTGTCAATAATTCAGCTCGTGGAGAAAGAAAGTTTGATCCCAGAAACACGATACCCACAGTGAAGCGCGGTGGTGGGAGCATCATGATATGAGGCTGCTTCTGCAAACAGTACTGGGGTATTACATGGCATCGCAGGGAACATGAATGGAGAGATGTACAGGAAAAAATACTGGAGGAGAATTTAATCTCCTCGGCTAAGAAAATGAATCTGGGGAGAAGACGCCAGACTTCTAGACTTGGAAGATCCCAAACATACAGCCACAATAACTTGAGACTGTTTCAACAAAAGAAGGTAGAAATCTCCTGACTTTATTTATTCTGAAATTGTGTTTTAAGGCAAATGTATGAAATATACTATATGAATAGTCCAGTATTATTATTTTTATGGTTATTATTTGACATTCCTGAATGTAATGGTATTCAATTCAATTCAATTTTATTTGTATAGCGCTTTTAACAATGGACATTGTCTCAAAGCAGCTTTACAGAACATAAACAGAAAAACATGCAAACAAACAAAACATGCAACAGTCCTAGATGTTAGACAAAATGATCCCTAGTGAGCAAGCCTGAGGCGACTGAGGCGACTGTGGCAAGGAAAAACTCCCTGAGATGATATGAGTAAGAAACTTTGAGAGGAACCAGACTCAAAAGGGAACCCATCCTCATCTGGGGGACACTGGAGAGAGAGGTATGTAAAAATGAAATGTGGTGAGACTTACTCGGGTTATACGACTCCATAAATCCAAATGGACCGTAATCTATAGTGATGGACAAAAGGCTGAAGTTGTCCGTGTTACACACACCTGTAATTAAACGAAAATGTCAGTATGATCTGTGAACGATGGACTCTGAGGCGTATGATGAAAGGGCTCACCATGAGCGAAGCCAACAGACGCCCACTTAGCGATCATGTGCGCAGTTTCATTCACCACCACTGAGAAAAACTCCTGCAGCACCAACACACCACTTATCACAAACACATTACTCTAATGTTTGTTTCAGATTTTACTTTAAAATAAAAAATTCTCATATTCCAGCTGTATGTTAATACTTAAGATAATAACATATTAATAATACATTTTCATGATGAACAAATGCTCTTGCTCACCACGTATTCGTTCGGGTCGGTGGGATCGATGGCTGTAAAATGCTCTTCTATTACAAAATTTAACAACGTCCTGTAGAGTGTAAAACACACATACACCTCAATAATATGAACAATTACAATATATTTGCCATCTAACATTATTTTAATATAGTTTTACAGAGTTTATATAGTTTATAATTTTTATAATATAGTACAAAATACCATAACATATATTACATACAGAATAGACACACAATATAAAATAAAATACTAAAATATCATAAAGTATAAAATAGATTTAAGTGTAATACATGTAATGTGTAACATATAAATAATTCTACTGCTTAAATATTAAAAGTGACAATATTTTTTTCTATTTTTTTAAGTTTAGCAAATATAAATTAACTGTGTATTAACATAAAAAATCAATAAAATGTTTAATTTGGACAGGGGTGCCCAAACTTTTGCACACAACCGTATCTACTGAGATAAAGCTACTGTTTAAACACTTTAGTGTTAAATTAAATAATATGGGGGAAAAAATTTAGATCTAAAGTACAACATAGATGTAGTACAAAATATATAATAAAAAATTAAATAATAAAATATGAAATATACCAAAACAAAAGAAAAATATGATATAGTATGAAAAAGTAGTAAAGTAACACAGTTTATAATATATATATAATATAAAATAGTATGTAAGTGCATAAACATTAAACATTAAATATTACATTGCTGAAGCTGAGTAAAAACAATTATTCAATATTTTTAAAAAATAATAATATATTAATATTTTGTATTATTATGATTGTTATTTTTTGATAACAATACCTCAGTATATCCAGCTCTCCAGTTCTGGCTAAAATCTCCAGAGAGCCGATTCGGAACCATGAAGGCGCCAGACGAAGGACAACAGCTCCTACACACACACACACACACACACACACACACACACACACACACGCTGTTCTCTCTTCATCACCCACAGCAAATCGCTTCAGAATGAACTCTGAACACTGAAAAGCTGTGTGTTTTCAGACTCACCTCTCTCTCTCCTCACACTGCCGTTATAGAACTGATCTCTCCACACCGCCTCCTCACTCACCACTAGGCTATCAGGCAAAAACAGGAAATACATCATCAGTGATAACCCCGAGGAACGGCTGACCTTCTGCAGCACGTCACGCTGTCGCAGGACCGAAGGTAGTAGAAGGGAGGGACGTAGTTTACTGGTAGTCGTTTTAGATGAAATGACTGAAATCGGGTAAAATAAAAGGTGTAAAATATTTCCTTTGATTGTGACACAACAGATGAAAAGACCTGCTCTGGCAGCTCCTTGGTCTTCATGAAGCTGTTTGTTCTCTAACAAGCTCTTTTACAGAAAAGGGGGTGAATACTTACGCAATCACAACCTTCACCTTTTTATCTGTAAATAATCTTGTAAACTATACAGATTAACCCCCGCTTCAGTATTGTGGGCTAGTTTGTGCAGATTTGTGACATAAAATATCGATGAGGTCCATAGCAACCACTTAACAACACTCTAGCAACCACTTGGAATACCACAGGAACCACCTAGCAACACTCTAGAAATGACCTGAAATACCACAGGAACAACCTAGAAAGGATCTGGGATGCCATAACAACTACCTAGCAACACCCCTGCAACCAACGGGGACACCATAGCAACCACCTAACAACACCCTAGCAATGACCAAGTGTACCATAGGAACCACCTAACAACACCCTTGAAACCATCTGGAATACCATAGCAACCACCTAACAACACCCTAGCAACCACCTAGCAACACCATAGCGACCACCCAACAACACCATAGCAACCATCTGTGATAATGATTTGTAGTTCTCTCAAGCCATCATCACAATTTGTTCATGAGCTTTAGCCTCCTAGTTTAGCTCCTGTATCACTCTCAGCTCCTGACCTGAGCCCAGCAAAACGCTTTTTACAAAAAGAAAGTAAATTTGTGTGTGTGTGTGTGTGAGAGCGAGAGAGAGAGTGTGTGTGTAAAATTTGTGTGTGTGTGTGTGTGTGTGTAATGTTCACCTGAGAGCTCTGCTGGTGGGGACAGAGAGGAAGTGCATGGCCTCGCTGCACAGGAACTCTCGAACAGACGATCTCAGCACCGCACGCCCGTCTCCAGACCTACACACACACACACACACACACACACAGCAGGAACTTCACACTCACTTTGTTTACTTCCTCAGATGTTCATATATAAAGTTTGGAGATGATCATTACCTCGAGTATGGAGTTTTCCCAGAGCCTTTGAGCTGAAGCTCCCATCTCTCACCCTTTCTGTCAGACGCCATTTAAATATGTATTTAAACACATATGAAGTAGAAAAGAACCAGCAACTGAGTGAAAATAAAAATATATGTTACTTAATTATAACCTGTTTGTGTATTCGCCTAGTAAATGTGCTCGCCCGTCTCCCAGCTGCCCCGCCCAGTAACCAAACTGCAAGATAAGATAAGATAAGATAAGATAAGATAGGGCAAGACAAGACAAGACAAGACAAGACAAGATAAGATAAGATAAGATAAGATAAGATAAGATAAGATAAGATAAGATAAGATAGGGCAGGGCAAGACAAGACAAGACAAGACAAGACAAGATAAGATAAGATAAGATAAGGCAGGGCAAGACAAGACAAGACAAGACAAGATAAGATAAGATAAGATAGGGCAAGACAAGACCAGACAAGATAAGATAAGATAAGATAAGATAAGGCAGGGCAAGACAAGACAAGACAAGATAAGATAAGATAAGATAAGATAAGATAAGATAGGGCAGGGCAGGGCAAGACAAGACAAGACAAGACAAAATAAGATAAGATAAGATAAGACAGGGCAGGGCAAGACAAGATAAGACAGGACAAGAGAAGACAAGATATGTTAAGATAAGACAAGAAAAGATAAGACAAGATAAGACAAGACAAGATAAGACAAAATAAAACAAAAGACAAGACAAATTAAGACAAGACAAGACCACACAGGACAAGATAAGATAAGACAAGTTAAGACAAGACAAGTTAAGTTAAGCTAAGATAAGAGTTTAATGGGTTAAGTTAAAAAGCTAGCCAGTGCTCATGTCAGGAATTTTACTGATGAGATTAACACTTCTGCCCTTTGTTAGCTTTCTTCTACACATCAGCTACTCTTCCTAATATTATTTCAGATCATTGCATACAAAGGCATCTTTATTTTTTTAATTTAATAAAGTATTTTTCTCCAGATTGGATTATACCTATAGATTAAATATCACTGAATACCTGATGGCCTCCGTATCTGTGAGTGAGAGGAACAGAGCCGGGAAACAGTTTCCCTCCACTGACACGCTGCACAAAATCTTCACTTCGGGTCACAGACTCGTCCAGGTCCAAGATGTTCTTCAGCACGTCCTGAAACAGAAGAAGAGCTCTAAACCAGACGTGTAAGCCTCACTGTCATCCACCATCCTGATACTTGTGTGTGTGTGTGTGTGTGTGTGCGCGTATTAGAGCTGGGCAATCCGGCAATATAATATCAACATTGTGATAAATTATGATATCATGGACAGTGTGATTTATATATATATATATATATATATATATATATGTGTGTGTGTGTGTGTGTGTGTGTGTGTGTATCTACAGTACTGTGCAAAAGTACTTTTTTTTTTAGTACAAACTGTGTTATAGATGTTTATTTTATGACTTCTACATTATTGATTCAGTTCAAAAACATTTTAGATTCCAAACATTAGTTTTCCCAGCACAAAATTAAATGTTACAGAAAAATGTTTGTATGTCAGTAAAGAAAGCAGCAGATGACATAAGAGACACTTT
>CM075003.1:28933948-28961747 GCA_037576675.1 Pangasius sanitwongsei | reverse complement strand
CTCACACACTGGTGTACTGAACGCCTCTCGCTCACACACTGGTGTACTGAACGCCTCTCGCTCACACACTGGTGTACTGAACACTCTGTATGTTCCCGCTCAGGTGCTGCTTCCTGTCAGAAACACACACAACTCCATCAGGCCCAGCACTTTTACCCGGTTAGTATTATTCCGGATTAGTTCACACAGCTTACACTGTAAAGGATTCTTTTCCACATTCCCAGTGTGTGGAGTGTTTCTCAGCATTTCACAGCTGGCTCTTTCTCCTCGCTCTCTGGTATCCAGGTTCAGAAGTGGTTTTCTTCACCCCGTGGCCCAGAGCTGCTGTTGTACGATTCACAGCGACGCAAAGTTAAAAGATCCCTTTTCACTGGCGCAGGAGGATCTGAAAAATCTGTACGAGGATATTAAAAAGGTGTGCAGCTGATGTCATATGTAAAGGAATAAAACACTACATGTCATACTGTTACAGGAAAACAATCAACGACGTGGTGGTGTGATGAAGCGGCATCACAGTCGGCTGTTGATGTAGTTTCTTATTTGTTAAATGCTTCGTTCTTAAATAATAGGAAACTGATCTAATCTATATGCCATGACAACAGACCAGTGTGTAACTGACACTGTGTCCTGATTTAACGTGTGTGTGTGTGTGGGGGTGTGTGTGATTGTGTGTGTGTGTGTGATTGTGTGCTCCAGCAGCTACTTGTGTCCAGAGCGGAGCTGAAAGCCCTGTGTGATTATTACTTTGACGGGAAGGGAAAAGCTTTTCGGCCCATGATCGTGGTGTTAATGGCCCGAGCTTGCAACATTCACAGCAACAGAGATGGGTGAGTTTTCTTATTCCTCACTGTAGTGTGTGTGTGTGTGTGTGTGTGTGTGTGTGTGTGTTAGGGCTGGGCGATATGATGCTGTAATATCGATATCGCGATAAATTATTTCGGAGATATCGTAGGTATCGTGATAACTTTCCCAAAAGCAATGATGAAATCTGATTGGAAGCAGCTGAGCTGATTTTAAGCCTTAAAAATTGCACATTTTTTTGCAGTTTGATTTTTAAAGAATTCATTAAAAGTATTAGAATTTTTTTTAATTATTTTACTTTATTTATCATCTTTATTTATTTTTTTTTAAAAATAAAACACTGTTGTTTTGCTGTTTTTGTTACCAAATCTAAATATCGTGATCATGTATGGTAGAAATTTCTCCAAGTATCGTGATATGATATTTTTGTAATATCGCCCACCCCCTAGTGTGTGTGTGTGTGTGTGTGTGTGTGTGTGTGTTTGTGACACACTGATTATTAAACCCACTGACTGGTACAGATCTTTAGCTTTAATTAGCTTTACCTCATCATTAGCCACTTTATGATAACATCATAATAATCGAGATCTATCCTGACACCTGATACTGAATCTGTTTTCAAATCAGTCAACATCAGATGTCCTTATTATGTAGCCTTTATCATTTCAGAAGTCTGATCATGTTATCATATATTAAAGCCTCAGATGGTCCATGCAGAGAGTCTGATATCTACTGTACACTTTTCTGGCTGCAAGCTTCGGGATCGTGATCGGCTCTCCGCTCACACGCTAGCTTTTAACCCTTTGACACTTTGACACGATGAGCTTTTTATAGTAACAGTGTTAGAAATGACACACGACGGATTGTCATACGGCGTCTCACCGTGTCTCAGGGGCCTGCTCCCGACCCAGCGCTCCATCGCCATGATCTCTGAGATGATCCACACGGCCAGCTTGGTGCACGATGATGTCATCGACGGTGCGGATAGGAGACGGGGAAAAAACACTATTAATGAAGTGTGGGGGGAGAGAAAGGTGAGTGTGTTCGGGGGTTTCTCTCTCGTTTTTTGTGATAACCTTCCGTATGAATGGATGGAATTGATTCAGGTGGATTAATTGTTTGTAGTGAAATCGTGTGTGTGTGTGTGTGTGTGTGTGTGTTTACTCGTGTCTGAAGGCCATCCTGGCTGGAGATTTCATTCTCTCTGCAGCGTCCATGGCACTCGCACGCATCGGGAACACCACCGTCGTGTCTGTGCTCTCACAAGTCATAGAGGATCTGGTAAGAGGTACGACATTGTGTGTGTGAAAGAGAATCTCTAAACTTAAACACTAACATTGCTCATTTAAAACAGGCCAATGAGATTCTAAATGATCCCCATCACAGGTGAATTCATGCAGCTGGGATCCAAAGAAAACGAGAACGAGCGATTCAAACACTACCTCGAGAAAACGTTTAAGAAGACGGCGAGTCTGATAGCGAACAGCTGTAAAGCAGTATGTACGTTCTGTCCTCAGGAATAACACGCTGCAGACGAGGACCACGAGTCCAACACGGTTTCCTTTCCTTTCCTTTTCTTTTCTCCCGAACTGCAGGTTTCCATTCTGGTGAACTCTGACCCCGAGGTGCACGAGATCGCCTATCAGTACGGCCGAAACGTGGGCATCGCCTTCCAGGTAACGTCTCCTGCACTCGCATCTCTGAGCTCAGGATTATTTTATTTCTTTATTTTTCGTTGTTGATGTGTAACTGAAACATGACGTCACAGCTGATGATCATAATCGAGCATCATTCAGGCTTCGATGATATTCATACGCACTTTTTACACACTAGATATACATAGGACAGCCCTAGATAGGAGAAAGAGTGCGTGTACTAAAAGTAAACGCACCCCCCTGATTAATACATAACAAACTTTCTTTATAGAGTACTGTTTATACACATGTAGAAGTGCTGAGGTAGTAAAAACGTAAAAAATAATAATAATAATGTGATAAAATAAAAGAGGTGAAAATATAATTATACAAAATGAGCAGAGAGCGTGGAAATTTAAGTTTAAAAGTTACACTGTGAATTGTTTTAATTTTTGAACGTATTTTTTTTCCCTGACTATCGAGTGAATTTATCGATTCATTCCTTTCAGTAGAGAATATATTTTTATGTATTTTGTATTTTATTTCTTCTTGTTTAAACGTAATTTAAAAAAACAAACAAAAAAAAAAGACAACTTATGTCCGTAACACTCTGTGACCTGAAGCAGTAGTTATACAGTCTTAATTCACAGTGGGGTTTTTTTTGTAGTATGACTGAGTCAGCGTACATAAAGCTTTATTAATAAATAAATAGCTAGTGTCTCAGCTCATGATTCACGTCATAATGCTCCACATTACACATAAGCTAAAGCCTTGTGACTTTTAAAGCATCGTAATCGTACACACGAGATGTCTCACCTCCTGAAGTGTGTTCTGCTTCAGGAAACCACCGTACACATCTACGTTTTAGTGCTATCCGTATATGTCGGAGAAAACCAGAGTAAATAATCATACAGAGCGAAGAAGAAGGACCAGTGTGGAGACTTCATGAGGCTATATATATATATAAAATAAAATGAGGCTATATATATATATATACATATAAAAACTGAGGAATAAAGCAATAACTGGAGAGATGAAGGACAAGTAGAAGTGAAATGAGGTGAGAAATAAAAGAATAACAATCCTACACTTATGTATCATCTAGTTAATATACACACAGTTGTCAGGTCTTGGGTAAAATTACCATATAAGTAACTTCTGTAGGTGTATGATTACTGATAGTAGCCCAAAAACACTGGTGTCAGCAACACACACACACACACACACACACACACACACACGCACACTAGCATTTCAGTGTCACAGCTGTACTGAGATGAAGCCGTCATGATGGTGACTTTTATTTCCCGTAGCTGGTGGATGATGTGCTGGACTTCACGTCGTGCGCTAATCAGCTGGGGAAGCCGTCAGCCGCAGACCTCAGGCTGGGTTTGGCCACCGGACCTGTACTGTTCGCCTGCCAACAGGTGCCTCGCCTCGCCTCGCCTCAGCTCTGTTTCAGTCCTGCTCTTCTACATTGGACTCATCTTTCACTTTTTATACACACAACTCCATCCTGAAACACATTAACTACATTTATATCGAAATGTTTCTGAAGGGTTCAGTGATTCTGGAGCTGATTTGTCAGTTGGTGCTGCGTTATCGTTATTCCCGCGACAGTGCAGCGGTTGTCTGTTGCGCTGATGTCACAGAACGACACTGTTATCGCTAGCGCAGTTACAGTGGTGTTTAATTGGAGAAATCATTTAAAAAAAAAAAAACAAGACCTTGTTTTCTCACTCACCATTTTGCAGAGCTGTTCATCCTCATATTAATGAGAAATCCAGTATAGAAGTATTGAAACACTGGTGCAAACGCTGGAGTCCCAGAATGCAATGCAATTTCATTCTAAAATAAATCGTTTGCTCGTCTGTTATAAAAATTTATATGCTCAGGTGACTCAGGGTGGATTCCTCCTTAAATAATTAACTTGCATTTTCTCTACAGACCTGTGACGGGTCAAAGTTGAAATATTTTAAGACTGTGATGTGATCAGACTGTTAAGGAACTAAAAACCAACTCTCTCTCTCTCTCTCTCTCTCAGTTTCCAGAGCTCCACTCTATGATTATGAGACGTTTCGGTTCAGATGGAGATGTCGATCGGGCCTGGAGATATGTCCTGGAGGTGAGTGAGTGAGAGAGAGAGAGAGAGAGAGAGAGAGGAACACCACAACGAGCTGATCTCTGAAAGCAGCCATTAGATCTTCACTTTCACATCATCTCAGATTTCACATCATCCTGCAGTCCCACCTTTAGCTCAGTGCCATCATCTCTCACTCTTTCTCATTGTGTGTGTGTGTTATCAAACCACTTGTAACGAGAGAGAGAAAGAGCGAGAGAGAGGGAGAGAGAGAGAGATAGAGAGGACTCGTATTGCTATTTATTAGCGATAATTATAATTCACTCCTTTATCTCTCTCTTGGCTTCTGTCACTTTCTCTTCTCCTTTCCTCTCCTGACCCTGATTTCTTTCTTTCCCTCTCTCAATTCCTTGAGTTTTTCTCTCTCTCTCTCTCTTGAACGTAATAAAACAACAAAAAAAACAACACACGGATTGTCATGTCAGACAGACACTGTAACATGAAAACTCCTCTGTCTTGAAGACGTTTCAGCGTCTGAAAACTGACTCTTACAAAGCGCCGACACTGGAGACTCCTTCCGTAAATGTTGTTATACCATGGTCTGTCTGAATACTCGATTCTGATTGGCTGGAAGGGGTGCGTTCAAACTGTTAAATGCACACGTAGTTCCAGTCAGTTTAATCACCGTTCTAAATTAATGCGCTGCCAATACACAGTTGTATCCATAGCAACATAGTTACAGTTACATACAGTAGTTAAACTCAGCACTGACACACACACAATCTCTCTGTCTCTTTCTGAGAACTGTTTATTATAATTCATTCAAATAAATGTCACCTCATCAGACTACTTTATCTTGAAATAACGAAAACTAACCGTTATTTTTAATCCTTTCAGCGAGATTTTGCACTGCAAACATCAATAACGGCTTTAACTTGTCAATGCCGGCACGTGCTACAAGCGGGATAATCCACGGCTAGGTGTGCGTTACACGATTTTAATCCGCTTCGCATCGGGTGGTTCTTTGCCTCCACGTCATGCATTAAAATCACGTATATGCACACCTAGCTGTGGTTTATCCTTTACATAAACGTCTCCTTACAGAAAACGTCACTGTATCAATAATTACATATGTTTTTTCTTTGTTAAAAAATGAACAACACGTATTTATTCATTCGTTTAACGCGCAGCATCTGGCGTACAAGTTGTTACTATAGAAACGATAACGTATTAGAACAGGGACGTGAATATAAACCTGCGAGTTGCAGCTGCACTACTGTTATAGAAAATTAATCAACACCTTCTGACCAATCAGAATTCAGCAGGACAGGATTGTGGTATAATATTAGTATTTTATTACATATTAATTAGGATGTTTAATCATTTTGTCCCCGTGTGTGTGTGTGTGTGTGTTTGCTTCTCCTCAGAGTGATGGCGTGGAGCAGACGAGCTTCCTCGCCCAGCGTTACTGCCACGAGGCCACGCGTCAGATCAGCCGTCTGCAGCCGTCCCCCGAGCGAGACGCTCTAATCCGCCTCACCGAGCTCGTCCTTAACCGGGACAAATGAACCCGGAACCTCCAGAGCTTCACTACAGGCAGCTACACACCTCTGATATCACTTACACACACACTTACAGCAGGGCGTCTCGTCTCACTCCACCCAGACACCCACAGCACTGCTCTGTTGAATGTTAAAGCTTGTGTACTTCGTGGCTGTCTGGGACTGGAACAGACACCTGCACCTTAAAAGCACACCCAAAAATGAAAAAAACTAAAAAGAGATTAGCGTTATGGAGATGAACATGTTCACCGGTTCACGCTAGCCTTCATGCAGTGTTTAGCATTTTTGGGTGAAGGATATATTCCTTTTGAGGAGGTTTTCAAAAAGAGAGAAATAATATTTACATTGTCACTGTACTGTACGTGTCCTCTTCTGCAGAAGCAGGGCATTATGGGATAGGAGGACGTCGGGAGGCTTTACCGTTAATTTACGTGACTGAAAGCGAATCTTACAGACGCCTCTGGAAAGTCCGTCCATCCCACAAAGGCCAAATCATGACGTGTGTAACCGATCGATGTATGATGCTGTTATTTATGAAATTTTACATCACGTGTTCAATAACAGACAAGGCCTTAAATCCACGACGACTCTGTGATATTAAATAAGATATTTTTTAAGTTAAACATCCTGGCTGTGCTTGTTTATTTCTCCTCCAATTCATACTGAGCATTTTTTTATTTTCTGTAAAAGACAACGGTTTATTATAAAAGACTGTACATTTTATTTGGAACAGTTATAAATACAGATTGGGGGCAGATGTTGAGAAATCAGCTGGACCACTTTTTTTTTTATGGTCAGTAGATCCATTAAAGTTAATCAAGGCTAAGAGGTGCATTTATTTCACATCAGGGTCAGGACACAGTTTTGGTTCCCGTATGATCATGAAGCGCTTTTCCACCAGATGTTTCGGCTCGGCTCAGTTCGGCTCGACAAATCCTGTCACTATTTCCACCTCTACATGAGCCGTACTGTCCCCAAGTACCCAAGCTTGATTTAGTTCTTCTTGTCCAGGTATCATGGGAGAGGATTTACATTACACGACATTAATGTACCTTAATTTATGCTACATTCACTACAACTAGGAAATTTTCCAAATCAGAACCGCGTACTTTCCCACATTAGAGCGTTCACACTAACTCAGCCGTCTGAATCCGGAAATAAAAAGAACACTCCAAAACAGTCTTCCGTCGCTGTCAGGAAAAACTGGAACTAAAGAGCAGTTTGATCAAAATATCTTTCAGAAGGCGAATTATCACCTAGTAAAATCCCACAGTTTTTTCCTGGTCTTACATTTCTCTATGAGCGGCGCCAAGTTGACATGACATCAAGGAACCGCAGAGTTTTTCCAAAGATCCGACTTTTCCGAGTCGGAATGACGAGTTGGAGAGCAGTTCAAACAGATCTTTCCTACTGGGAGGTCAGAAACGTCCCAGTTCCCACTAGGTCTTGAACGCAGCATTATATTAAAACAAATAATAAACCAATAAAAAAACTTGAAGTTAGGATGAATCTAAAATTTGTTCCCTACATAAAGTCTAACATAATGGGGCTGTGTGCACTACCTAGTGGCCTCATGCATAGTACAGACCTGACAACTGGCCCAAAAAATCACTGTTTTGAGCATTTAACTGAAACATTTTTCAAAAACGTCAACATTTTCAGTAGCGTCCCTTAAAAAATACAGCTAACTGACGTTATCTAACGTTGGCTGAGTCAAACAAACACTGATAGATTTTATTTCACACTAAAGAAGTCAAAACATTCTCCATTTACCGCGACACAAATCAAGAACGCAACATCGGTGCATTCTTCAAGTGAGAAAAGTGATTTGAGACAGATGACTAATGTGGGATTGGGGTGGAAAGGGGGCGGGGCTTCCACAGGTGTCAATCATTCCACATTTGTATGTCCATTGGCTCATCTGCCATTTTTATTGGGTCAAAAAAAAAAAAAGAGAGAAGTCTGCTCTTCTGGCGTGTTTTTGAGTGATAATTCGTAGCAGCGAAGTGAAAACGCTACGCACATTGCGTAAAGGTTGGCAGATGTGCGTACAGTAGACTAGCTGAGAATGAACGGCTCAGTGCTTTTGTTGTTTTAAAAAATCATTTCATTGTCTTAAAAAAAAAAAAAAAAGTTTGTCCTTAAACTTCTTAGTATTTTTAATGAAAGTATTGGCACCCTTGTGTTTAGGTGCTATTAAAATGACCTTGGTGTAACCTTGCCCTGAATAGTTTGATTATTTTAATCATTAATTATAATTAATGAACATGTTTATTGGAATTTTTTTTTTTTTTTAAATAATCATCCCTATCACCAGTCCGCACCTGCTAACTTCCAGAGAAACGGCACCTACTGTCACAGGTAGAGTCGTGTGATTGGAAACACACACTTGATCAGGATCGAGGAAAGGTTTGCATTGTTAAGCAACAAAAGTCGCACGAGCAGCTCATGGGACGAAGAAAGGCCATGTTCGTTAACACTAGACGTGTTGGGTTGCTGATATGACTCATTTACAGTCTTTATTCCTCTTCAGTAAGCGCTTTATTCTGGAAAGCACTTGCTTATACTTTAGGAAACAGAACCAACTGCAGTCATTAGAAAATACCTTGGCTGGGTACAAGCAAAAATTGGGATTTATTTAAAAATAATAATTTTAAAAAATCCTCTAGTACTGGATTTAGATTTGTAAGGAGTCGAGCCGCACCATTCCGTGGAAAAGCATGAACAGTGACACAGTGACATTAATGACAAAAGCTGGTGAATTTAATGGACATTTACAAAATTTATTGTCAATATTTCCATGGCTTTAATTATGATACCGAACCAGTTCGCAAATCTGATTTTGTTCATTAATCTGTGCAGGGAGGTAATGAGTTGTAAATCAGTCGAACCGATATGGCAGTTATTTCTGGCTGATTAATGGCAGATGTGGATTGTATACTGATTAACATACTTATCGTAACTTTAAAGTCTACAGCGTAAGCAATCTACAGATCCGTTTGTGTGCATCATTGAGAATACGTACGGAAAAGAATTCACTGTTCTGTCTTTAAAAATGCAGAAAAAAATCTTCATTGGGGAAAAAAAAAATTAAAATGATTGGGATCAGAGGGATAAATTGTATAATACTTAAGTATTAAAATAAAATGTAAAATGTCCATTAATACCTTCAAGTATCAGGACCCAAAAAAAAAGTGGAATTAAATCTCAACGTTACTATACGTATAAAAGTTGTAGGCATGCTTCATGTCAGGACTTTAATCACATTTCAGATTTACTGCCTTAAAACAGTGTTATCGATAATGTATAGTTTTTTTCTTTTTTTTAACTTTATCTTGTATATTTGTTTTATATTCATCATAAACAGTCTGGACTGGATTAAAATTTCAAATCGAAGACTTTTGGCATTGAGATGTGATCAGCATTCACTGAAAAAATACTAAAAACACCCGGCTCGTTGTATTTACACAGATCACGCCATCTCTCTGATCCCCCCCTCAGCACATCATCATCATACACTCCGAGCCCAGGAGCCGGCGCTCGCTCACCCCTAACACACTCGTCTATACTGTTGGATGCGTCTTATAGAGCTACTCCCGGCCGCGTCAGTCAGCGTAGTGCATGATCGGTTCGACGTAGTTGCCGGGGAAGAGGCCGGTGACGCCGTTACACACTCCCTCGAACCAGCCGTCGTCATTCTTCTTGATGATGTAGATGATGGCGCCTTCCATGAAGGTCAGCTCATCGTCTTTGTCCCTGGTGTAGTCGTAGATGGCCACCACTGAAGATGAGGGAAACGATGGAGCGGAGGTTAAACACGACCAGAGACGCCAAGAAAAGTACAAAAGTCTAGAGCCTCACCTTTCTCAATGTAGTTTTTAGGGGCCCACTGGGGGTCTCCATCAGCATACGGGTCACTGTACTGCACCACGGCCGCCTCCTCATCCTCATAGTCCACAGGAGGTGGAGGTGGAGGGGGCGGAGCCTCTTCGAACATGGGCATGTCGTCAGGAGGCGGAGGAGGGGGCGGAGTCGGGGTGTCGGCGACTGAGAGCCAAAAACGAGATGTTAGTCATGTTTATAACCGTGGAAACACGGACGAGCTGGGCATGCAATCCAACTCTCTCTCACACACACACACACACACGGGCAGCATGCGAGTGTTAATGTCAGATTCTGGTTAGACGACATGTCGTACAATCACATGCAAGACGGCGAGATCTGTGTCCTGATTGTCAGCATGTTGAACAAAGGTTCAAGCTGAATTAAAACCATGCAGCAGATTAGAACAGATGATAATGATTCATTAATGATTCACTCATAATTTCAACTGATTCAGTTACAACTGGGAAAATAATAAGAAATGAACAAAGAGGAAGGAGGAGAAAAAAATAACGATGGTTAAAAAAAAATAAAGAGGTAGACTGTAATGCAAATGTAGACTTCTGGAGCAGAAAAAAATGTCGCACAAAGCTGTTCAGAACTGTATGATAAATCATTTAAATTCCTTCAAATAATATTCATTTTAAAAACTGCTACATGTGCATATATTTGTGCTTACTACAGAGTACAAGTGCGTTCCTATTTTAATATCTTATCTTTGCTGTCCTCTCTTTCTTTTGTTCTGTAACTGGACACTTGTGTGATGTTACACACTTCTGAGTTGACCAGGGCATTTAAGAAAAAAAAAAAAAAAAAAAGTACTGAAATGAGGAGGTATGTCTTATATGAGTTTCCATTTAAGGAAAAAAGGGTGTGGTCAATCAGCTACATTCTGGCTGGAGCTGTAGTCCAATTCCCAGACCGGAAAAACGTAAACCTGACTAAAACGAAGAAACTAGCGAGATCCACTGTACTGTGAATGTAATGATAATCCTGAAACACTTTTAAATATTACACACTGCATCTTTAACTACACTGCTCTCCTTTTATTCAGTAAGAAATGTGAACTAACTTTCAGTGTACTGCTTTATGACTGTAATTAACAGAAGCTCCACTAGGAGGCAGCAGAAACAAACACACTGCTCTCGGAGCACCTTCTGACCAATCAGAGTCGAGAATTCAACAGCACCCTGGTATAATCATAAAATAAATATGGAGTGACTTTTTAAACACACTGTAAGGGTTTCCTGAGTGCCAGAACTTTTCGACCCCCCCTTTTGTAGATTAGCAGTTTGTTAAGCAGATTATGACTAGCGCAGATTTACAGCTGTTTAAAAGACAAACTAAAATAAACAATGTACGCTTTTAATAAAAATAAACAATGTACGCTTTTAAACGCAGCCTGTAAATCATCTTCAATCTCACACAGAAGATTATAGACACAACCGTGTGACAGTTTTATATCAAGCCATATATCGGATCCTTCTGTTCACCTGCTGTGGGAGGTAAAAACAGGAACATGCATACTGATGCAAGTTAGATCATACAGACTGAGAGGAGAGGAAAAGGAGAGAGGGATGAGAGGCTTCAGAGAAATGAAGATTAAAGAGACGTCATGCAACATGCAGCTATTCTATTAACTCTTGACATCAATAATCTAATTTACACATTTTCCCCCGTCGCCTCAAAAGTAGTCCATGATTGATGCCTGAAGTTCATCTCTTCAGTTCTGCACTGGAGCTACTTGGAGCTAACAGGAAATGGACGTCCAGAGCTAGCAGTTTTCAATACCAATACTCGTTAAAAAATGTTCGAAAACCAACATCTGATACCAGGTGATACTATCTGACGTAAGTCTAGTGTACAGACGACACGTAACGACAGCGATCTGGACGTATTTCACGATTTATGATCAATGCGAAGCAGACTGCAAACTGTGCTCTGTGAAGTTATCAAGAGGAAGAGCTCCAGTATCTTCCTACAATACAAGTAAAACATCTTAAAGCGTTTATACAGTATCTTTAATATCAGAGAGCGTGAAGACATCTGACCTGAGTGCAAAGAGCTGTATCAGAGAGGTACACGTGAGAGAGAGAGAGAGAGAGAGAGGGAGCAGTTCAGTTCTGCGAGCACTGAGACACGCCACTTCCTTTACACTCTGCTCCTGAGTCAAGATTACTACCAAGTACATTATTTATTACCGTAATGAAGAGTTCCAAAAATCACACTCAGTCAGAAAAAAAAAAAAAAAAAAAAAGTATCGATGCATCCCTACTCTAAATCACACAGTCGGTCGTCTTAAACAGCTTGTTCGAGGTTTTTAGTGGCTCAGAAAGATGTGTTCATGTGGTTCCTGACAAACCGTTATGTATAAAAGAAACAAAAAGAACATCACAGAGCTCAGAACATTCATAGCTCCATCTTGAAGCTCCAACACTTTCTTCTCCATCGGTCAGCGTCAGACACAGGTAGGGGGCGTGGCCAAAAACGACTGAAGCCGGAGTTGTATAGTAGAAGTGATGATGATGATGTAAGTAATAACAACGATCACTATATCATCACTACATTTGGGGTTTTGGTGGGGGGAAAGTGTGTATGTTTTATTTCCAGCTGACCTATTTCTATCCACATGCTTCGGAGACACGCCAAACACACACCCCAACACACACACACACACACACACACACACACACCCCAACACACACACCCCAACACACACACAGCACTAGGGGTGTTCAGCACTTACTGTTTTCCTGCACCCGGGCCACAAAGCCGGTGAGGGGAATCTGTGGAATGAGCTGAGGCATGGGGGGAGGAGGGGGAGCAACAGACACTGTACACACACACACACATACACACATACATTCACAGAAAAAAAGAGGAGGAGAGCAGGAAAAGAGTGCATTAGGCCCGACGTGAGAAATGGCTGAAGGAAAAACCTCAGTGCAGGCGTGTTGATCCGCGATGAGGGACTTCAGACACATTTATAAGTGGATTAATACATCAACGTGTTAAAAAGAAAATACAATTCCATTTACGCCTGAATTAAAATACAAACAGCACAAGATGAAATAAATACTCTCATAGATACATAATGAAACGAAACGACAGCTCATTCTGAAATTATTTCATCATTCTTATTTTCATCATAGTTTTATTGTGCTTCATTTTTATTACTATTTTTCCCTCCCAAATGTTTTTTTTTTTTTTTTTTTTTAAGTCAGCTTTTATTTTGTCGTAGCATTTGTTCCGAGTGACACTTTAATGTATTAACATCACGTTTCAGGCGTGTCTGTAATTTAATTTAAAAAATTCTATTGCTTTAATAAATAACCAGAATATTATTGTACAAATTTAAATAATGAGCCAAATATTTAAATATCTGTGCTGGGGATTTTAATTTACAATAAAAAAAAAATAAATAAAATAAAAAATTGCAAACCCCTAATTAAGAAACCAAACAGTTTTTTTTTTCCCCTCAGGTACCTTTTCTGACATTTTTATTTTTTAAGAGTGACCTGTTATTTATCATCATTACTTATTTATTATATTATTTATTATATATGATCTTGAACATTTTTACAGATAGACGAGGCGAATTTCAAGTACGGCCGACTGTTTGCTAGCTAACACACAGCTTATTTCTATATTTATCTTTCTCATATGTGGAACTCCTTATAAAACACACGAACGATGTGGTGTTTTACTATTAGATGTACATTTTAGATGTAATGCTGGAGTGAAGTCTTACTTCCTTGATGTGTGTCTCAGTTCCTTGATCAATGTCTCTAATCTATTCCCAGTGTGATGACTGAGAGCACAGAACTCTCGCACGCTCACACGCCTGCTAGTCATTTCTCTTTCCCAAACTATTTATGGTTGTGTTCATTAAACCATGAAGTAATAACCCGTTTGAATGATAATCTCTGCTTTTCCTGAACAACCCCAGCGCTCGTATTCTTACTTCTCTTCATTTGTGTGTGTGAAATGGTGGATTTTTTTTTTTAAAACCAGTGAATGAAACTCAGAGTAAATGGCTCCTGCACCATCGTAAACGTGGGAGTTTAGCAGATGAACGCAGATGAGGACG
This sequence comes from Pangasius sanitwongsei, assembly GCA_037576675.1. Taxonomy (NCBI): domain Eukaryota; kingdom Metazoa; phylum Chordata; class Actinopteri; order Siluriformes; family Pangasiidae; genus Pangasius; species Pangasius sanitwongsei. Next base: position 28,947,698 of record CM075003.1, on the reverse strand, counting down.
GAGAGCGAGACTGTAAAACAGAGCCAGGAGTCAGACACTAGCTGTTCTCTTAAAGATAATATTCCACAGCTGGCATAACACACAACTAAAAATAGCCATCTTGACACGCACATAGCGCTTTTCCACCAGAAAACACAGCTCGTCTCGGCTAATTACCCATGATCCCTGATTCTGCCGCATTTCCACCACCACGTGAGTCGTACAGTACCTGAGTACCCATGCTGAATTTTGTTCTTCTTGCTCAGGTACCATGTGAGCCAAGAACAAGTGGTTGGAGCCAAACATACTATAGAACACTGATTGGTTAACAGTCATCCTGATTGTATTTTTATTTTTTTTTTTTACATTTCTTCCTCCATGTAAGACTCTCTAAATCTCCATTTTCTAATCAGGTTGAACTTCCTGTTCACTTTCTTTGCGCCCTACGCAGGACACAACAGGAATGAAGCTGTACACTCTGCCTAGTGCCCTACATACGGAGTATTTTAGGATCATCTGATAAAATTTGCACTCAAACCTTTTTCTTTACAGAAGACTAAAGTATTGGCACCTTTGTCTGTGTTTGGATGCACAAAATCTGCCATTAGCTCAGTGTGACTCATTCTCAATAATTATGAGAGAGAAACACAGCAGCAGAACATATTTTAATATCAAATGGGATACGCCTATTCCCCTATTGTTTAAATTCATTTATTTTGAGTAGTACCATTACTCGCCCCTCGATTAGGCATGAGAGATAAGACAAAAAAATGATATCACGATTCTCGAAGGCATTTCTATGGTACATGAGAAATCACGATATGTATAGGAACAGCCAGCAATACAGTAGTATTAAAAATATTTTTAAAAAATCTTTTACACTTTAAATTATGTCCACAAAAATAAATGTACATTACTTTTATATTTAAAAAATGAATAATATTTAAAATGTAAAAGGAGAATAAAAAAAAAATCAACATGAATTATATATATATATATATATATATATATATATATATTTATAAAAGATATCACGATATGTCAGGAAAGGAAACTGTGACAAAATGTATTACGATATTGATATTATATCGTCATATCGCCCTGTTCTATAACCTCTAGAGAAACTCCTACTACTTATATCATGTGATGGGAAAACAAGATGTACACTTGGCCATGATGCAAACAGTCCTGGGTTCGGATCTGTTTCCTGGGCTGTGAGGTGGAAAAGCGCTACTAGATGCGGCTAGATTGTCTTTCTAAAGTGTACAACTTGCCCAGGAGCAAGCTCAACAGTTCAGCAAGTTCCTGAAGGAAAGCAAGTAATAACCTGATAGTCAATCTTCATTTTTAAAGCAATATTTTTAAATGTGAATTGGATTCCAATTTGGATGATTAAATCTGACTCGACAAATCTGCAGCAAGAAACCGCAGCGCTAGATTTCCTGCAGGTGACTGCAGATTCGATGGGGGCGAAAAAAAAAAATCAGCAAAGATGGAAAAAAGGCTGAAACTGCACTTCTGCACTGGAGGAGTTCAATACAGGATTAATGAACGTCAAAAATATGTGAGCACTGCACTATGTGAAATCGGAGGAGAAACTCGCTTCCTAATACTGAATAAATTCGTCACAAACGTGTGTGCAATTAGCTAAGTAAGTAACTCTCATCAGATTTATGTCCACCTTTTCACGTTTCTCCGCACAGCGGGTCTGATCTCCAAGAAACCCAAAACTGCTCGTCACCCTGAGAACACCGTGCTCACAGTGAAGCATGGTTGTGGTAGCATCACGTTAAAAGTTACTTTAAGGTTCTTGGGTGCTTCTCTGACAAATCCCCTCTTTTTCCTCGGCCACTGACTTTTGGTGGATAGCCTCCTCTAGGCAGAGGTATGGTTATACCATATTCTTTCATTTTTTTTTTTTTAAATAAAAGATTTTGGAAGTAGTGGAAGTTTGTGGAATTCTTTTAATAACCAATAAAAAAAAAACCCTGACTGATGCTTTTCCAGAACTTTGTCCTGAACTTGTTTTGTTTTGCTAGCTCCTTGGTCTCATATTCTTATATTTCTTTCTTACATTCTTATATATTTATAGTGAAATGACACTTTAGCTGCACACAGCTCAACTTAATTCTACAAATCATGTGACTTCTGATGGCAACAGACTGCACCAGAACTACATCCCCAACTGTAAACAATATACTTTTTAAAAACAATTTTCCAAACTATATTAATTTTCCTCCCACTTCAATACTGTGGTCTAGTTTGTGTAGATTCATGACATATTATCCCACTTAAGTCCATTTCAGTTCCAGGTTGTAACACTAAAAAATGGGGGAAAGGTGATGGGGAGTGAATACTTATGCAAGGGTAGATGGAACTAATAAATTGACCCTCAGTGTTATAGTACATGTACGTTATTTATTGTACGTGTCTTACTTGAGTTGTGTGTAAAGGCGGCCGGAGCAGCACCGTTGACGTTAGTGTGCTGCAGAGGGAGCTGAGAGGAGAGAGACGGCGCGCGCCTGTACGTCCCCGTGGCTGAAACCGTGGACATGGACGACGTGGTGGAGTTGTGGCGGGACATCTGTCGGGATATCGTGCCAAACTGAGAGACGGGGGCTGGACCGAGCCCTGGGCGAGAGATCACCACGACCATCACCCAGAGAGAGAGAGAGAGAGAGAGAGAGAGAGAGAGAGAGAGAGAAACAGAGAGAGAGAGAGAGAGAAACCCAGAAAACGAAAAATCAGTTACACCCTTAAAACCAAAAGAAGGATATTAGTTTCTCTGGATGTTATATGAATGGATTCATTTAAGGCCCCATGAACAAATTTAAAGGGGAAGAAAATGATCTATAAGGAAAAGCACAGCAGGAAAATGTTATACTGTTATACAAAAGATTATAAAGACCCAAACTGAGAAATGAAAAGCAGAATCAACCCTGATATATTTCACTTTAAAAATAACCAGCTTTAAAAAAAAAAAAAAATCCTGAAAGTAGCCATTAGATCAGATAATGAGGTGATTAAAGTGACAGATTAAAGAATGCAGCACTGACATGGCTCTTTCCATTTAATCTCGCTTATTCAACATTAACCTTTCCTCGGCTTTAGCTACATTAGCATTTGTTGGACAAATAAACAGGAAAGAGATGAAGAGAGGAAGTAGTTGGGCTCCGGTCCAGGTTTTAAACTTTGGCCTGGCCCGAGGCTTCTCCTGGAACTACACGGCTTATGAGAGACTGAGTCACAAGGGCGTGTCACCACACACACATTCACACACACACACACACTCACACACACACATTCACACACGTACTCACACACACTCACACGCACTCACATCTCAATGTGAAACCAAACACACCCTACTGGAAAACACGCATTGTTCAGCTGTGCTGAAGGAAACTCGATCCGGGCGACAGAGAGCGATAGAGGACTGTGTAATTTAAAAATAATCACGGGGTCCTGATGACACACTGACTACATGAAAGCATATCCTATACAGTGGATATTATATATTTAATAATCCAATAAACAGAAGAAAGATTACGATGCAAATCTTTAAATTTAATTACTTAAATCAATTACTTAAAAGCGGAATCTTCGTGTACAAAAGTCCAGATCACACATTTAAAAATATTTCAAAATTAATATTAATAGCAACATTAATAATTATTAGCTAACTTTATGTGTATGTTTAAGGCACTACAGGTTAATAGGGGGATCAAAAAAATTTAAAAATGTATTTCTGTATTTTAAGTTTTTTTTTTTTTTTTAAACTTAACAGTGATTTATGCTAACAAGGCTTTATCTAATTAAATATTTACTTAAACTTAAGAAAACCAAAAAAATCCAGTCTATAGATGATTAAAATATTCGTTTAATATCAAAAGAATTCAAATGTTTATTTCAGTGTGAAGACACTCTCAGTGGAAAGATTTTAAATCTCACTTACATCCAATGATCATCAATATTTTGAGAAATTCCTCTGTAATATCCTTTTATTTACTGATAGGAATGAAGATGTAATATTTCATAAATGCAGCTCATCAAGGTGAGATTTGTGGTTCTGATTATAGGAAAAAATAATTTTGTGGAAAAATGATAGTATTTCTATACTACTAAGTGTGGTTCCTGAAGGAAAGTGACATCTACAGTATACCATAATGATACATAAATTAACATGTGTATCAGGAAACATGCCTTTCAAGGATCTATAACATAACATGATTGGGAAGTGGGAGGAGCTTAAAGTTGCTAAGGTTCAGATAATTTTTTTTAAATTATTATTACAGTTTAAGTAGAAATAAAATGATGTGACCAAGATCGTCGTTTCGACCTGTGATATGTTGCCTTAATAAGGACATTTGGAGGACATGCTGCTAACACAGACATCATTTAAGACTTATTAAACACACAAGCGAGCCGACTGAACTCACATTTTGTTGCCTGGAAACCTAACTGGCTAGGCTAAAAAGTGGTAGCTTTGTAACGTAGTAATGTAGTAAAGCACAGTGACGCAGTTAGCTAATCAAGTGCTTTAATACAGAATTCACATTGCACGTGAAAGATATTGATTATATAGATATTGATACTGATTCTTAAAAGATCATATGACATCTAATTAACCCACCTAATAAAAACCGTTCTCATGTCAGCCAGATCACGTCTCAGTCGATGTGTGTAGCGCAGGAGGCGGATTTCAAACAAGTAGCTAGCTATAGCTACAAGACTGCATCACATCGCAATGAAGAGCATTATGTTTAATCTCACACGCACCAGATAAAAAACATTTTCTGGTTGTGAAACCTACTTGTAACTGTTTTAGTAACACACCTGCATGCTTTAGTTTTGTTTTATGTAAGACACGCATCATGCACGTAAACAGATTTTATATCACTGCTGAGTTTACGGTACGCGTAAACAGTTTGCTCAGAATCCGAATTAAAAGTTTACGCGTGTCACGCTATCAGAACAATATCAGCAGTGTGTAACATTAAAATAATAAAGCTGCTGAGTGTAATAAATAAATCCCAGACACCGAGTCTCACGGATACAACTTGCGGAAAATAAGTCGTTTGTATACGAGTTTGGTTTTGATAATGAATACAAAGATTATCTGTGTTGTAAACAACCTTGTGTGTTTATACAGAGAGCTGTGTAGATACATGTTCCTCGATGGGCATTTCCTGTTTCCGATACTTGATAACCGAGACATTCACTTCCCTCTAATAGAAAGGAAACAAACCCCCATGTCACCCGCAATAAACAAACAGCAGGACAGAGAAATGTAGAGCAGAAACACGAGACCGGGCGACACGAGCACAGGGAAGACGAGGTGGGTTGATTACATCCTCAGCGCCCCCCTCGGTACCTCTGGAATGCTTGCTGTGGACATTTTCCACGGTTTTCAGTATGAAACCGAGCTTTTCTTTGGGAAGAATAGACCCACAGTTGGCACAGAGGAAGTGGGCTGACTGCTTCCTGTAGCATTCTCCAAAGAAAAACATCAGTGTGGAGAAAAGAACTCTCTATTCACACTGTTTTATCACTTTTAACATATGCGGTTTTATGTGCTGTGACCAAGTGAGTGGTTTGTAAAGCGACCCCAAGACTCTAAATGAGTCCTTTTTCATTTGCAGTGTTTAGTATATTGCAGCATCTGTAATCTCCCTGTACATCTGCCTTCGATAAGTAAAACACTTGTGCTGTGCTTTTATGGGAAGATAATCAATGACTCAGTGGTGTGATGAAACGGAGTTACTGTTACTACGCCAAAGTTGATTATTTTCCTATAACAGCATGTCCTGAAGTGTTTTATTCCTCTTATACAACAGCAATTTGTCAGCACCAACATTTTTTTATTCATTAAAGAACATCACGCCATACTTTTTTTTTTTATCCATTTATAGTTACATTTCATGTTGTTTTCTACCACGGGAAAGTCTTCAGGAGAGAAGAGTTTACGCTTTGCAGTTTCTCTGTAACACAACTGCTTTTTTGTCTTAATAACTTTACGAGAAAGAAAGAAGAGAAGCTTGTGAGGAAACGACTGTTTTGTTGTTTATAGCTGCTGTAAACAAAGTGAATACAGGAACTAACGTGTTTCACAGACATTAAATCTAACCACAAATGATTGATGTGTCGTTCATTAATAAAAGAAAAGTAATCACTGGCAAATATCCATGGCGTAAGAGGAATAAAACACTTCCAGACTTGCTGGAATAAGATTTATAGTGAAATAATCTACCTTGTGGTGATAACATCAACCTCTCAATGGTTTATTATTTTACTAGAATAGCATGTACCTGTGTTTTTTATTCCTTAATTAGCACCTTCTGACCAATCAGATCCCAGAATTCATTTCGTAAATATAAAAGAGCTTCAAGCGATCCTGCACTTTGCAGAATTTTCACTGTAGTAATAAACATGAAGCAATGTAACACAATTCTTTTGCTGCATTCAAAAACAAAAAACAAAAACAAAGAAAACTCTCCTTAAACCCGGAACGCCTACTCAGGAACTCTGGGCAGTCTCCTGAACGCCGAGTTCAGCAAGTGACGTCGAAATCAACATGGCCACTCACGGCATCAATAATAAACAAAGTAACACTTCTTACCTTTAAGTGAATTACACTCTAGTATATATTAGTATTAGCTTAAGATCCATCAACATAGAAACATATTCACTTGTTAAATCTACAACACTGATTAGACAGTTCACTGTTTTGAGGAGAGAAATAGACATCACTCATATGTCACTCATCACCGTCAGCTAACAAAAGACAAACATGGAGGCATCCGTGGTTTTCCCATTTTGTAGCTCGAATGCACAGAGGTGGAAAACGATGTAGTTCAGAGTTCAGACATTTCACTTCCGGGGTAAGTCGAATGCAGTACCAAATCCACCGTTACGCTTCTCTCCCTTCTTCCGCTTATACAGGAATCAGGGGATTTACACCACAGCTGTTCTGATGTGTTGTCATCATGCAGTGTTGTAAATCTAGACATTGATCCACCACCACCGGTTTAAAATATCCACCACCATTATCACCTCCACCACCTCCACCTACTGTAGGGTCTAAAAGTCTAAGTCCACGTGGCAGAACTGTTTTTATTTTCAGTCATGAGCGATTACCGTGACACAACCGTGTCAAGTTATACTTCTCGAATTTAAATAATCGTACCTAATGCGCCTTTAATGTCAGATGACTGTTACTCGTTAATAAATGAACACCATGACAGGTGAACATGCTTTACTGGTTAAATTAAATATACAGCATCGTTACAGTAAAAAAAAAAAAAAAAAAAAAGCAAACTGCATATGGAAAAGATATTTCTATAATTTTTAGTTTCATATAAAGATGTTAATATTGACTAAAGTTACGCTACGTTTGGTATCGGGTGTAAATAATTATCAAATGATGACGACCTCATAAAATTTATCATAATAAAATAATTATTAGCTGAGTATATGAGTCTTTTTTTTTTTTTTTTTTTTTAAAGCCAAAGCCTGATACTTTTACAGCAAATTCCACTTTCTGTTGTCTCACAAAACTGTTTGCAAGAAAAAGTAAATATTGGGTAAGAAAGAAAAGTGAGAATGTTTTAAATTGCAAGTTGTTTTGCAGACGGTCCTCATTATAATCCTAACAATAAATTCATTAATATTAAAAAAGCTTTAGTAAGATTTTTTTTTTAACAATATTTCTCTGTTTAGATGTATTGATTTTTTTTTTTTTTAAATCTTTGATTTTAAGAAGTTGGAGTATAACAGTTCTTGATAGTGGGGAGATTTTTAAACCCTACTTTACTTATATGAAGCACACACACACACACACACACACACACACGACTGAGGGGTCTCACCTATAGCCACTGGGCCCCCAAACATGGGTGGAGGCGGAGGTGGGGGCGGAGCAAACATGGAATGAACTGGAATGAATACAGCACAACCACATCAGATGACACACCGATACACACCCATAAACATACATGCGCACACACACACGCGCACACACACGCGCACACACGTGCCCATGCACGCACACACATTCTCTGGTTTGTTTTAATAAACACACCTAAAAGTTATCTTAAACCTCTATAAAAAATCTTTATCACCTTCAATCTGCAAATATTGTGATGTAAAATTATCCCTCACCCTAAATACACACACACACTCATTCTCAGACATGAACACGCACACACGCACACACGCACACATGCGCACATGCGCACACACACACACACACACACAGCAGCGATGATGAAGGGAGATGCCATGGTTCGGTTCATGTACCGTCTCTCCCCCTCCATAACACTGTCCTTCTCTTCTCTTCCCTCTGTACACTATTCTGTGTATCACTCGCTCATCCCTCCATCCTGCTGTGCCTCCACCTCCCCCTCTACCCCCCTTCACTCCACCCACCTGTCTGTCTGTTCACCACTGTGGCCTACTTCCCTCCTACCAACATCTCTTACACACTCAAATAGGCCACTCAGGCTGCGACGGTGAGTTTCACTTTTAAAGCCTGAGTGGAATGTTTTCTTATTCTGTCTCGTCTCTGGTGATCTGTGTGTTTTCTATATGTCCTAAATAGGCATGAAAGGGTTAAAAACACCTGCTGGAGGGAGACACAGATCACAGTGAACTGATTAAACATGGACTTTGGTCTCACCTCATAACACACACACACAAACACACACACACACACACACACACACTGATAACATTCTGCTCGTTTGGTCTGAGTGATTATTCACTATACATCATTTTTCTAACTGAAGTTTAGTTTAATTAATTAATTATAATTATCTTGATTGAAGGCACATGAAAAATAAAGGTGTTTAATTTGTAAAAAGACTTCTTTACGGACACACACACACAAATATGAAACAATATCATGCAATTGTTGTATATGTGCTTGACTCGGAGGTTCAGTATGATGACATTGAGGACAGAAGGAAGTGGAAGTGTTTAATCCATGAGGAGGGAGGAGACTGACTTTACCTGGGCCAGAGTTGGGGATGGAGGGAGTTGGCACAGCGATGGGAATGCCAATACTGCTGCCTCCGCTGTTCTCACGACTGCCACTACCCCCACTGCTGCCACTGCGGGGAGAGAGAGAGAGAGACAGAGAGAGAGAGAGAGAGAGAGAGAGAGAGAGGGTGTTAGTGTTTCATTTTTACTGTGGTTTTGAATGTAAGTGTCGTGAATGTTTGTCATGCCAATAAAGCAACCTTTGAATTGAATTGAATTGAGAGACAGACAAAGAGAGACAGAGAGAGAGAGAGAGAGAGAGAGAATGGCAAACAGAGCAAAAGAGACAGAGCAAGAAGGTCTGAGCGAGAGAGAGAAAGACAGATGGAGAGAGATAGAGAGGCATGGAGGGGGGAGAGAGAGAGAAAAAGAGAGAAACAAACAGAAAGCGAGATAAACACAGAGACAGAGAGAGAAAGACAAAGAGAGAGAGGCAGATAGAGACAGAAGCAGAGAAAGAGAAAAGGGCGTGAGAAAGAAACAGACAGAGAGAGAGAGAGAGAGAGAGAGATTCACGTTTTTTTTTTTTACAGTGAAAATGATAAAAACACGTGTCAAAGATGAGGCATGTCTCTCTGCATCTGACATCCTCTCATCCCTCTGTTGTCTCATAAAGATGTTTGTGAGAAACAACACTTTTTGCAGGACTACAGTTTTCCATCTGATATTTGAGAAATTCTTCACATTACCATGGCAACCTGACATTTGTCTTTTAATGGATAGTTGTCTCCATTTTCCACAATCTGGCTTCTCAGTTGTGCCACTGGCAAACTTCTTGCGTAAGAGCGAGAGGTGGAAGGATCGGGCGACTTGCAGCGATTTAAATGGTTTATAGAAATCATGGCAACAATCTTAAATCGATTATTATCGAAAAAAGGACAGACAACTGTTGTGTAAGAATGACTCTGCGTTATCATAAAATTTAAATCATATTGTATTGTGTGGAAGAACTTCTGGCTGAAGTGCGAAACTGACATACAGAACAACAATAATTAAAAAAAAAAAAAAAAAGGGAAGACGTGGGAAAAAGTGGGGGAAAACGGAAACAAACAAAAACTAGAAAGTTTTATGACAATACTATTAGGAAAAAAAAAGTATTTTCTGCTTTTTACCCATAAACCCTAACCTCACATTTTAGTAACTCAACACCATCTAGAAGAACATTACACTTCCTGGCAAAGCTCACCACAAAATATACAGCAACATGACAACACGACACTTCACAGGATAAAGTGGGTGACACCCTTACTGTCTTCCATCCCTGCTATTACTTATTATTATCACTATTATTAATAATAATAATAATAACAGTATCGCTATTATTCCTGTTAATCCTGTTAATGAGTTTATCGCACTTGTAGTTTTAAACAGTATTCATGACACTTTGGCTGTACAATATGTAGTTATGCTAATTATGCTCTCCTGCCATGAAAGAGAAAGGATAAGAGTGTTAGACAGTGAAAATATCACGGTGTGGCTACAGCAGTCGCTTACATAAAACCCTCACCTGCACACACACACACACACACATACACATACAAATGAAGTCCTACAAATCATCCTTTAACACAGATTTCCTCAAGCACGTCTGAAGTGCTACATTCACTCCTTACACGCTCACATTCCCTCGTGCAATTATCCAAACAACCAATCACGTGGCAGCAGTGCAATGCATAAAATCACACAGACACAGATACAAGAGGTCATAAGCACTCTTTACAGCCGTGGTGAGCAGAAAAGCATCTCAGAACGCACAACACGTTGACACCTCAGATGCGACAACAGAAGACCACATCAGGCTTCACGCCTGTCCACCAAGGACAAGGATCAGGGGTATCGTGGGCACAGCATCGGCACTCTTGTGGTGGAAATCCAAGGAACCGGTTCTTTTTTTATAGTGGAACAGTTATAGCATGACATTTCAAACCCAATGCACTGAAGCACATCGTTAAAATCAAGAGATCTGATTCACTTTCCAATTACTTACCAAATGCAGTGCATTTATAACTTCCTCAGTCAGCACTCAGACGTTTTAGCTAATGAGGCAAATTAAATCAGTCATATTTGTCCACTAACAGCAACAGACGTTCTCACACTCACACACACACACACACAGCTGTCACATACAGGTTTGACATCAGGTTTGGGAGTAAATTTTTGAAGCCGTCTCTTACACTTTTAATTGAGGATGAAGTATTTGACACAGGATTTGTCACAGTGGATGTAAGTCAGGGAAACGGAGAAGATGCTCTTCTAATCTTAGACATGAGACATGAAAGGCAAGAAACAGGAGGGGAAAAATCCGACAAAAACATCCCGGCTGCTCTTATAGTCGGGTTAGAGTCAGAATCAGTCTCTCTGACATTTCTTTTATTAATACAAACGACCTATGAGATATTAACGATAGACTAGTAGATTACAAAATAGTGTTGCTGGATTTCTAAAAACCCTGAGGCAACACTGTGTGTAGTGTGTGTGACTGTGTGTGTGTGTTACCTGTGGGTTCTTGGTCTTTGGTTGAGCGAGGCCGTGCGTCCCGGGCTGTGCTGGCTCCCGAGGCGAGCAGGGCTGGTCATGTAGTCATTAGGCACTGTAGGAGGTTTTACTGGCTCAAGAGTTTTATATGAAGTGTTACGCCTGCGAGAGAGAGAGAGAGAAATGAATTATTAAATGAATCAATGAAAATCCTAGCTATTGTGTCAATCACATATCTAACAACTGTGGTACTGTGGTGCGGCGTTGATCGAAACAGTTGAGGAATAAATGAAAAACTGGATGACAATCTGACAATAAATAATACAATAATCACAGCTTTTTTCTTGCATTAATTGCACACAATCGCATTTAATGTACCTAGAAATGGATAAAAAAAAAATTACATATTGATCATTAATAAATAAAAAATTTTAGTGTTGGCAAATCGCTTTGATGTAAGTTGATCCACTTCAGGCTGGTAACAGTAGCTGCTGTGTGTCCGCATCACACCACCCCGTCGCTGATTATTTCCCTACAACAGCATGCCATGTTATGCTTTATTTCTTTCCTGTCTTAAGCTGCTACTTACCCGAGAGTGCCACGCCCTGCCATGGGCGGACTGGGTGGCTTCTGTGTCGGCGGATTGGTCCTCGATAGCGTTCCTCCTCTGATTGATTGGTTGTTTCCATGTTGCTGATTGGGTGAGAGTTAAAAACATGACATGAGTGTTTGATCAGAGGTTCACGGACAAACTGTAGACAAGGACAACAGAACAGCTGCGCAAATGGTGGGAAATGGTGGGCTTCCCAGACCTTACTATTAAAAACCAGCTGTAGACCTCCACTGGCATTCTAATAGTGGATCAAAAAATCTAGAAGTGGCATAGTCTTGTTTTAACACACCACGCTCGGCTCATAAAAGGCCTGAGAATCACCTGACCAGGTGAACTAGGAGTGTTAAAGTGGACAAAACCCAGACACTTGTAGTGTATATTATCACTAGGCTGAAATATTTTAGATTTATGATGTTGTTACTGATTTTGGATCAGCAATCCTATTTTTTTCATTAGGATGCTATTGTGTGATGTTTGATAAATAACTGGCACTGTCCACAGGCCAGCCAAGGCTCTATGAAAGCTCTATGGAAGCAATCACTGAGTCTGGGAAACCCACACAGCCTACAAAAGGGTTGTTTTAACTACATGTGCAGGAGCTATTTTGTGTTAAGACACAGAGCCATGTTTACATTGCGCTGTAGGGGTGGGCGATACGACATAAAAATAATAAGAGCTACTAAAGCTAACAAGACTGGATTTGTCAACACTGTTCTCTCTCATGAACCATCTCATGAATAAGCTTTAAAACTGATTAATATGGTCTTGGATTTTTAATTTCACAATATCATATACCCTTAACAATAACACCACCTCATGTATCGCCCAGCCCTGTAATGTGCACCACATGATATTAGGGGGAATTATACTGAACTACAAGGGAGACGGGTTGAGGGTAAAGCGGCTGATCAATAACAAACTACAGCGGGATTGGGGCAGGTGATAATCAGGACTTACCTTGGCTTTTAGCCACTAATGCAGGCATGAGAAAGAGAGAAAATAGAAATATGAGAGGAGGCAGGAAGAAAAAGAGACAGAGGAGCACGTCAAAAATTACTCATACCAACACGTTTACCAAACTTCTACGTAAATAGGGATTGGGGCTACTTTTTCTGCTGTAAAAAAAAAACCCAGCATATCAGTCCAACTAGTATTAAACTACAGGATGTAAGGATAAGGTAAGCCCCCATCTCTGGTAGTTAAGGCAAACTATTTGTGGAAAAACATAACACGGATTGTGTACTTCCTCCACTGCCTGTGTAAACTTGAGGGTGACTTGACTCTCGTCTAAGTACCTTGAGATTCAACCTGGACTTGACACTAAAGGACCCAAGACTTTGTGACCTAAGATTTGGATAAAAGGGTAAGTGACTCGACGTGAATATGAGGGAGACTTGAGACAGGATTTGGACATGAGGGTGAAAGTGACTTGAGACAGGACTTGGACATAAGGGTAAAAGTGACTTGAGACACAACTTGGGCTTGAGGACAAATGGAGGCGTGGGTTCGAATCCCACTTCTGACAACACAATATGGGGCAGTCATGGCTTAATGGTTAGGTTAGAGAGTCGTGGGTTTGAGTCTCAGGCCAGCAGGGATTGTAGGTGGGGGGAGTGAATGACCAGCGCTCTCTTCCACCCTCAA